>CM038722.1:2750133-3077633 GCA_021613375.1 Megaleporinus macrocephalus | reverse complement strand
TGACGTATTTCAGCTGCTTGCTAAGGTTTTATGAGGCAATTCCTGAGCTGTTCCAGGTGGTTGCTAAGGTATTGCTAAACCATTCCTGACGTATTTCAGCTGGTTGCTAAGGTTCTGCCAGGCCATTCCTTTGGCATTCCAGAAGGTTACTAAGGTTTGGCTAAACCATTCCTGTGGCATTCCAGAAGGTTACTAAGGTTTGGCTAAGCCATTCCTGTGGTATTCCAGCTGGTTACTAAGGTTCTGCCAAGCCATTCCTGTGGCATTCCAGGTGGTTGCTAAGTAGTAAAATATATAGCTGACTTTGTCAAGCCAACTTGATATTGATAGCAAAACAGTGCAGGAACTTTTGTAAGCATTCATGTACTTTGATGTATTGTAATTGCTTGCGGGGTCCCACAAGGGTCGACTCTAGGGTCTTGACGTAAAATCATATCTTTTCCTTATTTTATTTCCAGAGTAGAAGGTTAGGAAAGTGACCACCGGCGCCCTCTAAAGGAATAAGCATGCTTGCTTAGTTTTACACTGGAACTACAAGGCTAATGAAGCTAACAAGCTCTGCCAGCCTATGTACTCCATTTATCTTTAAGCATACTACAGCACCTCCTTCATCATAAAAACATGGGGATGTTGTGTTTGAGGTATCCCTGGTGTCTGGAGTTCTTGCCGATGCCCAGGTCATCCATATCCAGAACATCCAGACATCATAGCTGAACTCGGTGTAGGACAGAATTAACGTTCTCCTACAAGCGTGTAGAACAAAGACGTTGTGTTAACAGGAGTTTGGAAAGATGTGTTGGAGCTTCACGTGTCTCAGAGGAAGCATGAGCTCGCCTTTACCCTCCCAGCGGCGTGTGAGACAGGGAGACCTATCGGAGATTGGAATTGGACACAGCTGAAATGAGGGAAAGATTGAGGAAGAAAAAAAAACATGTTTGTCCCAAAGGGTGTTTTTCATGGATTTTCTTTGCCGGGCCTCTGTCTCCTCCGTGAAAGGTTAGGTTTCTCATATTTTCAGTGTTAAGATCAAACTGATCAAACAAACACATCATTTCTACTGCCTCCTTTTGGGCGACTCATCTCCTCCGAGGCCGGTAGCTCTGCAAGGCACCGTGTCCTTATTTGCTCTGCAGCCCTGAGCTGGTCAGCGCACAGCAGGGTTTGAAGTCCACGGCGCCATGTGGAGGCATTCAGCCCACGTAATCCTGATAGTCGCCATCATCTCAGAGTGACCGTCCGGTGGGACGAATCTAAACGGTGTTCCTGACCCAGTTGGAGGTTATTACACCCAGAGAGTGATGGGAAGTGTTTAGAACTGTTCACAGCATGGAAATTCAGAATGTATAATAAACATGGCCTGCAGATGTAAGGCAGGATGAAAAGAGGAATAAGGGAACAAAAAAAGAAAGAAATGAAAGAGAAGAAATTACTGAAAAAGAGATAGAAGGGAAAGTTCCTTAACAAACTAGAGATAGTTGTATAGACATTCCTGAGGTATTCCAGGTGGTTGCTATGGTTTGCTAGGCCTTTCCTGTGGTATTCCAGGTGATTGCTAAAGTTTTGCTTGGCCATTCCTGAGGTATTCCACATGGTTGCTATGGTTTTGCTAGGCCTTTCCTGAGGTAATCCACATGGTTGCTAAAGTTTTGCTAGGCCTTTCCTGTGGCATTCCAGGTGATTGCTTAAGTTTTGCTAGGCCTTTTCTGTGGTATTCCACATGGTTGTTAAAGTTTTGCTAGGCCATTCCTGTGGTATTCCAGGTGATTGCTAAAGTTTTGCTAGGCCTTTTCTGTGGTATTCCACATGGTTGCTAAGGTTTTGCTAGGCCATTCCTGTGTTATTCCACATGGTTGCCAAAGTTTTGCTAGGCCATTCCTGTGGTATTCCAGGTGGTTGCTAAGGTTTTGCTAGGCAAATCCAGTGGCATTGCAGGTGGTTGCTAAGGCTTTGCTAGGCCATTCCTGAGGAATTCCAGGTGGCTGCTAAGGTTTTGCTAGGCCATTCCTGAGGTATTCCACATGGTTGCTATGGTTTTGCTAGGCCATTCCTGTGGTATTCCAGGTGGTTGCTATGGTTTTGCTAGGCCATTCCTGTGGTATTCCAGATGGTTACTAAGGTTTTGCTAGGTAAATCCAGTGGTATTGCAGGTGGTTGCTAAGGTTTTGCTTGGCAAATCCAGTGGTATTGCAGGTGGTTGCTAAGGCTTTGCTAGGCCATTCCTGAGGTATTCCAGGTGGTTGCTTAAGTTTTGCTAGGTCATTCCTGTGGCATTCCAGGTTGTTGTTAAGGTTTTGCTAAGCCATTCCTGTGGTATTTCAAGTGGTTGCCATGATTGCCACCTTGATGATATTGCTAACCACAGAATTCCAACACGTGGCTTAGACCTGCGGATGTTGACCTTCTGCCAAAACCTTTCTCTTTCAGTTCTTCTGCTTCTAAACTGTGGAGCTCAATCCACCTTTTATTAGACAGTCGAGCTCAGAGATCACTTTTAATACACATCTGAAAAACTCTGCCTTTATTAAATACTCTGCGTCTTTTTGATCTGCATCATCTTACATGCTTTTAAATTACTCATAATTTATTTCCCCACTGACTGTTTCATCACTCGTCTCTAAAGCACTGCGAGCTGCCAGCATTATGAAAAGTGCTCTATAAATAAAGATCATTAGTATAAAAAATTAGGCTCGGCTCTGGTCCCCTATGCTAAACCTAGTGCTGACGTTGTCCCACAAGGGTCAGTTTTGGGGCCTTGGCTTTTCTCTTTGTAAATATTGCCTCTAGTTGTTGTCATTTGAAAACAAGTCCCAAAAGCACAGCTGGACTATTCATATATCGGCTGGACGTTCAGGTTCTACCTAGAACTGCAACCCATTAAAAAAGTTTCATCACTCGCCTCTAAAGTATAATTATAGAATTATAATTTGTTATAGAAATATAGAATTGCCACCATTATGAAAAGTTTTTCATAAATAAAGACTATTATTATAAATGAGGCACAGCACTGGTCCCCGAAGGCTAAAGCTAGTGCTAACTTTGTAAATAAATATCTTGTGGAGTCCCACAAGGGTCAGTTTTGGGGCCTTTTGCTACTTTTGTAAAAGTTGCCTCTACTTGTAGTGACTTGGGAACATAATATACATTTTTATAACTATGGCACAGCTGAAATTCCCAAAAGCCCAACTGGACTATTCCCACATAGGCTGAACATTCATCAAAGTTTCATCACTCGCCTCTAAAGTATTTTGAGTTATAAAAAGTGTTCTATAAATAAAGATTGTTATTATTATAAATGAGGCTCTGCTCTGGTCCCCTATGCTAAACCTAGTGCTGACGTTGTCCCACAAGGGTCAGTTTTGGGGCCTTGGCTTTTCTCTTTTTAAATGTTGCCTCTAGTTGTTGTCATTTGAAAACAAGTCCTAAAAGCACAGCTGGACTATTTCCATATAGGCTGGATGTTCTGGTTCTACCTAGAACTGCAACCCATTAAAAAGTTTCATCACTCGTCTCTAAAGTACTCTAAAGTTGCCTAGTTGCAACTTTGTGAAGTAAAGTATCTTGTGGAGTCCCACAAGGGTCAGTGTTGGGCCTTGACTTTTCTCCTCGTAAATGATGCCTAAATATAGTTGTTGTCATTTGGAAACATGATATCAATTTTTTAAATTATAGCTGAAATTCCCAAAAGCACAACTGGACTATTCCCATATAGGATGGATATTCTGGTTCTACCTAGAACTAGAACTGCAACCCATGACGAAGTTCCATTGCTCATCTCTAAAGTACTTTGAGCTGCCATTGTTGTAAAAAGTGCTCTAGAAATAATAAAGATTATTATTATTATTAAAAATATTATTCTTTTTATAAATGAGGCTCAGCACTTGTCCCCTATGCTAAACCTAGTGCTAACTTTGTGAAGTAAAGTATCTTGTGGAGTCCCACAAGGGTCAGTTTTGGGGACTTTTCTTTTTGTAAATGTTGCCTAAATATAGTTGTTGTCATTTGAAAACATGATATAAATTTTTATAATTATAGCTTAAATTCCCAAAAGCTCAACTGGACTATTCCCATATAGGCTACACATTCTGGTTCTACCTAGAACTGCAACCCATTAAAAAGTTTCATTACTCATCTCTAAAGTACTCTGAGGTTGCCACTATTATGAAAAGTATTCTATAAATACAGATTTGTATTATTATTATAATTATTATAAATGAGGCTCAGCACTGGTCTGTACTAAACCTAGTGCTAACTTTGTAAAGTAAAATATCTTGTGGAGTCCCACAAGGGTGAGTGTTGGGGCCTTGAGTTTTCTCCTCATAAATGTTGCCTAAATATAGTTGTTGTCATTTAGAAACATATCAATTTTCAAAATTATAGCTGGAATTCCCAACAGCACAACTGGACTATTCCCATATAGGCTGGATATTCTGATTCTACCTAGAACTGCAACCCATGACTGGCAGCCAAGTGCTCTATAAATAAAGATTATTATTATTATTATTATTATTATTATTATTATTATTATTATTATTATTATTATAAATAAGGCTCTTCACTGGTCCTCTTATGCTGAACCTTGTGGGTTGTGGGCCCACATGGTTCCCCCTATGTTGCCCTTTCAGGCTGAACCTTAGGAACACTGCCTCCAGGCCTGGCTGCAGGGGTAGGTCCCTCCCCCCAAGGGGGCACCCTCCCCCAGGCAGGGTACACGATATCCTTTTTTTTACAGGGGATCTTGTGGATCTGGCCAGTCTGGATCTTCACTCCACACCTGCTTATTATTATTATTATTATTATTATTATTATTATTATTATTATTATTATTATCATTATTATTATGTATAAGCATGTTTATAAAGGCTTTATAGAGTCTTATAAAGTCACTGTTTCTTATATACCTTTTTGTAGGTGTGTCTAACTTGGACGGCTGCTGCCTCTTCGTTAAGGCAGGGCTGCCTATTCTCTCCAGTCTCATCCTTTCATTCATCTCACTGCTGCTCTTTTCTTCCCCCCGTGCCATTAGACACTCTCTCTCTCTCATTCTCTCTCTCTCTCTCTCTCTCTCTCTTTCTCTCTCTCTCTCTCTCTCTTTTACTCGCTCGCTTTCGTCTTCCTTCTACAGGGAAGGTCTCGACTGACTGAGCAAGTTAATAAGAACATTCCGACTTGGCTCCGACTAGCGCCTTTTCCTCAGCAGCACCTGTCGGGGACGCACCACCCGAACACTAACGCTTCACATCAGCGTTGCGCGGGAGAGGTTAGCTGCAGCAATGGATTGTGGGTAGAGATTAGCATTTTTTTTATTTAAACCAAAAGAACCTCAAACAGCTTTCGGAGAGGAACTTTCTGGATAACTTGCTAACTTTAAGAGAAGAGCTGTTCTTTGAAACTTTGTACGTCCGACTTTCGGGCGGGAGGAGTGGCTCGCAACTTTTTTTGGAATGCAATTGTTCAGCAGAGCTCAATCAAAGCAGGTAAAAGACAAAACAACAAACACAGTGACCCGCAAGGGTCAAGTTTAGGGCCTTTGTTTTTCTCTTTGTACGTGTTACCTCTAGTCCTTTTGATTTAGAAACATGATTTCAGTTCAGCATAGCTGGAATCCCTACATGCAATTGACCCCAAATGCACAACTGCACTACTCCCATCTGGGCTGGACATCCCAACAAAGATCAATTGATTAACTGTAGAACAGTAAGTTGACTTTGCCAAGCCAACTTGATAAAAGTGCTAACAATACATTGCTAACTTTGTAAAAAAAAACACAACTCTAGTTGTTTTGAGTTGGAAAGATGATATCAATTTATCGTAGATGAAAACCCTACATGCAATCGCCCCCAACTGCACTATTCCCATATGGGCTAGACATTCTGGTTCTTTATCTAGAACTGCAACCCATTTAAAAGTCCAACAAAGATCAATTGATTAAATGTAGACCAGTGAGTTGACTTTGCCGAGCCAACTAGATAACAGTGCTAACAATACATTGCTAACTTTGTAAGCATTCATGGCTTCTGATGTATCATTAATCAAAACGAGAAAATTGAGGTCATCAACTATCGTAACCCCACATGCCATTGGCCCCACAGCGGCACTGTTCATATATAGGCTGGACGTTCTGGTCCCACATAGAATTGCAGTTCGTGAAAATCATCCAAAACCTTGACTTGATAATAGTGATAATACAGTGCTAACTTTGTAAAAAAAGCCTCTAGTTGTTTTGAGTTGGACAGATGATATCAGTTTAGCGTAGCTGAAAACCCTACATGCAATCGCCCCCAATTGCACTATTCCCATATGGGCTAGACATTCTGGTTCTTTATCTAGAACTGCAACCCATTAAAAAGCCCAACAAAGATCAATTGATTAAATGTAGACCAGTGAGTTGACTTTGCCGAGCCAACTTGATAACAGTGCTAACAATAAAGTGCTAACTTTGTAAGCATTCAAGGCTTTTGTCCAAGTCCAGTGGTGGAGTCTTTTAGGGCCTTTGCTTTTCTCTATGTTTTCTCTATATTACCTTCTCTAGATGTATATTACTTTCTCTAGATGTCATCTGGAAACATGACATCAACTATCATAACCCCACATGCAATTGGCCCCACATAAAGGCTGGACTTTCTGATCTTACCTAGAACTTCAACCTAGTTTCAAATGGTCCAAGAAATGGTAAATTGGTAAAATGTAAAAAAAAACAAAAACAAAACATTGACGTAGTCATGGCAACTTGATAATAGTGGTAACAATTCGGAGTTAAATCTTGTGGAGTCCCAACAGGCTCAAAAATGTAGAACAGTGAGTAGACTTTACCAATTACATTGATAACCAGTGCTAACTTTGTAAGTATTCATGTATTTTGATTAATCAATAGAATGATATTTTTTCTTGTGGAGTCCCACAGGGGTCAATTTTAGGGCCATTGTTTTTCTCTGTGTACATGTTGAATTCAGGTGATATTATTTGGAAACATGAACTCAATTTTTTAAGCTCATAGCTCATTTCATAGCTAAAAACCCAACATGCAATTGGTCCTCAAAGCACAACTGCACTATTCCCATATAAGCTGTACCTTCTGATCTTACGTAGAACTTCAACTTATGAAACTGTTGACTTTGGCAACAACAGTCATAGCATTACTGTGCTAACTTTGTAAACATTCGTGTGTTTTGATGTATCAATAATCAAAAAACATAATTTCGAGTCCCAACAGGGTCAATTTGCCTTTACTTCTTTCTTTGTAAATGTTACCTCTAGTTGATGAGATTTGGAAACATGATATTAATTTTCACAGTTATAGCGTAGCTGAAATCCCAACATGCCCTTAATCCCAAAAGCACACCTGCACTATTTCCATATAGGCTGTACATGCTGGTTCCAATACTGCAACCCATAAAAATGTTGACTTGGCCAATAACAGTGGTAGCAATACAGTGCTAACTTTGTAAGCATTCAAGTATTTTGATGTATGGTTTATCAAAAAGAAAATTCTTGTTCAATTTTTCTGTTTGTAAATGTTATTTCTAGTTGTTGGAAAGATGATATCAGTTCAGCCAAACTACATGCAATTGGCCCTAACTGCACTATTCCCATAAAGGGCGGGACATGCTTGATCCTTACCTACAACAGCAACCAATTAAAAAGCCCAACATAGGTAAATTAACTAAATGTAGAACAGTAAGTTGAGTTTGCTGAGCCAACTTGATAAACGTGGTAGCACTACAGTGCTATCTTTATAAGCATTCATGTATTTAAATGTATTGTTAATCCAAAAAACTGAGTCCCACGGGTCACATTTAGGGACTTTTTCTTTTTGTACGTGTACATCCTGTCATATGGAAACATGATTTTAATTTTCGAAGCTATTTCATAGCTAAAAACTCAACATGAAATCAGACCCCAAAGCACAACTGCACTTATCCCATACAGGCTGTACTTTTCTTATCTTTCCGAGAACTTCAACCAATGAAAATGGTCCAAAAAAGGTAAATTGGTAAATCATAGAACAGGGAGTTGACTTCACCAATATCAGTGGTAACGAACCAGTGCCAACTTTGCACTTATGTGTTTTAGTATATTGTTACTAAAAAAAAGATATTTCTTGTTGTAGAGTCCCACAGGGGTCAATTTTAGAGCCCCTGATATTATTTGGAAACATGAACTCAATTTTTGAAGCTATTTCATAGCTAAAAACCCAACATGCAATTGGTCCTCACAGCACAACTGCACTATTCCCATATAGGCTGTACTTCAACCTATGAAAATTTGGGTTTGGTAATAACAGTCATAGCAACAATGTGATTTCAAATTTCTAAACTATTTCATAGCTAAAAGTTGACTTTGCCATTAACAGTGAAAAGAAGCCAGTGCTAACTTTGTAAGCATTCATGTATTTTGATGTATATTAATCAAAAAAATGTTATTTCTTCTTGTGAAGTCCCCCAGGGGTCAGTTTTAGGGCCTTTGCTTTTCTCTGCATACTTGCTACATTCCGGTAATATTGCTTGAAAACATGATTTCAATTTGCTAAGTTATATTGTAGCTAAAGACCCAACATACAATCAGATCCCTGCACTATTCCCATATAGCAGGGGTATTAAATTAGAACTCAGTAAGATCCGGACCATCATAATTTTAAACTTGTGTTATAATTCAGTACCGTATCTTGTATACTGAAGTAGTCTAGTAGTTCTGTCAGCATTTTATGTCATCAGCAAATGAAAGATAAAACAAATTACACACCGTTCAGTATATTTCATATTTATCATTTAAATGCTGACCTGAATTAATTATTTATAAATCTTAATTTTTTTTTTCTTCACTTCAGGTAAAACCAGGGCTACATTGGACAACGTCTGGGTCCAGACTATTAGTGACCTCTGCCTTATAAGCTGTACTTTTTGATCTGACCTAGAACTTCCAATGAAAATGGTCCAAGAAAGGTAAATTGGTAAATCAAAAGATATTTCTTCTTGTGGAGTCCCACAGGAGTCAGTTTTAGGGCCTTGCTTTTCTCTTTGTACACATTACCTTCAGAAGTCTTATGGTTCTCTTCCTTCTGATAGCCAAGAGTCTGTGGACAAGTTGACCAGCTCTGTTAGGGATGAACCGGGACAGAATAGCCAGGCTCGCCTTAAAGAGAAGACAGCAGCCGTCCAAACCGGACACCAACCTGTCACGGACACTAGCGATGGATTGTGGGTAGAGATTGGCGGTTCTTGTCTTTAACCGAAAGAACCTCAAGCCGAGTTCGGAGAGAAACTTTCTGGCTGACTTGTTAAGCTTCAGAGCAGAACTGTTCTCTGAAACTATGATGTTTTTTGGGGGGTTTCTACTTTTTGAGTCCAGACCTTGAGCTGTGATTGTTCAGCGGAGTTAAATTAAGGCAGGTATAAAAAATAAACCCAGGTAGGAGCTTTGTGATGGAGCTTTTTGTGCTTGTGCGGCTTTCGCGGTTGAATAAACGGTTTTGAATAAATCCTGGGTCAAACACGCTGTTTGGAGTTTGGTGAACGATAAGCTTCGGCGCTTTGACGAGCAACCCGAGAGACGCTCCGTCCTCTGAAAGCCTGCTCGGGTTTTTGTGCGAGCGGCGTGTGTGCATGCGCTCTCAGATAAATGGCCATTCTTAGGACCGCCGCTGGGTTCCTACAAGGGCTAAGACCACGTCATGTAACAAAAACCCTGACTTCCTCTACGACCTGCTGTTGTACCAAAGCCTTTCTTCAAGATTCGTAGAGATTCTTCAAGGAGTTAAACCAAAAGTCTAAAGTCACGTAGTTTCAGGCTCACTGTGAATGTAGCCCATCAACCGAGACCCTTCTGGGGCTTCTTTATTGGCGTATATAGCTACGGACACCGTTTAGCATGGTGCTAACTCAGCCTGAGTAGTGACTGGTTCAGGAGGGTTCTGACTCTGTTCTCTATGAACTGGGGTGAAGGAGTCTCTGGTGCTGAACTAGAGGAGCAGGTTTAGTATATCATTCTGGAGGTGGGGTAAAGAGAAGATGAGTAGGGGGCAGTCAGAGACACAAGTAAAGACAACAAACCCCCAAATGCTCCCTGGGTACTGTGGATAGGACTGCCCACCACTCTGGGCTCACTGGCCACTAGTGTGTGTGTTCACTAATGTGTGTGTCTATGTGTGTGTTCAGTAGTGTGTGTGTATGTGGGTGTTTCACTGCCCCCTAGCGTGTGTGTTTATTAGTGTGTGTATATGTGGGTGTTTTACTGCCTCCTAGTGTATGTATTCACTAGTGTGTGTGTGTGTTTGTGGGTGTTTTACTGCCCCCTAGTGTATGTGTTCACTAGTGTGTGTGTATATGTGGGTGTTTCACTGCCTCCTAGTGTGTGTGTTCACTAGTGTGTGTGTGTTTGTGGGTGTTTTACTGCCCCCTAGTGTGTTTGTTCACTAGTGTGTGTGTGTATGTGGGTGTTTTACTGCCCCTAGTGTGTGTGTTCAATAGTGTGTTTGTATATGTGGGTGTTTCACTGCTCCCTAGTGTGTGTGTTCACTAGTGTGTGTGTGTTTGTGGGTGCTTTACTGCCCCCTAGTGTGTGTGTTTACTAGTGTGTGTGTGTATATGTGGGTGTTTTACTGCCCCCTAGTGTGTGTGTACATATGGGTGTTTCACTGCCCCCTAGTGTGTATATGTGTGTGTGTATATGTGTGTTTACTAGTGTGTGTGTGTATATGTGGGTGTTTTACTGCCCCCTAGTGTGTGTTCACTAGTGTGTGTGTGTGTGTGTGTGTATGTGTGGGTTTTTCACTACCCCCTAGAGTGTGTGTTCACTAGTGCGTGTGTATATGTGGTTGTTTCACTGCCCCCTAGTGTGCGTGTGTGTGTTCACTAATGTGTGTGTCTGTGTGTGTGTTCAGTAGTGTGTGTGTGTATGTGGGTGTTTCACTGCCCCCTAGTGTGTGTGTTCAATAGTGTGTGTGTACATATGGGTGTTTCACTGCCCCCTAGTGTGTGTGTGTGTGTAGTTCTGCCTCCTAATGTGTTTGTTCACTAGTGTGTGTGTATTTCTGGGTGTTTCACTGCCTCTAGTGTGTGTGTGTATGTGTGTATGTGGGTGTTTTACTGCCCCCTAGTGTGTGTGTGTGTGTGTGTATGTGTGTATGTGGGTGTTTTACTGCCCCCTAGTGTGTGTGTTTGTGTGTATGTGTGTGTATGTGGGTGTTTTACTGCCCCCTAGTGTGTGTGTGTGTGTGTATGTGTGTGTATGTGTGTGTTTTACTGCCCCCTAGTGTATATGTTTAGTTGTTCTAAACTCTTTATGGAACAACTAATATTCGGAGGCGAGTATAAGATGAGGCAGATGTGTGTTATGCTGATGGCGTGTATAAAAAACTGAGTAGAGTCAATGCTTAATGCCTAATACTCTTAATACTCTTAAAGTTTCCGTGTGAGCGCGGCGTCTGAGCGGGGCGTCTGATCATGGTGTCTGAGCGCGGCGTCTGATCGTGGTGTGGTGTGTTATAGACAGCGAGGGCGTGGGCGGCGGTGTAAACGTTATAAAGCTAGATTAAATTAAAGCGTACAGATGCCTAATAAAAGCCGCCTCCGTCTTCGGAGTCGCTCCCTCTCCGCTCTGAGCGAGCCTCCGTCTCTTCCCGCCGCTTCTGTCCTGTGATCATAAACTCGGGCGTACCTGGGAGAAGTCTCGGAGCGCCCGGAATGTTCTGTGCTCGGTAACTTGGCCGCGCGCACATTACTAATGTAGACGGCGCAGGCAGCGCCTAATTGGATCACGGACAATGAAATATTCACTCTCTCGCTGCTCTCAGCCTCCTTCCTCTCCCAGCTCCTCCACTCTAACTACCTTCCAGCCAGCGGTTAGAAGTTGCGGAGGGAGGGAGGGGCGGGGGGGTTGCCACCGTGCCTCTCCGTGCTGCCAGTTGCTAGGCAACGGCAAGCCGGTTCCTCCGACTGCATCTTCAATCATTGAAGGGGAGGGGGGGCGTTGATGATGGAGGGGGAGTCAACCTTCAGGGACTACAGTAGCGAGAGAGAGAAAGAGAGAGAACTGAGAGAAACTGTGCTCCCACTTTGTCACTGGTCGGTAATAACATACGTGTAATAACATACGTGTAATAACATAGTAACTACATGCATTAGTTGTGCAACCACTGGTGATTTGTTTACTGTAACAGACAGTGATTACACATGTAAGGTATGTTGATACTAATAACAGCAAATTACCTGTAATTACACGTGTAATAAAGCAGTAATATCAGTCTTATAATATCCAGCTGGTGCAGGTATGTGAATATCTACTATTTGTGTTATTACCCTTGTATGTGTGTTATTACAATTAGCCTGTTATGTATGTGTAATTACACAATACTAAAAAACAGTCCAGTTACATTTGTGTTATTAATCTTTTATTCATGTTATTACATTTACCATGTTATGCATGTTTAATTATATAAGTTAAAATATGTAACTATTTAATTACATTTATGTTATTAACCTTGTATTCATGTTATTACACTTACCCTGTTATGCATGTGTAATTACAGAAGATAAAATGTGACTTTTCAATTATATTTGTGTTATTAACCTTTGTATGTGTGCTATTACACTTACCCTATTATGCATGTGTATTTAGACAATAATACAAGACTATCCAGTTACATTAGTGTTATTAATCTTGTATTTATGTTATTACACTTACCCTGTTATACATGTGTAATTACATAAGATAAAATATGTGACTATTCAGTTACATTTGTGTTATTAACCTTGTATTCAAGTTATTACACTTATCCTCTTATGCATGTTTAATTACATAACATAAATTATGTTACTGTTCCATTGCATTTGTGTTATTAACCTTGTGTTCATGTTATTACACAATAATACAAGACTATTGAGTTACATTTGTGTTATTAACCTTGTGTTCATGTTATTACACAATAATACAAGACTATTGAGTTACATTTGTGTTATTAACCTTGTATTCATGTTTTTACACATACCCTGTCATGCATGTGTAATTACACAATAATAAAAGACTATCCACTACTTGTGTTATTAACCTTGTATTCATGTTATTACACTTACCATGTTATGTATGTGTAATTACATAAGATAAAATATGTGACTATCCAGTTACATTTGTGTTATAACCATTGTATGGGTGTTATTACTCTTAACCTGTTATGCATGTGTAATTACACAATGATACGTGACTATCCAGTTACAGTCCTGTTATTACTCTGGTATGAATTTATGTATGAACTCCTACCCTGTTATGCATGTGTAATTACATGTACATAACAAGGTAAGGGCAGATGCATTATTTTAAATTCATGTAAAATGTGACTGCAATAAATAGTGTTATTACACATATTATGGTTTCATAGCATGTTATATCAAATTTGACTCATACACGTGTGTATTTAGTCATGTTGTACTGCTGTAATCCATCTATAATTGTCATCAGAATTAATTACAGTGTTGTTGAACAACACTGAATAAGACAAATTGAAAGAAATAGTTATACATATGTAATTACATGAGAGAAAACATGTGACTATCCAGATACACCAGTGTAATTAAAGCTGTATGACAAATGTAATTAACTTCACTCTGTTATTCATATGTAATTACATAACAGAAAGAGCATGACTGTCAAAATATGTGTGTGATTAACTAGTTTGGTTTGGTTACTCTCAATATATTATTCATGTGTTATTACACGAAAATATGATTATTGCATGTTGCATGTAATTAACGTATAATAACAACATTATTACATACACATCAAATTAAATGTGATCAAATATGTGATATAAACATTTAAAAAGCTGAAAGAAAAATTGAATAGACAGTTATATGTATGTAATTACCTAAGAGAAAATATATAACTATTAAGAAATACTGTTGTGATAACATGAGTAATAACTGTAATTCATACACATGTGTATTTAGTCATGTTGTACTGCTGTAATCCATCTATAATTGTCATCACAATTAATTACAGTACTCCTGCATGTAAAACATATAATAACAACATTACTATATAACATCAACTAAAATGTGACTAAATATGTAATATAAACAGTAAAAAAGAGGCTGAGAGACAAATTGAAAGAGATAGTTACACATATGTAATTACCTAAGAGAAAATACGGGACAATCCAGATACACCAGTGTAATTACAAGCATATAACATATGTAATTACCTTCACTCTTTTATTCATATGTAACCACAAAAAAAGAAAAAAAAGCATTACTGTCAAAATGTGTGTAATTACATAAGTTAAAACTAATTTAGTTACCCTAAAAATGTTATTCATGTGATTTAAGGTATACTTTGCAATTACATGAGTAATAACTGTAGTTGATACACATGTGTATTGTATAGATACACCAGTGTAATTACAAGTGCAGACTCTGTTATCTATGTGTAATTACATAAAAGAAAATGAATGACTCCCAAAATGTGTCATTACTTGAATAACAAACAAATGTAGTTACTCTCAATATGTTATTCATGTGTAATTACACACGTATAATCATGTGACTAAGGTACATTGTTGTAATTACATGAGTTATAACTGTAGTTGGTACACGTTTATTATCTAGGTTTAGGTAGTTGATACACGTGTGTATTGTCTAGATACACCAGTGTAATTACAAGTGTACAACCACTGGTAATTACCTTCACACTGTTATTCATGTGTAATTACATAAAATAAAATGCACTGTATATATATCAGTATGTAATTACTTAAGTAAAACAAATATCGCTACTATTTATATTATTATTATATTCATGTGTTATTACACAAGCTAAAACGTATGACTATTAAGGGGTTGCTATGAGTAATAACAAATGTAGTTACTCTCAATGTTATTCATGTGTTATTACACAAGCTAAAACGTATGACTATTAAGGGGTTGCTATGAGTAATAACAAATGTAGTTACCTGCAATGTTATTCATGTGTTATTACACGAGCTAAAACGTATGACTATTAAGGGGTTGCTATGAGTAATAACAAATGTAGTTACTCTCAATGTTGTTCATGTGTTATTACACAAGCTAAAACGTATGACTATTAAGGGGTTACTATGAGTAATAACAAATGTAGTTACTCTCAATGTTATTCATGTGTTATTACACAAGCTAAAATGTATGACTATTAAGGGGTTACTATGAGTAATAACAAATGTAGTTACTCTCAATGTTATTCATGTGTAATTACACATGCATAATCATGTGACTAAGGTACATTGTTGTAATTACATGTGTTATAACTGTAGTTGATAAAGATCTGAGAAAAGAGAGACAGAGGCGAATTGAAGGAAAGAGAGAACAATCAGGTGCTGATGTTGACGTGTTTATACCAAACAGCGCCTCCTACAGTATGAGAGGCTGGTAGGCTCCCATTAGCCACATTAGCCTCACAGCTCCAGACCTTCAGGCAGGACACAGGACTTCACCGGCTGACGGCGCCGGAGGTGAAGCCGAGTACGTCTCCGAGAGCGAATGCTTCCCGGAACTCCACCACTGATTCACCAGCGTTCGTGGAATTTATGAAACAGCAGCAGCTCTAAAACTTCTCAAACTCTCTCCAGGGAGGATAATGAGGTGACTGGGTATCCGCTTGTCACTCCAAGTGGCTCGTGTCTCTACAGAGGCCGGAGAGCCGAGCAGGGGGAAAAAAATAAATGACGTTTGACACGTGTTCTGGAGCGCTGGGTTATTTATGATGAGGGGAGTAGGTAGGGAATCAAATCACTCCCAACCAAACATGGATGGCCATCCCTCAGGCTGGGGATGTTTTATGCATGAGCGCGGCTGCCACCTGCGGGGGGGAACGGGCGACTCGCCTCGCTTCGATTCGCGTGCGATTAACCTGGTCGAGAATTTGATTCCCAGAAACTCGAGGTTGGGCCCGGCTGCTGGTTTTCCGGTGAGCCGCCCACACGCCAGCGCTGGCACCAGCTCGTCCTTCCCTCCACATAGTGCGCGGCAATTCAGAGCAATTTCACCCAATTGTAAACCAAATGACTCACAGCTTGCCTGGAGAACGCAACGGTGGGGGGGCGTAGGGGGGCCGGAATGGCAGAAATTCCACAGCTGGTGATTTCAGTAGACTCCATGGCGCCGCGGCAGTCGGCTCAACAGGTATGCTGGATGGTTCAATCACAGTAATGTCTCGAATTGGACGAAGGTATGTGGACACCACTCAAATTACTTAGTTCAGATGTATCAACACATACTCACAGAACTGACTGCGTGTTGAAGCAGTGACAGCACAGGAGGTGTGGCCACTGGACTCTGGAGTGGTGTAAAACTCCACCAACAGACTCTGGAGTGGTGTCAAGATCCACCACTGGACTCTGGAGTGGTGTAAAACTCCATTGTTGGAATTTGGAGTGGTGTCAAGATCTGTCCCTGGAATCTGGAGTGGTGTAAAGCTCAACCACTGGACTCTGGAGTGGTGTCAAGATCCACCTCTGGACTCTGGAGCCGTGTAAATCTCCACCACTGGACTCTGGAGTGGTGTAAAACTCCACCACTGGACTCTGGAGTGGTGTAAAACTCCACCACTGGACTCTGGAGTGGTGTAAAACTCCACCACTGGACTCCGGAGTGGTGTAAAACTCCACCACTGGACTCTGGAGTGGTGTAAAGCTACACCACTGGACTCTAGAGTGGTGTCAAGCTTGGCCACTGGACTCTGGAGTGGTGTAAAGACCTACCCCTGGACTCTGGAGTGGTGTAAATATCTACCCCTGGACTCTGGAGGGGTGTAAAACTCCACCACTGGACTCTGGAGTGGTGTCAAAATTTGGCCACTGGACTTTGGAGTGGTGTTAACCTCCACCACTTGACTCTAGAGAGGTATAAAGCTCCACCACTGGACTCTGATTCCATGAAAAGCTGGTAGTCTGATGTAGGAATCTGGGTTTGAAGGATGAACCAGAGACGCTACCTACCGTAATGTGAAGAACCTTTTTTATTTTCCACACCCCTGTGCACAAAGCCAGCTTCAAGGTTTCCGTATTTTGGTGTGGAGGAACTCTAGTGGCATGTACAGAACCTTGAGCTCAACCCCACTGACCACGCTTGTGCCATCAGTGTCTGACCTGATGAATGCCTTTTTGCCCCAATGGGCAAAAACTTTATATTCCAAAATCTTCCCAGAGGAGTGAAGGCTGTTACAGGGACTCTACATTAATGTCCAGGTTTTAGGACGGCGGGGTCCAGTAAAGCCATATAAGTGCAAGGGGCACATACTATTGGCCAGGTTGTGTATAATCAAGGCCAAGCATGTGCACTAGTGTCAACCAAGCACTGAGATACTATCAGAGAAATTTAAATCCTAATGGAGGTGTTGCTGAAAGGGCTTTTGAGATTCATGGCTCAAACTGAAGGTTCTTATCATACTCTGCTATAAAGATGACACATAGGCTGACACGTCTAGTGGTCAGAACATCTTGTTAACTTGAAATACAATTATACAACTCCTGAAAGGGAGCGGCGGCTGTTCTGTACGTGTCCAGCCGACATGTTTTTTGGTAGATTAGTAGATATTTCTGGTTCGACTAATACAAGACTCAAGGATCTTGAGGACGGGAGGCAAAAATAGAGGAAGGCTGCTGACTCACTGATCCACGTAATACCGCTGTAGAGCTCAGTACGAAGTCCAAACTTTACAAAAGTCTTTAACGGGGTCAGGAGGTATCAGAGAGAAAGTGAAAATGTATTCAGGCCTTTCTTTTAACCTAAAACGCCATCTGATGTGGAGGAGCGGCTCATTAGGAGCGGCGAGGAGGGTTATTTAGGACACGCTAGTCTGAGGTCAAAGAGGCAGGGCAGTGGAGAAGACCTCTTCTTTGCTGTGCCCATGCAGACACTATTAGTGTTACACCTTCAGGTTGGGCTATGAAAGTCGTATCACCCATAGCATAGCATAGCATAGCATGCCATAGCATCCCTATGGTCAAGTCAAGTCAAGTTTACATCATGTACCCCACTGTGAGCAAGCCAGAGCCGACGGTGGCAAGACCAACTCCCTCAAGACTGGAGGAAGAAACCTTGGAAGGAACCAAGATTCTCAAGGAGAGACCCGTCCTCCTCTGGGCAAACAGTACCTACAGTTTTTTAAACCAAGTTCGGAATTAAAGTTGAGGCAGTCTCTGAGACTTTAGAAAGCTTTAGAAACTTCAGAGGTAGAGGCAGTCTCTGACCGAGGCAGTCTCTGACTTAGTCAGTGAAAAAATTGAGAGTGAACTGTAATAGTCCCATCATATCTCAGTGCTGGTACATCTGGATGAAGAGGAGAACTGGTTGGTGTCAGGTGAGGAGGAGGCCCTGATGGTCAGTCTTCTACCAGCAGTTGGCAGGATAGGGTTTGATAGGGTTTCGGGGGCTGGAGGTTATAGGGAGTCAGGCCTGTGACCGGAAGGTCACCGGTTTGATCCCTTCAACCGACTGAAGTGCTCTTGAGCAAGACATCTAAACCCCAACTGCTCCCTGGGCACTGTGGATAGGCCTGCCCAGCACTCTGGGCAAGTGTCCCCTCTCTGGTCACTAGATTGGGTTTGCCTTTCCTGGACGCGATCCAGGATCTTGACTCCTTTGGTTTGCAAGCAGTGAAATAAAAGATATACAGCAGTAAACAGAATCACAAGTCAGATTCCACACTGATTCCGTGGAAAGCTGGTAGGCTGATGGAGCAATCTGGGTTTGAAGGATGAACCAGAGACGCTACCTACCGAAATGTGATGTTGAGGCTACAGTAAAGTTTGGTGGAGGAGTGATAATGATCTGGGTGTTTCAGGGTTTGGGCTCAGACCCTTAGTTCCAGTGAAGGTGACATTAATGCTACAGTAAAGTTTGGTTGAGGGGGGATAATGATTTTGGGAAAGAACCTTTTTCATTTTCCACACCCCTGTGCACAAAGCCAGCTTCAAGGTTTCAGGATTTTGGTGTGGAGGAACTCTAGTGGCATGTACAGAACCTTGAGCTCAACCCCACAGACCACCCTTGTGCCATCAGCGTCTGACCTGATGAAGGCCTTTTTGCCCCAATGGGCAAACGTTGGGGACAGACTAATTCCTAGTCACTAGATTGGGTTTGCCTTTCCTAACAACCACCCGAGACCTGGCTACACTTCCACCTACATGCTCAGTCAGTAGACAACTTCTTCCCCGTGGAAATCAGAACATGACTGGTTAACTATGTAACATGCAAGGCCTTCAAGCAAGTTGCTGGAATCCTAACCAACTGGGGAACCATGGACGCGATCCAGGATCTTGACCCCTTTGGTTTGCAAGCAGCTGTCAGATCATCAAACAACAGCATCCATGATTACAGGTGATGGTAATGTTCCTATACTCTGGAGTGGAGTCAAAGCTTGGCCACTGGACTTTGGAGTGGTGTTAACCTCCACCACTTGACTCTAGAGAGGTGTCAAGCTTGGCCACTGGACTGGATTCTGTGGAAAGCTGGTAGTCTGATGAAGGAATCTGGGTTTGAAGGATGAACCAGAGACGCTACCTACCGAAATGTGATGTTAAGGCTACAGTAAAGTTTGGTGGAGGAGCGATAATGATCTGGGTGTTTCAGGGTTTGGGCTCAGACCCTCAGTTCCAGTGAAGGTGACATTAATGCTACAGTAAAGTTTAGTTGAGGCTTAACCGTACAAGCAGATTTGTTCCTACACTGAAATACTGCTGGGGATCCTGCTTAGGGCAACCCTTCTACCCGTCAAGGCAGGTGTCCTGTAGTAGGGTTGCCCTAATTCCCAGTAGAGTTTTTGAGTGTAGGTTCTTTTCCTGTTTAGTTGTGCAGCTGTTACATTTACACCCACAAATAGAAAAGCATTCGGACAGTTCTGACTGCCAGCGTAGGCCTGCATCCACACAGCCAGGCCACACTTGGTCCTGCTGAGTCACTCGAGTCCACTGGGTTTGAGCAGCATGGAAAACGTGACTGAACTCAAAGAGCAAGGCCTTGGGGTCCCAGCACCGAATTCAAGAGGCTTTAGACTTGATTGCCCTGCTTGTACGGTTAAGCCGTTTTAGCGGGTCGTTGGGGACAGACTAATTCCGCTGATGGCCTTTTTATAGCAGATGCCGAGCAGAAACCCTCGGACCGGGAAACGCAGGCAGAGCAACGAGAACAACCACAACAACACGGAGAGAAAAAAAAAACAAAACACACGGACGAATTACGAGGAGAAAAGCTAAGAGTTCGCCTCGCTTCTCCTTTTGAGGACGTCCAAACGCATCACATCAGCTCCCGGCCGCCGGCCGTGTCCGTGGGAGACAGGGGAGAGAGTGCGCTGCTGTTTTTGTGCCTTCCTTTCTCTTCTTTCTCCGTCCCCCCCTCCCACCCTCCCTCCCTCCATCCCCTCCTGGTTTGTTTGCATGCTAACGTCGTTTTAAAGCCATTCCTCCGTTTTCCGCCGTCCTCGAGATTTGCGCCCACATGTTGTCTCGGCCTCGCGGACGTCTGACAAGGATTACGCTCGCTCGCTGGTTATGAAATATTCAAAACGACAGCGGGGACGGCTTAAAATAACATTTGCTCGGCTAAAAATAGGAAGGGTTACGTTAGCGCTATAAGTAGCTGCCTGACTCTGTGGCCTGACGCAGACTGCTGGCCTGGATTCGGAGATGCGAGCCCAAGCCTCAACCGTTAACCCTTACACTGTTAACCTGTAATGAGTTTGTGTACTGATTTCTTAAAAACTAAAGTTTTATTACTTAAAATGTTTAGTATGTTCTACTATTTTGAAAGAATAACTAAGTACGCTAATATTTTTAAGCTGAACAAACTTAAAACATCAGCTTTTAGCTTGGACCACGTCCCTGTAGCACCTTGCCAGATTCTCATTGGTCAGTTCAATCAAGACTAGTTTGAGTTGTTTATTGGAGCTTGTAAAGGTTTGAAGTCTTTTTCTATTTTCACTGTGAGATTTGGAGTTTTCTGAGTTTAACTTCTTTTCCTCGGACAGAAACTCTGTAGTGCTGGGATTTCTCTACAGTGGACATTTTCTCCATTGTTTTCTTTTCTTGAAGAACTACAGAGGACTACAATTAACCAAGGCGCCCTCTCTTTTTCACATTCTGGAACTTGGTAAGTAGTTCTCCGTGTTCAAGTGGTGTAAAACTGTTGTTCTGCAGTTGATGCTGATCTAAAGTTAGAAAATGTAATTTACTGTGTTTTTATCAGTTCAATGTGTTTAAACTGTATTTAAGAATTATTGTAAGATAAACAGTTTTCTAACTAGACCAATCAAAACCAGTCATCATCACTACTGAACCCTTCAAGAATCAGGATCATCCTAGATGATCCCAGTGATGTAATCTTAAATCAAATCAAACTAAATGTAACTGCTGTCTGTGTTCTTTAGACGTAGGAGAACATCAGCTGTTTATGGAGACTGTTTTTAATTCTGATTACAGGAAACTCGATGTTGAGTTGAATAAAATGGTCAGTAGGGTTGATTTTACTAAATACTTTAAGTACAAACAATTTAGATTTCATTGTATTCAACTCAAATCATTACTTCCAGTCTATTTGATATTTAAGTTGATTTTACTCAAACCATTTGATTTTCTCTAGTTTGCATTACTTCAATATTTTAAGGCAATCACTCAAACTCTTTAAGTACAATCAACTTATCCGGGTTTACAATGTACGGCCCGTCGGCTTTTCCAGGAGACTACTGCGCAAACAAGTCAGGGATTGGACCGTAATTGAAACAATGGAGAACCAAAAAGACTGACTCACTGACAGAAGACTCACATTAGCGTATTCATTCGCTGCCGATCCCGCCGAATGACTCACGGCTCAAGTGGAAAGATCCTAAAGCTCCAAGCGCCGGGTCCCAGATGTTCTTCAGTTTCCAAAATTGAGAAGTAATTGAACGAACACACCTTCTCCGAATACAGATGCCGCTCAGGCAAGCACCAAGATACGGGGTCCCTATTGAGGCCATGTCGGTGAACGTCTAGCGTTAATAATTCACTGACCATTAAAGTTTAAGCTGTTGCGCTCACGTTATTTATTCATACCCCGTACTCGTCCTACACATTAGCAAACCTTTAAAACACAAATGCATGAATTCAAACCCAGAGCTACAATCGCGGGGTAATAAATACTTTATTCACACACTTTTCTCGAAGACTTCTGCTCGTTTCTATTTCAGACTGTGTGGGCTCACTCTCTTTACGTGCTACAGAGGTGATCCTGAGACCGGTCTCCATTCTTTGGGGTTAAAAGATAATGAAATTGGTAGGAAGTGTAATATTTCTATGCAGTAGCTGAAACCAGAAGTTCTCAAGTCAATTCATGAGATTGAAAGTCGAGTCTTATGTCACTGGGGTGTGACTCTGAATCAAGTCTCAGGTTTTAGGGTTGCCTGAATTGGATCTTGAGTCTCCGAAGTGAGTCTTGAGTTTCTGAGATGCAAATCAAGAGTCTGGTGTTACATTTCTCAGAAGAAAAAGTCAGAGTTGAGTCTTGAGGTGCGAGTCTGAATTGAGTCTTAAAACACTCAGTCCTTGAGAGGCCAAGTCTGAAGTGTTTGAGGTGTTAGTCTGAGCTGAGTCTCTGGTCTCTGAGGTGCAAGTCTGGGCCAAATCTTGAGTCTTTTAGGTGAGAGTCTGACGTTAGTCTCTAGTCTCTGATGTGTGAGTCTGAGTCCAATCTTGAGTCTTTTAGGTGTGAGTCTGAGCCAAGTCTTCAGTCTTTAACGTGTAAGTCCGAGTCTGGTTTTAAGTTGCTGAAAAAAAGTCTAAGTTGAGCCTCGAGTCTCTGAGGTGAGTTGGAATTGAGTCGTGAAACACTCACATGGGAGTCTGAATTGAGTCTTGAGTCTCTGAGGTTCATGTCCGAGACAAGTCTGAAGTGTTTGAGGTGTGAGTCTGAGTCGAGTCTCAAGTCACTGGGGTGAATATCTGAATCAAGTCTGATGTTTCTGGGTTGCCTGAATTGGATCGTGAGTCTCCGCGGTGTGAGTCTGAACTGAGTCTTGAGTTTCTGAGATGCAAATTAAGAGTCTGGTGTTACACTTTTCAGAAGAAAAAGTCAGAGTTGAGTCTTGAAACACTCAGTCCTTGAGAGGCCAAGTCTGAAGTGTTTGAGGTCTGAGTCTGAGCTGAGTCTCTAGTCTCTGAGGTGTGAGTCTGAAGTGGGTCTCTGAGATGCAAGTCTGGGCTGAATCTACAGTCTTTTAGGTGCGCCTCTGAGATGAGTCTCTGAAGTCTGAGCTTAGTCTCTGGTCGATGAAGTGTGAGTCTGAGCCAAGTCTTCAGTCTTTGAGGTGTGAGTCAGAGTCTGGTCTTAAGTTGCAAAAAAAAGTCTGAGTTGAGCTTTGAATCTCTGAGGTGAGTTGAAATTGAGTCTTGGAACGCTCACATCGAAGTCTGAATTGCGCCTTGAGTCCTCAGGTGTGACTCGAGTCTTGAGTGTCTAATATTTGATTCAGAGTTCAGTCTTGAGTCTCTGAGTTTCATGTCTGAGCCAAGTCTTCAGTCTCTGAGGTGAGTTGGAATTGAGTCGTGAAACACTCACATGGGAGTCTGAATTGGACCGTGAGTCTCTGAGGTGTGAGTCTGAACTGAGTCTTGAGTTTCTGAGATGCAAATCAAGAGTCTGGTGTTACATTTCCAAAAAAAAAGTCAGAGTTGAGTTTTGAGGTGCGAGTCTGAATTGAGTCTTGAAACACTCAGTCCTTGAGAGGCCAAGTCTCTGGTCTCTGAGGTGTGAGTCTGAGCTGAGTCTCTAGTCTCTGAGGTGCGAGTCTGAGGTGGGTCTCTGAGATGCAAGTCTGGGCTGAATCTACAGTCTTTTAGGTGAGACTCTGAGCTGAGTCTCTGAAGTCTGAGTCAAATCTTGAGTCTTTTAGGTGAGAGTCTGAGCTTAGTCTCTAGTCTCTGAGGTGTGAGTCTGAGCCCAATCTTGAGTCTTTGAGGTGTGAGTCAGAGTCTGGTCTTAAGGTTCTGAAAAAAAGTCTGAGTTGAGCCTTGAGTCTCTGAGGTGAGTTGGAATTGAGTCGTGAAACACTCACATGGGAGTCTGAATTCAGTCTTGAATCTCTGAGTTGTGACTCGAGTCTTGAGTGTCTTATATGTGATTCCGAGTTCAGTCTTGAGTCTCTGAGGTTCATGTTTGAGTCAAGTGTGAAGTGTCTGAGGTGCGAGTCTGAGCCGAGTCTTCAGTCTCTGAGGTGTAAGTTTGAGTGGTCTTGGGTCTCTGTGGTCAAGTCTGAGCTGAGTCTCTAGTCTCTGAGATGATGAAGTGGGTCTCTGAGATGCAAGTCTGGGCTGAATTTACAGTCTTTAAGGTGAGACTCTGAGCTGAGTCTCTGAAGTCTGAGCCAAATCTTGAGTCTTTTAGGTGCGAGTCTGAGTTGAGTCTTGATTCTTTAATGTAGATGTTAGAGTCTTGTCAGATGCAATGTAGCTTCTAATAAAAAGCCTGTCACTGTAGAAGAACCTACAGGAAGATGGACAGAGCTGAAATGTGAAAAACAATATTTATTCCTTTATTTTCATTCTGAACATTATTTACATATTGAAATAAACTAAATACTCTGCATTAGCAGCCGTAGCTCAGACACAGCTTTAGCTGCTGAGACGTAACAGTCATGGCACACAAATAAGAATTAATTGTTCAGTTTTAGAATCAATTTGCAAGAAAAATCTATCAGGTGGAGCTGAGTCACCAGAGAAAACCAATCAGCCACCAAACGCATGAATATGCAGTGAAATAAACGAGACTGGAAAAGACAAACAATAAATTATACAAGAGAACTGCAGACCACAGTTTACCTGTACACAGGTAGGTGAAGGTAGTGTTACAGTTTACCTGTACACAGGTAGGTAAAGGCAGTGTTACAGTTTACCTGTACACAGGTAGGTGAAGGTAGTGTTACAGTTTACCTGTACACAGGTAGGTGAAGGTAGTGTAACAGTTTACCTGTACACAGGTAGGTGAAGGCAGTGTTAAGTGGGACTCAAACTTTAGTATACAGTATGGAGAACAGCTGTGTAACACATTTTACTATACAAACCACCACACTATACAAACCACTACACTATACCAACCACTACACTATATCAACCACTACTCTATACCAACCACTACTCTATACCAAACACTACACTATACCAACCACTACTCTATACCAACCACTACACTATACCAACCACTACTCTATACCAACCACTACAATATATCAACCACTACTCTATACCAACCACTACACTATATCAACCACTACACTATACCAACCACTACTGTATACCAACCACTACTCTATACCAACCACTACAATATATCAACCACTACTCTATACCAACCACTACACTATATCAACCACTACTCTATACCAACCACTACACTATACCAAACACTACACTATACCAACCACTACTCTATACCAACCACTACTCTATACCAACCACTACAATATATCAACCACTACTCTATACCAACCACTACACTATATCAACCACTACTCTATACCAACCACTACACTATACCAAACACTACACTATACCAAACACTACACATTGTTATAGTGTAACATTGTTACACAACATTGTTATCCAGGGAATTAAACTCTAGTATGCAGTAACACCCTACACTATACCAAACACTACACTATACCAAACACTACACTATATCAAACACTACACTATACTACCCACCACACTACAACTACACTACACTGCATCCACCACTCAACTATACAACCCACCGCACTATAACAAACACTACAGTTTACCAAACCACTACACTACACCAACCACTACTGTATACCAAACACTACACTATACCAACCACTACTGTATACCAAACACTACACTATACCAACCACTACACTGCACCAAACACAAAAATATACCAACCACTACAGTATACCAGACACTACACTACACTACACAAAGTACTACACTATACCAACCACTAAACTATACTAACCACTACACAGCATCAACCACTAAACTATACCAACCACTACTGTATACCAAACACTACACTATACCAACCACTACTGTATACCAACCACTACACTACACCAACCACAACACTATATCAAGCACTACACTATACCAACTACTACACTATACCAACCATTATACTATACCAACCACTACACTATATCAGCTACTACACTACACCAACCACTACACTGCACCAAACACAAAAATATACCAACCACTACAGTATACCAAACACTACACTACACTACACAAAGTACTACACTATACCAACCACTAAACTATACTAACCACTACACAGCATCAACCACTAAACTATACCAACCACTACTGTATACCAAACACTACACTATACCAACCACTACTGTATACCAACCACTACACTACACCAACCACAACACTATATCAAGCACTACACTATACCAACTACTACACTATACCAACCATTATACTATACCAACCACTACACTATATCAGCTACTACACTACACCAACCACTACACTACACCAACCACTACACTATACCAACAATTATACTACATCAACTACTACACTATATCAAGCACTATGCTACACCAACCACTACACTATACTCACGATTGCACTGAACCAACCACTAGACTATACACTAAACTATGCCGACCACTACCCCATACCAACCATTACACCATGCCAACCACTATACCAAACACTACACTACAACACCCTCTATACTATACCAACTACTACACTTTATCAAACACTACACCATACCAAACACTACACTACAACAACCTCTATACTATACCAACTACTACACTATACCAAACACTACACCATACCAAACACTACACTACAACAACCTCTATACTATACCAACTACTACACTATACCAAACACTACACTATACCAAACACTACACTACAACAACCTCTATACTATACCAACTACTACACTATACCAAACACTACACTATACCAACTACTACACTATACCAAACACTACACTATACCAACTACTACACTATACCAAACACTACACTATACCACCCACTACACTATACCAACTACTACACTATACCAACCACTACACTATACCAAACATTAAACTATACCACCCACTACACTATACCAACTACTACACTATACCACCCACTACACTATACCAACTACTACACTATACCAACCACTACACTACACCACCCACTACACTATACCAACTACTACACTATACCAACTACTACACTATACCAACCACTACACTATACCAAACAATAAACTAGGCCAACCACTAAACCATAACAACCACTACAGCATAGCAACCATTATACCAACCATTGGATTTCTATTGACACTGATGATATGAGAACATGTATAAGTGGAAAAATGGTTTTAGGCATTCAGGCAGTTTGTGCAACGCTAACTGTTCTAGATAGACTTCCATGACTTGTTAGCAACATTAGCCTCCGTACAGAACTGAAGAAAGGAAACTTCAGACACAGAAAAGTCTCCAACTCCCCCTCTCAAATCACAGTGTCCACTCGAGCAAACAGGACTTAAGCCTTCATGGCCTTCTTAATCTCCTCTCCAGCGCCCGCCCACGTCTTTGAGGCTGAGGGCATGAAAGAAGATGCTTAACCCCGCGCTTGAGATTCGTTTAAAAAAAAAAAAAGGCAGAGGGATCGAGAAGACGGCGCTGGGCCTCCACGTCGGGTCCCACGTGGCCTCAGAAGCTCTGTTCATTTCTCTCCAACGGCTGGACGTATGGGATTCCACATCGCTGTGTGTGATGCTCAAACAAACCAATTAAGAAAGCTATGTTTGCTGTTGGTGGAACAATACAGAGGGTCCCCAGACGGCCAATTAGGGGAGAGCTTACAACGCCCTCGGACCTCCGCGGTGGGCCGGAAAGCTAAGCCGGTACAGCAGCAGCTGCTGGTCCTGACGGCGTGGCGGTGTTGCGAGAGTTGGTGTTTGTTGGGAAACTTTAGTTGATTAATCTGCGTGTTCAGTCTAATTAAAGCTCAACCTCGCAGCACCGGCGTGTCAGCAGAGCCGCAGCCAACGACGTTCTCTTTGAACCCAGCGCTGAGCCGCGCAGCGAGAATGCTTCATAGGAGGAGACGCTCAGCACCATCTTCTTTTTTCTCCTGGTCTTTATTTCATTTTTCATGACTCACTTGGAGAACGGTGTGTTTTAGTGGTATCTGGTGGAAAATTGTGATGTTTGGTGAAGAATGATGGTGTTTGATGAATGTTGGTGGAAACAGTGATGTTTGACCTGTAAATAATGGTATTTACTGGGTAATTCTGTTACTCGGTGGAGAACAACAGTGTTTGGTGAAGGTTGATGGTGTGTGATGGGAAATGATGGTGTTTGGTGAAGGTTGATGGTGTGTGGTGGAAAACTGGTGAAGAGTGATTTTGTTTGGTGGAGAATGTTGGTGCTTTGTGGGGAAAGTTGGAGTATGATGAGGATGACACGGTTTGAGTATGATGGTGTTTGGTGGAGAATGTTGGAGTATGATGAGGATGACATGGTTTGAGTATGATGGTGTTTGGTGGAGAATGTTGGAGTATGATGAGGATGACATGGTTTGAGTATGATGGTGTTTGGTGGAGAATGTTGGAGTATGATGAGGATGACATGGTTTGAGTATGATGGTGTTTGGTGGAGAATGTTGGAGTATGATGAGGATGACATGGTTTGAGTATGATGGTGTTTGGTGGAGAATGTTGGAGTATGATGAGGATGACACGGTTTGAGTATGATGGTGTTTGGTGGAGAATATTGGAGTATGATGAGGATGACATGGTTTGAGTATGTTGGTGTTTGGTGGAGAATGTTGGAGTATGATGAGGATGACATGGTTTGAGTATGATGGTGTTTGGTGGAGAATATTGGAGTATGATGAGGATGACATGGTTTGAGTATGTTGGTGTTTGGTGGAGAATGTTGGAGTATGATGAGGATGATGTTGTTTGAGTATGATGGTGTTTGGTGGAGAATGTTGGAGTATGATGAGGATGACATGGTTTGAGTATGATGGTGTTTGGTGGAGAATGTTGGAGTATGATGAGGATGACACGGTTTGAGTATGATGGTGTTTGGTGGAGAATGTTGGAGTATGATGAGGATGACATGGTTTGAGTATGATGGTGTTTGGTGGAGAATATTGGAGTATGATGAGGATGACATGGTTTGAGTATGATGGTGTTTGGTGGAGAATGTTGGAGTATGATGAGGATGACACGGTTTGAGTATGATGGTGTTTGGTGGAGAATGTTGGAGTATGATGAGGATGACATGGTTTGAGTATGATGGTGTTTGGTGGAGAATATTGGAGTATGATGAGGATGACATGGTTTGAGTATGATGGTGTTTGGTGGAGAATGTTGGAGTATGATGAGGATGACACGGTTTGAGTATGATGGTGTTTGGTGGAGAATGTTGGAGTATGATGAGGATGACATGGTTTGAGTATGATGGTGTTTGGTGGAGAATGATGAGGATGACATGGTTTGAGTATGATGGTGTTTGGTGGAGAATGTTGAAGGATGACATGGTTTGACTATGTTGGTGTTTGGTGGAGAATGTTGGAGTATGATGCGGTTTGAGTATGATGGTGTTTGTTGGAGAATGTTGGTTTTTGGTGGGAAATGTTGGAGTATGATGAAGAACGACGCTGTTCGAGTATGATGGTGTTTGGTGGGGAATGTTGGAGTATGATGAGGATGACAGGGTTTGAGTATGTTGGTGTTTGGTAGGATGATGGTGTTTGGTGGAGAGTGTTGGTATCTGAGAACGTTGACGTATGGTGAAGGATGATGCTGTGTAGTGGAGGATGATGGTGTTTGGTGGAGAGTGTTGATATCTAAGAACGTTGACGTATGGTGAAGGATGATGCTGTGTAGTGGAGGATGATAGTAGTGTTTGGTGGAGAGTGTTGGTATCTGAGAACGTTGACGTATGGTGAAGAATGATGCTGTGTAGTGGAGGATGATAGTGTTTGGTGGAGAGTGTTGGTATCTGAGAATGTTGACGTATGGTGAAGGATGATGCTGTGTAGTGGAAGATGATAGTGTTTGGTGGAGAGTGTTGGTATCTGAGAATGTTGACGTATGGTAAAGGATGATGCTGTGTAGTGGAGGATGATAGTGTTTGGTGGAGAGTGTTGGTATCTGAGAATGTTGACGTATGGTAAAGGATGATGCTGTGTAGTGGAGGATGATAGTGTTTGGTGGAGAGTGTTGGTATCTGAGAATGTTGACGTATGGTAAAGGATGATGCTGTGTAGTGGAGGATGATAGTGTTTGGTGGAGAGTGTTGGTATCTGAGAATGTTGACGTATGGTAAAGGATGATGCTGTGTAGTGGAGGATGATAGTGTTTGGTGGAGAGTGTTGGTATCTGAGAATGTTGACGTATGGTGAAGGATGATGCTGTGTAGTGGAGGATGATAGTGTTTGGTGGAGAGTGTTGGTATCTGAGAATGTTGACGTATGGTGAAGGATGATGCTGTGTAGTGGAGGATGATAGTGTTTGGTGGAGAGTGTTGGTATCTGAGAATGTTGACGTATGGTGAAGGATGATAGTGTTTTTGATGAATGTTGGCATTTGAGGAGGACGGTTTTGTTGAAGAAGATCTTTTTGACAGAAAATGATTCTCAGCGCTCCGTCCACTCCTGCTTACATGTTTAGGCTGCTGTCAATCTCGCTGTCCACTTTTACAGCCGACACAGCACCTTCTAAAAAAAACTAAAGAAAAATCCATTCAGCTCTTTTCACCTGGACATTTTGAGTTCAGACAGGTTCAATTTCAAGGCCTCCTCAAGCCCAGCCGCCACGTCTGAGGAGATGAATGCTTTCTGTCATGAAGCAGTCGTATTTACAGCTGAGACCACGAGAGAAGGCCAAAAATAGAGACATCAAAAGGCCTGGCTTTTTTTATTTTGGCATTGGCCACAAGTGCTCGGATGGCTTAGTCGAAGAGTCCGCGTGGTGTGTTGTTCCTCAAACCCGTTTCTCTGCATGACCTTGGCATCTAAACGCGTGTTATCGATCCAGAACACAAAACCACATGTGCTGCCTTATCAAAGTACGACTGACGAAAAAATAAAAAAAAATAAATACATAAAAAAAAGAAGAAGGAAAGAAATCAGGCCATGATGTCTGAAAACGAAAGATCACAAGAGCGTGTTACTTGGCAGTTACCGCTGGAGATAAAACGGAATTTTCGAGCCGGAGTGAAGATAAGATGTCTACGCCTGGCGCGCTGACTCCGCAGCTTTGATCTGGCTGGAATGTTCCTCACGCCACACATTTTATCTGTTTTTTCACCTTCGTTTCTTTCCCCTCCCCTGGAAGACATTACCATATTTCTGATTAATGCAGGCAGATGGTTGTCTTCAAGGAGACCCTTTAGGACCACAAACAAAAAAGCTGGTTTTATATTCTAATAGTGGTCAATGTCAGATCCTGCTGACCAAACGTTCTCCTTCAAACACCACGGTTCCCCACTAAACATCACGATCTCCCGTAAAACGCCCACACATTCTTCAACACACACTGAATAAACAGATGTTCTCCAGCATGCCTCAGCACCAAACACCATCATATCCTGTCCAACACCAGCATTTCCAAATACGCACCATCATGAGGACCAATGTTGCCAAAAACCACCATCATCCAACAAATTCTGATTATCTTGAATACAGAACACCTACAGTCATGTCTCCAACAGTAACCAATATCACCCAAAGATTATCATTAGTCCATTTTCCACTAGTTTCCCAACAATTTCTAAATAAATGCCATAAAAACCTACCAAACACCATCATATCCCAACAAACACATTCATTTCTCCATAAACACCATAATTCCCATTAACAATCTACCAACATGACAGGTTTCCACTGAAAACAGTAATCCCCCAATGAACACATACCATTGTTTTCGACAAAGCACAATCATTTCCCAATAAACAAAACACTGATACACAACATAACTCCCAACCAACAATAATTTCCCAATAAACAAAAAACATTCTCTTCTCTTGCATTGAAGACCATAATTACCCACCAAACATCATCCTTTTGACAATAAGCACCATCATTTCCCAATAGACACATACATTTAAACAACATTAATTAGCCAATAAACACCAAAATTTCCCACCAAACACATTCATTTCCCAATAAACACAATAATTTTAATCAAACGCCTGCATTGCATTGAAGACCATGGTTTCTTACCTAACATCATCCTTGCAATGAAATACCATAATTTCACAATCAATACTACTATTTCCTAATAGACACACTAATTTCCCACCAAATACAATCATTTTCACCAAACATTATGTTTTCCAATAGATACAGATACTTTTCCAATAAACACAATATTTTTTGAGACCCTCCTTTAAATTGAACACCACAGTTTTCCACCAAACATCTTATTTTGCATTGGAATAGCATTATTTCCCAATAAATACTACTGTTACCCAACAGACACACACATTTTCCAGCAAACACAATAAACACCATCATGTTCCACAAACCCCAACCCCCCTCTTTTTGCATTGAACACCATAATTTTCCATCAAACACCTTCATTTTGGCAATTAACACCACAGTTTCCCAACAAATACCATAATATCCCACCAAACACAACACTTTCCCGATACACAACATAAGTCCTAATCAATAATAATAATTTCCCAATAAACACCAAAGGTTCCTCCAAACAACATCCAAATTCCCCAATAAACACAATAATTTTCCACCAAACACCCCACTTTTGGCAATACACACTTCCCACCAAATACAATCATGTCCCAATAAACTTATTCATTTTTGAACACCCTCCTTTTTGCTTTGAACACCAGTTTCCCACCAAACATGATCCTTGTTTATGATAAAATACCAACATTTTCCAATTAATACTGACACTTTCCAAGCAGACACACAAATTTCCCACCAAACATAAAATTTCAAAAATAATTTCCTAATAAACACAATCACTTTAATCAAACGCCTGCATTCTATTGAACACCATAGTTTCTTATCAAACATCATCCTTGCAATGAAATACCATCATTTCCCAATCAATACTATCATTTGCTAATAGACACACTAATTTTCCACCAATGCAGACATATCCCAAAAACACCACAATTTCTGACCAAACACAATCATTTTCACCAAACATTATGTTTTCCCAATAAATACAATATGTCCAATAAACACAATCATTTTTGAGATGATTACATTAAACACCACAGTTTTCCACCAAACATCTTATTTTGCATTGGAATAACATAATTTCCCAATAAATACTACTGTTTCCCAACCAACACACAAATTTTCCACCAAACACAATAATGTCCCAATAAACACAATCATGTTCCACCAACCACCCACTCCTTTTGCATTGAACACCATAATTTCCCACCAAACACCTTTATTTTGGCAATAAACACCACAGTTTCCCAACAAATACCATAGTATCCCACCAAACACAAAACATTCCCGATACACAACATAATTCCTAATCAACAATAATAATTTCCCAATAAACACCAAAAGGTTCCAACCAACGTCAAAATTCCCCAATAAACACCAAAAGGTTCCACCAAAAACACCACTTTTGCGCTGAACTACACCATAATTTCCCACCCAACACCCTCCTTTTGGCAATACACACCATAATTTCCCGTTAGACAAATTAAATATTCCACCAACGACATTCTTTTGCCAATAAACATCAGAATTTCCCACCAAACTCAATCATATTCCAATAAATTCTGTCATTTTTGAACAAACACCTTCCTTTTTGCATTGAATACCACAGTTTCCCACCAAACATGATCCTTATTTATGATAAAATACGAACATTCTCCAATTAATACCGACACTTTCCAAACAGACACACAAATTTCCCACCAAACATAATTTGTTCCCATATAGAAACCAAAATTTCCCACCAAATGCAATAATTTTCCAATAAACACCATTATTTCTTCCCAGGCACCTTTAATTTCCAATCACCAAACACCAACCATCTCCAACCAACACAAGCAATGTGACATTGACTTCAGGCTTTCCAGAAAGAAACGTCAAGTCAGATGAACCAAGGTGAAAGAACGAGAAGGAACGTTCTGGAAACTCCCTATGTAGGTATGCCACACCGGATCAGCGTTCAGGTTTGTTTGTTGACTGTGTAGGTGTGCTCCAGGCCTAAAGCCTCACGTCGGTGCTGAGTGGTTGGAGGGTTTCAGCTGCTCTCTGTCTGGCTGAATAAGTAGAGGCTCCTCCGCCGTCCGGTCGCACTTCTCCAACGTGATAAATGGTCTTTTTTCTAGTCCTCCGAATCTCTGGGGCCGAAAGACGACATGAAAACCGCAGCAGGATGAAAGAGAAGCCACACTTTCTTCTCTTTTTTTCACAGAACTGAGTCCTGCTTTACTCGGTTGACATGTTTCCCTTCTTGGACACCACTTTGGGAGATGAGTCGCTCAGGCTTTCAGTGGAAATCTGTTCTCCGTGCCAGTCTGACGCTACCTCGGGCACAGCGGAGAAAAACACGACCGCTAAGCCCCAGAAAAGGAAAGTGAGGGAAGAGTGCGAGTTCTTTCTTCTACTACACACTTCCTACGTGAGCGGCCCACACAGTCCTTGGCTGGAGATCCTCAGCATTCTGTAAAACACTGTTTGATCTGGATTATAGACGAGTTTACTCTGGATTATCACCATCACACCATTATTTACATCTCAGTCCAGTCGTATCATAGAGATCCATCAGACATGAAGCTTTCAGAACCGTGTATTGTAATTATCCAGAAAGGAAAGGGAAATGATCTGAATAGCCCAGCAGGTAACGGGTGAGGGGGCTATCTTTTAGACTATGTCCTGAACATGGATGCCATCTTGAAAGCCGCCATATTTGACCAAAGGGCAAGGCAGCTTTTAACAATAAAATAAATTCAGATACGTCATTTTTTTAGTTTTATTAGAACTTCATTCTGAATATTAGGTGTATTAGAACTTCATTCTGGATATTAATTGCATTAGAACTTCATTCTGGATATTAATTGTATTAGAATTTCATTCTGGATATTAATTGCATTAGAACTTTATTCTAGATATTAATTGTATTAGAACTTCATTCTGGATATTAATTGTATTAGAACTTCATTCTGAATATGTATTGTATTAGAACTTACTTCTGTATATTAATTGTAGTAGAACTTCTTTCTGCATATTCATTTTATTAGAACTTCATTCTGGACAATAATTTTAATAGAACTTTATTCTGGACTTATTGTTATTATTATTTGAACTTCACTCTGAATGTTAATGTTGGTTGAATTTTTTCTGCATTAAATTCTATTACAACTTGGATATAATATTATTGAAGCTTTTTGGTATTAGTGGTGCTATATTCTGGATTGCATTTAACTAGAACTTCATTCTGTATATAAATTTTACTATAACTTCATTCTGAATATTCACTTAACAAGAATTTTATTCTAAATAATACTTTTGCTAGAATTTCATTCAAATTAATACATCCTCTAGAATTTTATTCTGAATATTACTTTTACTAGAATTTCATTCAAAATATTACTTTTACTAGACCTTCATTCTGAATATTATCTTTACTAGAAATCGATTCTTAATATTACTTTTACTAGAAATTCATCCTGAATATTACTTTTACTAGAACTTCATTCAGAATATTCACTTTACTAGAATTTAATTCTAAATATTACTTTAACTAGAACTTCATTCTGAATATTACTTTTACTAGAATTTCATTCTGAATATTACCTTTACAAGAACTTCATTCAGAATATTACTTTTATAGAACTTCGTTCTGAATATTACTTTTACTAGAGTTTCATTCAGAATATTACCTTTACTAGAACTTCATTCAGTATATTACTTATACTAGAACTTCATTCTGAATATTCATTTTACTAGAATTTCATTCTAAATATTACTTTTACTAGAACATCAGTCTGAATATTCACTTTATTAGAATTTCATTCTAAATATTACTTTTACTAGAACTTCATTCAGAATATTACTTTTACTTGAACTTCATTCTCGTTGATCATTTCAATATAATTTCATTCTGACATGAATTATTAAAGAATTGTTCTGGATGTGACTTTTTTCTTGTAGATATTAACTTTGTACTTGAATGTCCATTTTATGGGAAACTTTTTTTGGATGGCAATTTTATTAGACCTTTATTTTTTTATATTTAATTAAGAAAAATTCAATAACCAACAGTTACTGACCATCGTCCACTACAGAACTTTATAAACTAGATAATCTAAAGTAGAATCCTCTACAGCGCTGTTTATCATTCTGGACACACACACACCTTTCAGCGTAATATAAATGACTGGGAGAGTGAGAAGCTGCAGAGCAGCAGAATTACATTATAATAACATTATGCAGATCTGTTGCTGTTACAGTACTGAACCACCGAGACAGCAGAGCTGCCGTCACCCACGGAAACAAAGAGCTTCTAACACGTCTCCGTCTGATGGTGATCACAGGCTGACACTGAAGGCACTTTACAGTGACTCCCCACCCTCATCCTCCCCTCCCTCTCTCACTGTTCTTTCATCCCTTCATCGCCCCTCAATCCCCACAACTCCACAACTTGCTGACTCATCTCTCTCAGCCGCAAGCAAAGCTGCAAGTCCAAGCGTTTTCTGCCCCTCCTCCCTATCAGTCCATCAGATTTCATTAGCCTCGCGTTCTCTGTTACACGCACCGCCCCATCACTCCACTCGTTTGGATTACACTCTGTAGCAGCTGAATTAACTGCGACCCAGAGAGTTACTGCCAATAGCTCACTAACAAACATCAAATAAACAAACATCACTCACCACCGCCCTCTAAAGGAGTTATTAACAAACATCAAATAAACAAACATCACTCACCACCGCCCTCTAAAGGAGTTATTAACAAACATCAAATAAACAAACATCACTCACCACCGCCCTCTAAAGGAGTTAATAACATCAAATAAACAAACATCACTCACCACCGCCCTCTAAAGGAGTTATTAACAAACATCAAATAAACACACATCACTCACCACCGCCCTCTAAAGGAGTTATTAACAAACATCAAATAAACAAACATCACTCACCACCACCCTCTAAAGGAGTTATTAACTAACATCAAATAAACAAACATCACTCACCACCTCCCTCTAAAGGAGTTATTAACAAACATCAAATAAACAAACATCACTCACCACCGCCCTCTAAAGGAGTTATTAACATCAAATAAACAAACATCACTCACCACCGCCCTCTAAAGGAGTTATTAACATCAAATAAACAAACACCACTCACCACCGCCCTCTAAAGGAGTTATTAACAAACATCAAATAAACACACATCACTCACCACCACCCTCTAAAGGAGTTATTAACATCAAATAAACAAACATCACTCACCACCGCCCTCTAAAGGAGTTATTAACAAACATCAAATAAACAAACATCACTCACCACCGCCCTCTAAAGGAGTTATTAACAAACATCAAATAAACAAACATCACTCACCACCGCCCTCTAAAGGAGTTATTAACAAACATCAAATAAACAAACATCACTCACCACCGCCCTCTAAAGGAGTTATTAACATCAAATAAACAAACATCACTCACCACCGCCCTCTAAAGGAATTATTAACAAACATCAAATAAACAAACATCACTCACCACCGCCCTCTAAAGGAGTTATTAACATCAAATAAACACACATCACTCACCACCGCCCTCTAAAGGAGTTATTAACAAACATCAAATAAATAAACATCACTCACCACCGCCCTCTAAAGGAGATATTAACAAACATCAAATAAACACACATCACTCACCACCGCCCTCTAAAGGAGTTATTAACATCAAATAAACACACATCACTCACCACCGCCCTCTAAAGGAGTAATTAACATCAAATAAACAAACATCACTCACCACCGCCCTCTAAAGGAGTTATTAACAAACATCAAATAAACAAACATCACTCACCACCGCCCTCTAAAGGAGTTATTAACATCAAATAAACAAACATCACTCACCACCGCCCTCTAAAGGAGATATTGAGTAACGGTCTTGCTGCTAGGTTGTTATGGGTATGTACTGCTGATGGGCTGAACAGTGTACAGGAGAAGATTGAGGTCTTGGAAATCAGCTAAAGCCCAGAACCTCATTCTGGAAGCTACCCAGTGTGACCTCCTCTGTGTGGCTGAGCGGTGTAGCAGGATTGATTCACTCTGACAAGGAATTTAAAAGTGGGGGGTGTCGGGATAGTGAGGGTGATATTCTGAATCCACAGAGCTTTAACTACTGCTGACTCAGTTTTTTCTCCAGGTAGTCAGAGATTCATCACTGTTTAGTAAGGTGGTGTAGTGGTTAGTATGGTGGTGTAGTGGTTAGTATGGTGGTGTAGTGGTTAGTATGGAGGTGTAGTGGTCAGTATGGTGGTGTAGTGGTTAGTACGGTGGTGTAGTGGTTAGTACGGTGGTGTAGTGGTTAGTATGGTGGTGTAGTGGTTAGTACGGTGGTGTAGTGGTTAGTACGGTGGTGTAGTGGTTAGTATGGTGGTGTAGTAGTTAGTATGGTGGTGTAGTGGTTAGTATGGTGGTGTAGTGGTTAGTACGGTGGTGTAGTGGTTAGTATGGTGGTGTAGTGGTTAGTACGGTGGTGTAGTGGTTAGTATGGTGGTGTAGTGGTCAGTACGGTGGTGTAGTGGTCAGTATGGTGGTGTAGTGGTCAGTATGGTGGTGTAGTGGTTAGTATGGTGTTGTAGTGGTTAGTATAGTGGTGTAGTGGTTAGTACGGTGGTGTAGTGGTTAGTATGGTGGTGTAGTGGTTAGTACGTTTGTGTAGTGGTTAGTACGGTGGTGTAGTGTTTAGTATGGTGATGTAGTGGTTAGTACGGTGGTGTAGTGGTTAGTATGGTAATGTAGTGGTTAGTATGGTGGTGTAGTGGTTAGTATGGTGGTGTAGTGGTTAGTATGGTTGGGTAGTCGTTAGTATGGTGGTGTAGTGGTTAGTATGGTGGTGTAGTGGTTAGTATTGTGGTGTAGTGGTTAGTATGGTGGTGTAGTGGTTAGTACGGTGGTGTAGTGGTTAGTACAGAGTCTGGAACCTCAGCATCACTAAATGGTCTGACCACCCCAAAGTCCAGCACCTCAGCATCACTGAATAATCTGACCACTGCAGAGTCTGGAACCTCAACATCTCTGAATGGTCTGACCACCACAGAGTCTGGAACCTCCACATCACTGAATGGTCTGACCACCCCAGAGTCTGGAATCTCCACATCACTGAATGGTCTGACCACCCCAGAGTCTGAAACCTCAGCATCACTGAATGGTCTGACCACCACAGAGTCTGGAATCTCCACATCACTGAATGGTCTGACCACCACAGAGTCTGGAACCTCAACATCTCTGAATGATCTGACCACCACAGAGTCTGAAACCTCAGCATCACTGAATGGTCTGACCACCACAGAGTCTGGAATCTCCACATCACTGAATGGTCTGACCACTACAGAGTCTGGAATCTCCACATCACTGAATGGACTGACCACCCCAGAGTCTGGAACCTCAGCATCATTGAATGTGATGTGTTCTTTGTACGTAACTACACAGTTATTACAGACACTAATTATAAAGTGGGACTAAAGCTCCACTGATCTTTGCTAAGTCCGTAGTTGACGTCCCACATGAGTAAGAACGTTAATCCTCGCCGGTCAGCAGGTTCATCTCTGGGACCGCATTGACCGGACACTACGGCTAAACAGGTTATCAGCTGTTATCCATACGTTAGGAAGCTAAACCACCAACGCAAGACTGGCTAACAAGTGGTCCCCCTGCGATAAGACTGTCCACTCCGAGCTGGACGTGAATGTAAACGTACCAAAGATGAGCCTCACCAGACCAGCTCTCAGATGTCCAGCTGGCAGCCGAGGCAGGCCACACGTTATCGCTCTCACGCATGCCTGTCCACCGCATTCACTCCAACCCCTTTGATTGTTCACTTGAAAGGAAAACGTTGCTTTTCGCCGGCCAGTCCAATCTCGTTCATGGTGAGAAGGTTCTGAGCAGCATTTGGTGGTCAATGCTGGTCAACAACAACAACAACAAAATCAAAGTAATCTAGGATGGTTAGGCCTTAATTTAAAGACCACCAGATCTGATGTAAATAATCATACATACAATACAAAGTAACATGAACATGTTATTGTGAGAGAAGTAGATCAGATCTTGAGCTCCAGTTTGAAGAACAAAGTGTAGTTCCAGATTTCTCCTGGACGCCCCAGACATTGTATGAATGTATTCAGTTCCTTCCAAGGAAAGTGATGTATCTGAATACCCCAGCAAGTAACGGTTGAGGGGGTCTATCTTTTAGGCCATCTTGAAAGCCGCCATATTGTCATATTGGTCTCTGGTGCTGAACACAGATCTGAAGGCACACCAGCAACAGGACACTGAACTTGGTGTTCAATGTGGTTGTTGTTTCAATGTTCTGTGCTGGTAACGTTTAAACCTCAAGAGATATTGCAAATCTGATTACATCAATTGATTTCTGATCAGTTCTGATCTTCTTTGATCTGCTACACGACCACCTTCCCATTGAAAAACCTGCCCTTGATCCAATATGGCGGCTTTTAAGATGGCGGCCTTGTTCAGGACATAGCCTAAAAGATAGACCCCCTCACCCGTTACCTGCTGGGGTATTCAGATACATCGTTTTCCCTTCAGGTCTAAAATTAAAGTGTGTCCTGAAACTTTTGACTCACCCTGTATATCTTCATCACAAGCATTGGTCAGGACCTCTGAAGCTGGACTAAATGCTGGACCGTATGTCTTTTAGATCTTTAATACTTCTGGAAGAAGTTCTAGATACGTCATCGACTGTGGATATAAACCGAAGTCTCAGGTTCCAGGTGGTTGCTAAGAAAATAACATGGTGGCGGTAGTTCTACATCCGATCAGTAAAACTGATACTCACTGTCCACTGTATCCGCTCCACTGACCATATAGGAGATATCAGGACCCCCACAGGACCACCACAGAGCAGCTACTAATAGGGATGTGAGTCATTCTAGGCACTGCAGTGACACTGACGTGGTGCTGGTGTGAGTGGATCAGACACAGCAGTGCTGCTGCTGCTGGAGTGTTTAAACACTGTGTCCACTCACTGTCCACTCTATTAGACACTCCTACTACCTGCTGGTCCACCTTGTAGATGTAAAGTCAGAGACAGTAGCTCATCTGCTGCTGCACAGTTTGTGTTCCTCTAGTCCTTCATCAGTGGACACAGGACGCCGCCCACAGGACACTGCTGTCCATAGGATGGCTCTCACAGGACGCCGCCCACAGGACACTGCTGTCCATAGGATGGCTCTCACAGGACGCCTCCCACAGGATGCTGCCAACATGATGCCAGCCGCAGGATGCCGGCCATAGGACACTGCCCACAGGACACCTCCCACAGAAAGCCACCCACAGGACGCTGTCCACAGGACACTGCCCAGAGGATGCTATCTACAGGATGCCTAACCCTAACCCTGCCCACAGGACGCCCTCACAGAACGCCTTCACAGGATGCCTATCACAGGACCCCCTCACAGGACGCCCTCACAGGACGCCCTCACAGGACGCCCTCACAGGACACCTCTCACAGGACGCCTTCACAGGACATCTCTCACAGGTTGCCTCCCACAGGACGCAGTCCACAGGACACTGCCCAGCGGATGCTGCCTACAGGACACCTAGCAGCATGCTCCCAGTGTTCATCAGCCAGATCGGCCTCCAGTTCAAACCCGAGGAAGCGAACACCAGACACTAAACACGTCCCGCCCGCCGGACCACCTCAGCAGCAGAGACTGGACCCCTGATCTAACTCTCCTGTTGAACTGTGGGAAGAACCAGACCCACCACCGTGTTCTTATACATCATTACAGCTCTCTGAGCGCCGAGCCCGCCCGTCTCCTCGGCCCAATTAACAGAAACGCTGTCTCTGATATTGCACCGGGGCCCCGGCTGTTTAGTACCGCGCTGACGTCTAGAACAGCGGCGTAAAGAACCAGCACGGCTAGAACCTGTAATAACCTTTAATTCTTAAATATTTACAGAGGCTTCTTTTACAGGTCCTGATGAGCCAGAGGAGGCTGAGAGGAGGCCGAAGAGGTGGTCGAGAGGAGGCTGAGAGGAGGCTGAGAGGAGGCCGAGAGGAGGCCGAGAGGAAGCCGAGAGGAGGCTGAGAGGAGGCTGAGAGGAGGCCGAGAGGAGGCTGAGAGGAGGCTGAGAGGAGGCCGAGAGGAGGCTGAGAGGAAGCCGAGAGGAGGCTGAGAGGAGGCCGAGAGGAAGCCGAGAGGAGGCTGAGAGGGGGCCGAGAGGAAGCCGAGAGGAGGCTGAGAGGGGGCCGAGAGGAAGCCGAGAGGAGGCTGAGAGGAGGCCGAGAGGAAGCCGAGAGGAGGCTGAGAGGAGGCTCTGAAAGAAGATATAATATTTACCTCCATTATTACAGGAGACAGACGGTACTTTGTTTCTTTGTTCTCTCTCTCTCTCTCTCTCTCTCTCTCTCTCTCTCTCTCTCTGCCATTGTTCCTCCGGCTCCCTCCATCTGTGGTCCATTCAGAATTAATTATGGTAAATAATCTGCTCCTCATTAACACTGATGTATAGCGTGTCATAACACGTTGCCCCGGTGACGCGACCAGGCGCCTCTATAATCACCACCTTCTGTTTTTATTTATTTATCACCCCAACGTTCCCAGCATCACAATCACCAGCCTCGCACGCCCCCTGACTGGCCACTTTATTAGAAACACCCACCTTTAACTTCTACTATCTGACCACTTCATTAGAAACACATAGCTTTACCTTCTACTAACTGGCCACTTTATTAGAAACACCAACCTTGTGCTTCCACTAACTGGCCACTTTTTTAGAAACACCTACCTTTAACTTCTCTAACTGGCCACTTTATTAGAAACACCGACCTTGTGCTTCCACTAACTGGCCACTTTTTTAGAAACACCTACCTTTAACTTCTCTAACTGGCCACTTTATTAGAAACACCAACCTTGTACTTCCATTAACTGGTCACTTTATTAGAAACACCTAGCTTTACCTTCTTCTAACTGGCCACTTTATTAGAAACACCTAGCTTTACCTTCTTCTAAACATCCATCTTTAACTGCCACTAACTGTCCACTATATAAGAAACACCAACCTTGTACTTTCACTAACTGGCCACTTTTTTAGAAAAACATAACTTGTGTATGGAGTAACTGGCCACTTTATTAGAAACACCTACCTTGTACTTTTACTAACTGGCCACTATATTAGAAACACCTACCTTGTACTTTCACTAACTGGCCCCTTTATTAGAAACACCAACCTTGTACTTTTACAAACTGGCCACTTTATTAGAAACACCAACCTTGTACTTTTACTAATTGGCCACTTTATTAGAAACACCCACCTTTATCTTCCCCTAACTGGACACTTTATTAGAAACACCAACCTTTAACTTCCCCTAACTGGCCACTTTATTAGAAACACCAACTTTGTACTTTTACTAACTGGCCACTTTATTACAAACACCAACCTTGGACTTCCACTAAATGGCCACTATATAAGAAACACCTACCTTGTACTTCCACTATCTGGCCACTATATTAGAAACACCTACCTTGTACTTCTACTAACTGGCCACTTTATTAGAAACACCAACCTTGTACTTTTTCTAAGAGGCTGCTTTATTAGAACACCAACCTTGTACTTCCACTAATTGGCCACTTTATTAGAAACGCCTTACTTTTGCCTCAAGAAGGAGGCCACATTATTAGAAACGGCAACCTTGTGCTTCCACGAACTGGCCACTTTATTGGAAACACCCACCCTAAGTGTTACTGCTGTGGTATGATAGCTGTGTATGAGGTATATGGTTGTGGAGCTCCTCAGGTTTGTCTGCAGGGAGAAGAGGAAGTCCTCCTCCGAGTCAGAGGAGCTGAGAGAACCCACAGCCGTCACCCCGGCCGTCCCTGAGCTAAAGACAAACCAGGAGTAAAAAACCTCTCTGTCTCGTCCACTCGGAGGCAGGACGAGGCGCGTGCCGTGGAAGCGTGCGAGGCTCCAGGCCTGAGGGGGCGAGAGGGACATCTGAAGGAGTTAGCGTCTGCCGAGGGAGCTCAGGCTTGGCTCTCCACTCTGAGGAAAAGAGATTTGCTGCAGTTGCTTCGTGAAGGAGCACCGAGCTGAGACTTTCCCTCATGTCGAGCCGGCCAGTCAGCCTCGGCGGAAGATTTACTCCACGGAGTCAGAGCGGGGTCTCTCTCCTCCTTCTCTCTCTCCCGGGAGGAGGAGTTATGCTGCGTTATGTACCAAAAACAGCCGTAATTCATTTTAACGTCACCGTTTTCCAACCTGAGAGCTGCAGAGACTCAATCACCTCCTGTCAGAGGAGCACAGCACGTTTAATCACCTACCTTCCAAATAACTCCACTACAGGAACATCTCCCATCACTGCTCTGACAACAGATACACTGCTGCAGACTGGGTGGGTGGAGCTAAACTGCTGCAGACTGGGTGGGTGGAGCTAAACTGCTGTAGGCTGGGTGGGTGGAGCTAAACTGCTGTAGACGGAATTGGTGGAGCTAAACTGATGTAGGCTGAATGGGTGGAGCTAAACTGCTGTAGACTAAATGGATGGAACTAAACAGCTGTAGACTGACTGAGTGGAGCTAAACTGCTGTAGACTGAATGAGTGGAGCTAAACTGATGTAGACTGATTGAGTGGATCTAAACTGCTGTAGACTGAATGGTTGGATCTAAACTGCTGTAGACTGAATGGATGGAACTAAACAGCTGTAGACTGAATGGGTGGAGCTAAACTGCTGTAGACTGAATGGGTGGCGCTAAACTGCTGTAGACTGAATGAGTGGAGCTAAACTGCTGTAGACTGAATGGGTGGAGCTAAACTGCTGTAGACTGAATGGCTGGAGCTAAACTGCTGTAGACTGAATGAATGGAGCTAAACTGCTGTAGGCTGAATGGGTGGAGCTAAACTGCTGTAAACTGAATGAGTGGAGCTAAACTGCTGTAGACTGAATGGGTGGAGCTAAACTGCTGTAGACTGAATGGGTGGAGCTAAACTGATGTAGACTGAATGAGTGGAGCTAAACTGCTGTAGACTGAATGAGTGGAGCTAAACTGCTGTAGACTGAATGAGTAGATCTAAACTGATGTAGACTGAATGAGTGGAACTAAACTGCTGTAGACTGAATGAGTGGATCTAAACTGATGTAGACTGAATGAGTGGAACTAAACAGCTGTAGACTGAATGAGTGGATCTAAACTACTATATACTGAATGGGTGGAGCTAAACTGCTGTAGACTGAATGGGTGGCGCTAAACTGCTGTAGACTGAATGGGTGGCGCTAAACTGCTGTAGACTGAATGGGTAAGTTAAACAAAGAGAGACTGATGTATGTGGGGACCTCTATATTCTTAAATCCTGATTTCAGGCTTCGTTATGTAGATGTTAATTGCTGGCGCGTCACCACTCGACGCTTAAAGGCCCCTGAAAGGTTCTCATTTGAAAAGAACCCACTGACTCAAGTCTTCGAGAGCCTACTATTTCGTTTGCACGCGAGCTCGGCGTCTGGCTCCGCCATTGTCTCCTCGGCGAATTCCAGTCGTTTAGAACCTGGGGGCCAAATGTTGAGCGGAGATTTCTCCATTCAAGCGTCTGATTCAAATCTGTCTCTTCTTTTTGCCCTCGTTCGGGTTGCACTCGCTCGCTAATCCCCACGTAATCCGTGCAAAGAGAGGACGGAGAGATAGACGGAGAGGGAGACGGAGAGGGAGACGGAGAGACAGAGGCAGAGAGAGAGACAGAGGCCGAGCGGTAATTAATGCTCCCCGGTTCTCGCCAAGGTAGACGTGGGTTGAGGCCGAGAGACAAAGCCGCGGCGGCGAGGTTTCCAGCCACCTGCTGCGATAAACCAGCCCGCTCGCCCGTCTCCGAGCCTCCGGCCCCGCAATTAGCCCGGACGTCCTTGGCCGCGTTAGAGGAGAAATAAAAGCCGGCGCTGGACTGCAGAGCGTCTGCCTCGTGAGATCAAACACAGCTTTTTTCCTCTTTGTCGTCCGTGACTTCGCTCCGAACGGGCCGGAATCGAATTCCATCTCAGACAACAGCCGCGCGTCCGGGAGATTAATGTTCGGCAGCGGGGAGGCTCCGTCTCTGCAGCGCCTACTGAGGTAGAAGAAATGTGAGGAAAGCCAAAGGAACAGTGTTCCCTTCAGGTGGAAGCTGCTTTCAAGAATGTTTCACAAGGAGATGTGCAAGTACTGTAGAAGAGTCTGGCACTGGATCTCCGAGCGCTAGCAACCCTCGCAGGAACTCTCGCAAGGAACAGAAAAATAAGATACTCTCAGCAAAAACAGTCCCAGATCTGCTGGTAGATGGTTCCAGATGGTCCAGGTTGGGGTTTGATGGTCCCGATAGTTGACAAGCTGGACATCAACCTGGAGTAGACGAAAACTTGGCCATGCTGGTCAAGAAGATTGATGGTGCTGGTTGACCAGCTTGGCCATGCTTTTTTAACCATCTTGGTCTTGTAGGTCCATTAGCTGATTGGTCCTGGCCAATTAGCTTGACCCTCCAAATCGACCACCTCTCTTGGTGCTGGTCAACTAGCTTGGCTTTGTAGGTCAACTTCCTTGTTGGTGCTTGTCAACTAGCTACATCATGCTGATCAACTAGCTTTCAAGATACTGGTCATGCTGGTCAACTAGATCGACTAGCCCACTGATGGTCAACTAGTTTGGTCATTCCAATCAACTAGCTCTTATGGTGCTGGTCAACCAGCTTGGTTTTGTAGATGAACTAGCTGGCTGCTGGTTGTCAACTAGCATGATCATGCTAAGAAATAGGCTTGGAATTGTAGGTCAACTAGCTTTGTCATTCTGATCCACTAGCCTTCTTGAGGGTCAAGCTGGTTTGAGATGGTCCAGGTTGGGGTTTGATGGTCCCAATAGTTGACATCAACCTGGAGTAGACGAAAACTTTGGCCATGCTGGTCAAGAAGCTTGGTGGTGCTGGTTGACCAGCTTGGCCATACTTTTTTAACCATCTTGGTTTTGTAGGTCTACTAGCTCTTGGTGCTGGTCAACTAGCTTGACCATGCAGACCAACCACTTCTCTTGGTGCTGGTCAACTAGTTTGGCTTTGTAGGTAAACTACCTGGTTGGTGCTTGTCAACTAGCTATCAACCAGTATCTTAAAAGCTGATCAACTAGCTTTCAAGATACTGGTATTGCTGGTCAACTATCTTGGTGATGTTGGTCAGCTAGCTTGGTTATGCTAGTCAACCTACTTGGTTTTATAGGTTGGCTAGTTGGTTTGTGCTAATCAACTAGCTCCATTTGTTTGCCAACTAGCTTGACCACGCTGGTCAACCAGCTTGGTAATGCACGTCAACCACGTAAACCATCAAACTCAAACACATACGCTATGATGATCAGCCAGATAAGCTTATCTACCCGCTTGGTTTTCCAGCAAGAAAGGAACCAAACCAATATATTTGTTAGCGGAGGCGTTTGGTGTGGCTAATAGGGATGTGCCCAGGTTCTCAGGCTCCTGGTTAACTATTTAAGGTACCAGATATTTCTCTGACAAACTAATGGGTCCATGTCCTTCATTGCCAAGACGTGGCCTTGTCTGCATCTATGTTGTTCTGGTTAGCCTCAGTGTTTGAAACTTTAAAACCAGGACTATTAGCTTCCTAGCAATCATTTATATTCCTTTAATATGATATATGATTTCAAGATAGTTCACAGTTAGCAACAAGAACTTCTAAACAATCGAGATGAAAGCTTGAGGAAAGCTTTGAAGATGCTTTCAGGAGGTGCTCTGAGGTATGCTAACTGGCTAACTGGTGTTTCGCACCCTTTCTTTCCTTCATGATTAGCAGCCATCAGTCAAGCGGAGACGCAGGAAGCCGCTCCGTGAAGAGGAACCGAATGTTTTCCTGGTCGTTCTATTGGTGCACAAACAGCTAATCAGTGACTTAAAGAAACACATGTTGACACACTAATTGCTTATGATTGCTAGCATTGTCGGGAAAAATAGACACGCTAATCTTCACATGGTCCCTAATTGAGGAGAAGAGTCGCTCCGAGCCGCAGCAGGAGCTACAAAGACCAAAACAAATCTTCAAAACGAGCCGTTTATTCCGATCCTAACAAAGACCCTGTAAACGGCGTGGACTCTGAGAACCGCGGCGCTGCTCTCGAGTGTCAAAACACAATGAATCGCTGCTGGCCGGCCTTCAGACGCGCCCGTAATTGGTCTCCGCGCCGGCCGTCTCCTCTTACACCAACAAAGCTTCTCGCCGCGTCCTCACCACGGCTCCCGGTTTCGCTGCGGAGCAGGTTTTGTTTACCTACAACAGAGTGCCGGGTAGTAACTGTAAGGAGAAAGTAACAGATGTCCGCGTTCAGCCGCCAACAAGAAACTCGTCCTCGCCAAATCCTTCATACAGCAAACCGTTCTACATCACACGAGTCTGCAAACTCACAGCTTCAGCTTTCTGGTTCCTTGTGGAGGTCTTCCTAATGTTCCTCTATCTTCTAGAGCAGATATCACAGACTTGGTTTCAAGCAGTTCAACCCCGTCATCTAGTCTGGATTAGTTACACCATACCACCTAATCTGCAGCAGCCAAACTGTCTGATCAAGATTAATTAAATATATCACCTGATCTGGATTAGCTCTACCGTTTAATCTGGATTAGACAAAATGTATCATCTGATCTGGATTAGCTCTACCGTTTAATCTGGATTAGACAAAATGTATCATCTGATCTGGATTAGCTCTACCGTTTAATCTGGATTAGACAAAATGTATCATCTGATCTGGATTAGCTCTACCATTAAGTTTGGATTAGACAAAATATATCACCTGATCTGGATTAGCTCTACCGTTTAATCTGGATTAAACAAAATATATCATATGATCTGGATTATCTTTACCATTTATTCTGGATTAGACAAAATGTATCACCTGATTCGGATTAGCTCTACCGTTTAATCTGGATTAGATAAAATATATAATCTAATCTGAATTAGTGGTACCACTTAATCTGGATTAGACAAAATATATCATCTGATCTGGATTAGCTCTAGCATTTAATCTGGATTAGACAAAATATATCATCTGATCTGGATTAGCTCTACCGTTTATTCTGGATTAGACAAAATATATAATCTGATCTGGATTAGCTCTACCGTTTATTCTGGATTAGATAAAATATATCATCTAATCTGAATTAGTGGTACCATTTAATCTGGATTAGACAAAATATATCATATAATCTGGATTAGCTGTACCATTTAATCTGGATCAGACAAAATATATCATCTGATCTGGATTAGCTCTACCGTTTAATCTGGATTAAACAAAATATGTCATCTGATCTGGATTAGCTCTACCCTTTAATCTGGATTAGACAAAATATATCATATGATCTGGATTATCTTTACCATTTATTCTGGATTAGACAAAATGTATCACCTGATTCGGATTAGCTCTACCGTTTAATCTGGATTAGATAAAATATATAATCTAATCTGAATTAGTGGTACCACTTAATCTGGATTAGATAAAATATATCATCTAATCTGAATTAGTGGTACCATTTAATCTGGATTAGACAAAATATATCATATAATCTGGATTAGCTGTACCATTTAATCTGGATCAGACAAAATATATCATCTGATCTGGATTATCTTTACCATTTATTCTGGATTAGACAAAATGTATCACTTGATTCGGATTAGCTCTACCGTTTAATCTGGATTAGATAAAATATATAATCTAATCTGAATTAGTGGTACCACTTAATCTGGATTAGACAAAATATATCATCTGATCTGGATTAGCTCTAGCATTTAATCTGGATTAGACAAAATATATCATCTGATCTAGATTAGCTCTACCATTTATTCTGGATTAGACAAAATATATCATCTGATCTGGATTAGCTCTACCGTTTATTCTGGATTAGATAAAATATATCATCTAATCTGAATTAGTGGTACCATTTAATCTGGATTAGACAAAATATATCATATAATCTGGATTAGTTGTACCATTTAATCTGGATCAGACAAAATATATCATCTGATCTGGATTAGCTCTACCGTTTAATCTGGATTAAACAAAATATGTCATCTGATCTGGATTAGCTCTACCCTTTAATCTGGATTAGACAAAATATATCATATGATCTGGATTATCTTTACCATTTATTCTGGATTAGACAAAATGTATCACCTGATTCGGATTAGCTCTACCGTTTAATCTGGATTAGATAAAATATATAATCTAATCTGAATTAGTGGTACCACTTAATCTGGATTAGATAAAATATATCATCTAATCTGAATTAGTGGTACCATTTAATCTGGATTAGACAAAATATATCATATAATCTGGATTAGCTGTACCATTTAATCTGGATCAGACAAAATATATCATCTGATCTGGATTAGCTCTACCGTTTAATCTGGATTAAACAAAATATGTCATCTGATCTGGATTAGCTCTACCCTTTAATCTGGATTAGACAAAATATATCATATAATCTGGATTAGCTCTACTGTTTAATCTGGATTAGACAAAATGTATCATCTGATCATGATTAGCTCTACCGTTTAATCTGGATTAGACAAAATGTATCATCTGATCTGGCTGTTTAATCTGGATTAGACAAAATATATCACACGATCTGGATTAGCTCTACCGTTTAATCTGGATTAAACAAAATATATCATCTGATCTGGATTAGCTCTACCATTTAATCTGGATTAAACAAAATATATCATATGATCTGGATTATCTTTACCATGTATTCTGGATTAGACAAAATATATCATATAATCTGAATTAGCTCTACCATTTAATCTGGATCAGACAAAATGTATCACCTGATTCGGATTAGCTCTACCATTTAATCTGGATTAGACAAAATATATCATCTGATCTGGATTAGCTCTACCCTTTAATCTGGATTAGACAAAATATATCATCTGATCTGGATTAGCTCTACCGTTTAATCTGGATCAGACAAAATGTATCACCTGATTCGGATTAGCTCTACCCTTTAATCTGGATTAGACAAAATATAACACCTGATCTGGATTAGCTCTACCGTTTAATCTGGATTAGACAAAATATATCATCTGATCTGGATTAGCTCTACCGTTTAATCTGGATTAGACAAAATATATCATCTGATCTGGATTAGCTCTACCGTTTAATCTGGATTAGACAAAATATATCACCTGATCTGGATTAGCTCTACCGTTTAATCTGGATTAGACAAAATATATCACCTGATCTGGATTAGCTCTACCGTTTAATCTGGATCAGACAAAATATATCATCTGATCTGGGTTAGCTCTACCGTTTAATCTGGATTAGACAAAATATATCATCTGATCTGGATTAGCTCTACCGTTTAATCTGGATTAGACAAAATATATCATCTGATCTGGATTAGCTCTACCATTTAATCTAATAATGCCTGATCTGCAGTAACCAAACTGTCTTATCTGGTTTAGCCAAAATATATAATCTAGTCTGGATTTAACACATCTGCATTTCTAGTTTGGATTAGACACATCTGGCTGTCTGATCCAATCTAGAGGAGCTAAGTATTGGTGTCTAGCTTGGATTAGACACAGCTGGATTTCTGATCTAATCGAGAGAAGCTAAACATTTGTGTCTAGTTTGAATGAGATACATTTCGGCTTCTAATCTAATCTAGAGTAGCCAAATACTGAAGTCCAGACTGGATTAGACTAATTTGGCTGTCTGATCTAATTTAATGGAGCAAAGCACTTATGTCTAGTCTGGATTAGACACATCTGGATTTCTGATCTAATCTAGAGGACCTACACATTGGTGTCTAGTTTAGATGAGATACATCTTGACTTCTAATCTAATCTACAGTAGCCAAATACTGAAATCCAGACTGAATTAGACATGTTTGGCTGTCTGATCTAATCTAGAGAGCCAAACAGTGATGTCTACTCTGGAGTAGACACATCTGGATATCTAGTTTGGATTAGACACATCTGGATTTCTGATCTAATCTAGAGGAGCTAAACATTGGTGTCTAGTTTGGATTAGATACATATTGACTTCTAATCTAATCTACAGTAGCCAAATACTGAAGTCCAGACTGGATTAGACACATTTGGCTGTATGATCTAATCTAGAGGAGCCAAACACTGATGTCTAGTCTGGATAAGACACATCTGGATTTTCTGATCTAATCTAGAGGAGCTAAACATGGGTGTCTAGTTTGGATGAGATACATCTTGACTTCTAATCTAATATCGTAGCCAAACACTGATGTCTAGTCTGGATTAGACACATTTGGCGGTCTGATCCAATCTAGTGGAGCCAAACACTGATGTCTAGTCTGGATAAAACACATTTGGATTTTCTGATCTAATCTAGAGGAGCTAAACATTGGTGTCTAGTTTGGATTAGATACAGCTTGACTTCTAATCTAATGCAGTAGCCAAATACTGAAGTTCAGACTGGATTAGACACATTTGGCTGTCTGATCTAATCTAGAGGAGCCAAACACTGATGTCTAGTCTGGATAAGACACATCTGGATTTTCTGATCTAATCTAGAGGAGCTAAACATGGGTGTCTAGTTTGGATGAGATACATCTTGACTTCTAATCTAATATCGTAGCCAAACACTGATGTCTAGTCTGGATTAGACACATTTGGCGGTCTGATCCAATCTAGTGGAGCCAAACACTGATGTCTAGTCTGGATAAAACACATTTGGATTTTCTGATCTAATCTAGAGGAGCTAAACATTGGTGTCTAGTTTGGATTAGATACAGCTTGACTTCTAATCTAATGCAGTAGCCAAATACTGAAGTTCAGACAGGATTAATCACATTTGGCTGTCTGATCTAATCTATAGGAGCTAAACATTGGTGTCTAATTTGGATAAGATACATTTAGACTTCTGATCTAATCTAGAATAGCCAAATACTGAAGTCCAGACTGGATTAGACAAATTTGGCTGTCTAATCTAATTGAGTGGAGCAAAGCACTTATTTCTAGTCTGGATTAGACACATCTGGATGTCTAGTTTGGATTAGACACATCTGGATTTCTGATCTAATCTAGAGGAGCTAAATATTGGTGTCTAGTTTAAATGAGATACATCTTGACTTCTAATCTAATATCGTAGCCAAACACTGATGTCTAGTCTGGATTAGACACATTTGGCTGTCTGATCTAATCTAGTGGAGCCAAACACTGATGTCCGATCTGATAGCCCTTCTGTTGAGAGCAGGTTTTCAGCAGGCAGGCTGTGGGTGTTGGTGACTGGAGGCGGTGGACTCTCTGCTGGAGGTGTTGGTATTGTTCTTGTGTTGTAGATATTATTAATCTCAGTCCAGGTCTGTTTGGTATTCAGGTCCCGGTCGGCGTTGGGTCGTGTTATTAATGGGTTCAATCAGTTTGGTTTTATGTATTACACAAAGAATATAACTCACCGGCTTCCTGTCTCCACCGCAGCAGAGATCAGACCCGCAGTCGGTTCTAATCCCCTCTGATTACGAGAATAATCTAATTATTCACAGCAGCTACTGAATAATTCATGCTAATTATAAGAGGCGGAGCGTGACTGTTAGAGCCGGGCCTTCAGTCCGGGCCGTAAACCCAAACCTCTAATATGATAGTTTATCACCACAAGGTCCTGACATAGACAACTACCTAGAACCTAGAGCCTGGGTTCTCAGTCACTGACGTATCTAGAACTTCTGGCTGGACAGATATTTGACTGGTCTCATCATCAAAACATAATTGGGGGCAGCGAAACACACACACACACACACTAGTGAACACACACACACACTAGGGGGCAGTAAAACACCCACATACACAAGCACAGTAGAGGGTACACTAGAGGGCAATGACCCCCCCCAACCACACAGACATTAGTGAACACACACACTAGGGGGCAGTAAAATACACATTCACACACACGCTCACTAGTGAACACACACACACACACTAGGGAGCAGTGAAACACCTACATACACAAGCACAGTAGTGAACACATACACTAGAGGGTAGTGACCCCCCCCAACCACACACACATTTGTGAACACACACACTAGGGGGCAGTGACCCTCTCCCCCAACCACACACACACACTAGGAGGCAGTGAAACACCCACAAACACACACACTAGTAAACAAACACCCTAGGGGGCAGTGAAACACCCACATTCACACTAGTGAACACACACACTAGGGGCAGTGACCCTCCCCCCAACCACACACACACACACACTAGTGAACACACACACTAGGGGGCAGTGAAACACCCACATACACACACACTAGTGAACAAACACCCTAGGGACAGTGAAACACGCACAGCCACACACACTAGTGAACACACACACTAGGGGGCAGTGAAACACGCACATAAACACACACTAGTGAACACACAAACTAGGGAGCAGTGAACACAAGCATTGTTCTCAGTTCACGACTGCCCCCCTCTTGCTGTTCTAACCAATGAGAAAGCTGATCCTGGTGGACAAGTTTCTGTGAGTTCCTAGAATCCTTTAAACCTTCCCTGAAGGTCTAGGAGGGCCTGAAGGATCCCCCTCAGGCAGCCCCTGAAAACTAAAGCTGGGATTTCAGAATTTAGTAAAGGTAAAGGGGCCGCGTTCCCTTTTCACTCCGTACGCACCGGGGACGCGGACCTGCCTTGCAGTGAATCACGTCAGAGATGATCTACAGATGCAGGAACCGTATAAGTGCCTTCAGACAAGTTCTAGACGCTCACAGAGTCTCTATTCAAATAATGAATAAGACCACCAGGGATTCTGACCACCGCATACAAGGTCCATGGTGCACCCTGCCTAGGCCCAGTGACGCTGGGATTGGCACGGTTGGATGGTCCATGTGGAGTGGCCATGTTATGTTCCTGATAGGGGCTCCAGATGTCCAGTAACAGTGGTCGTTAGTCTCTGAGATGCATCTCTGTGTACCGCAGAGGCTGCTACGTCCAGTAAAAGAGCATTCGCTTGAAGGGCTATGTTCTGGTTGTGGCCATGCAGAGCTTCCACTCTTGGGGGGACCTGGCGGGACTTGACATGGTGAGCTGTGAGGAGTCCTGCCTCACTTAGTAAGAACTTCGGCAGCAAGAACACAGCCCCAAGTATGGACTGAGGCCTGCTGCTGTGGAGAGACCTGCTACTGGAAAGCCAAGCAGGCAGGAGGCTCATGGGAGGCACCGGCTCTCCAAAGAAGTCTCACTTGATGTGGTTCAAACATTGTCATTGACTAGTTATTAGTGATTAGTGGTTATTGTGTTGTTCTGTGATGGGACGTGGGATACGTGGGATTGTGTGGTTGGGGGTAACTGGTGGTAACATGCCTTTTCTTCTGGTGTTTAATAAAAGAGCATTCCTTGCAGCAGAATAAAGACCTCAGGCCTACTTTACAGCGACGCATAGTTACGGTTCAAGGGCTTATTTGTGGAGTTCAGCAACTGCCCATTGACTTACTCAACCATTTCAGTTCTTCTGAAGTTCTGAGAAACTTGTTGAAAGTACAGAGCTTCATGCAAATGTTCATGGTATTGTATCAGGTCAGCAGTACGGTTAAGTATGGTATCTTGCTACTGGCTCAATCGCCTATGGATGGATGGTTGGATGGTCCACGTAGAATGGCCATGTGATGTTCCTGATAGGGGCACCAGATGTCCAGTAACAGTCCACCTTATAGGCCACTGTGTTCAGTAAAAGAGCATTCGCTTGGAGCGCTATGTTCTGTTGTGGCCATGCAGAGCAGCTCTACTCTTGATAGATGCCTTTGGAAAGCTTATTGAAGTTCAGAGAAACTTGTTGAAACTACTGTCCATGACCCTCAACCTTCTGCTCCAGACGCCGCAGACAGGGATTAGCTGGATAAACACCTCGCCGCCTTTCTTAAACTCCAGGCTAAACAATTCCTGGAAAGCTCGAGCACCGAAATTCCCAGTCAGCGTATTTGGGCCTGTGCCTGGTCCTCGTAGCAGACACGGCGGGGCTTATTGTGAGGGATTTGTAGGTGGCGGGTGTTTTTCGTTGTCAAATCCTGAAAAACACACATGTAAATACACGAAATGAGCCCGAAACAAAACAGAGGCACAAAAGACCGAGCCGTAATCGCTCTTAAAAAGAGGGCAGAGGATCCGTTAGCGTTCCCGACGTATCCTAAAGCTGATCTTCACGGTCGGCTCTCCACATCACAGAGCGGATTAAATCCGCAGCCACCTTCGCGAAACTCCACTTAGATCTGATCTCACAACACAAACCACAAACATATCAGACGCCCGCTCAAGCAAATCCCCGGCCAGACTCGGCAGGAGATTACGGCTGTATCTCTTCAGAGGGATTCTGGAGATTCTCCACATTCATCCCCACCGAAATGCTCCGGCTCGCATATTCACTCCAACACACGTCTTAAAGACGGCTCTGCGGTTCCTGGACCAACGAAACAGTGACCCGGATTTTTAATTTCACTAATTAGCTTGTTGGGTCTTGAAGGGAACCCCGGCTGGTAACACTTGTAAGCCTTAATATGAAGTAATGACTCTAAATTATTAAGAAACTTTGTTAAGAATCCCAAAAGTAACAGATTTATTTATAAATTAACACTTTTATTCTAAATATTTATCATATGACCCTCAATGCCTGCTGGGTAGATGAGGTCAGATGGTTTCAGGTCTGAACTGGACTGTGGTGTGAAGGAGTGAGTGTTAGTTACTAATCTAGCTTAAAGAAAACCATGTACATTGTGTTGTTGGTGTTTCAGTGAAAGGCAGTGTGAAGACTGATATTAGTCTAAACAGCTTCACAAACATAAACAAGGAGAATAGTTAGTGAAGCAGCGTGTGGACCAACACAGCTACCCAAAGACCCCCGCTCTGCTCTCCTCACTTCAGTCTGGATGAGTGTGAGTGGTTCAGTAGACCACCACTGGTGAGAGACTTGACGGAGGCTGTTGGTTTTAAGCGGAGACTAAAACACAATGCAGTGCCACAGTTTCCCCACACAGGAAGTCCAGAAGCTCCAGATTATGGAGAACCTCGAGAAGAACCGTGAACGTGAACATGTGCTGGACTCTCTCCTGAGAACGTTTAGCGTTAGCGTCAGCTGCTTCTCCTCGTTTGTGGATCCTGAAGGTGAAAGTAGAGTCTTAGTAGTGAACATACTACTTCACTAATAAAGGAGTGTGAAGCTCAGAGACACTCCCGTTCAGTGTATCTAGCTGTTTACTGAGTGTGAATGTTTCCTGCTAGAAAGCGGAGCTCCTTTAACAGATACTCTCCTTCTCCGTCAACACCAACACACAACTTCACAACAAGTCCAGCACTGTGTCACTCTCTCCTCCACCCTCTCTGTTCACCATTTACACTAACGTGGTGTGTGATGTCACAGCTGATGTCAGAAATGTTGAGTTCTAGCTCAAACTGTAAAGACTGAACAGTAGCATGTTTAGCTAGCTAGCTGTTACAACAATGGAGACCAACGTGCAGTGGATTTTACACAAAATCTAATAAATCTGATTCTTTTAGTGATTTTTAACAACATGTCCTAATAATTTAGAGTCATTACACCATATTAACTCTTACAAGTTTTACCAGCCAGGGTTACCTATTAAGAGAGTAGGTGCCAATTCCAGAGTGTAGTAGATAGATTTGACCCGCCTGCACACTGAGTTCTGAAAAACTGACTAGGGGTGTAAGAAAATATCAGGTGATTGGACTGGTATTGGACTGGTAATGAGGTGATTGGACTAGTTATGGACTGGTAATGAGGTAATTGGACTGGTAATGGACTGGTAATGAGGTAATTGGACTGGTAATGGACTGGTAATGAGGTGATTGGACTGGTAATGGACTGGTAATGAGGTGATTGGACTGGTAATGGACTGGTAATGAGGTGATTAGACTGGTAGTGAACTGGTAATGAGGTGATTAGACTGGTATTGGACTGGTAATGAGGCGATTGGACTGGTATTGGACTGGTAATGAGGCGATTGGACTGGTAATGGACTGGTAATGAGGTGATTAGACTGGTATTGGACTGGTAATGAGGCGATTGGACTGGTAACGGACTGATAATGAGGTGATTGGACTGGTAATTACTGGTAATGGACTGGTGATGAGGTGATTTGACTGGTGATGGACTGGTAATGAGGCGATTGGACTGGTGATGGAATGGTTATGAGGTGATTGGACTGGTGATGGACTGGTAATGAGGCGATTGGACAAGTGATGGAATGGTTATGAGGTGATTGGACTGGTAATGGACTGGTAATGAGGCGATTTGACTGGTAATGGACTGGTAATGAGGTGATTAGACTGGTAATGAACTGATAATGAGGTGATTGGACTGGTAATGGACTGGTAATGAGGCGATTGGACTGGTGATGGACTGGTAATGAGGTGATTGGACTGGTAATGGACTGGTAATGAGGTGATTAGACTGGTGATGGACTGGTATGAGGTGATTAGACTGGTAATGGACTGGTAATGAGGTGACTGGACTGGTAATGGACTGGTAATGAGGTGATTAGACTGGTATTGGACTGGTAATGAGGCGATTGGACTGGTAACGGACTGATAATGAGGTGATTGGACTGGTAATGACTGGTAATGGACTGGTGATGAGGTGATTTGACTGGTGATGGACTGGTAATGAGGCGATTGGACTGGTGATGGAATGGTTATGAGGTGATTGGACTGGTGATGGACTGGTAATGAGGCGATTGGACAAGTGATGGAATGGTTATGAGGTGATTGGACTGGTAATGGACTGGTAATGAGGCGATTTGACTGGTAATGGACTGGTAATGAGGTGATTAGACTGGTAATGAACTGATAATGAGGTGATTGGACTGGTAATGGACTGGTAATGAGGCGATTGGACTGGTGATGGACTGGTAATGAGGTGATTGGACTGGTAATGGACTGGTAATGAGGTGATTAGACTGGTGATGGACTGGTATGAGGTGATTAGACTGGTAATGGACTGGTAATGAGGTGACTGGACTGGTAATGAGGTGATTGGACTGGTAATGGACTGGTAATGAGGTGATTAGACTGGTATTGGACTGGTAATGAGGCGATTGGACTGGTAACAGACTGATAATGAGGTGATTGGACTGGTAATGACTGGTAATGGACTGGTAATGAGGTGATTGGACTGGTGATGGACTGGTAATGAGGCGATTGGACTGGTGATGGAATGGTTATGAGGTGATTGGACTGGTAATGGACTGGTCCTTGGACTGGAGACTTGGTCCCATGTCTGGTGTTTTGTGACTGCTGTATCACAGTATGTATTGTATTGCCATGTTCTTGCCAATACACTGCTCTACTACTCTCTCTGAGGAAAAATGTTTATTAAATAGTTATTAAAATTCTAAATATACCATATGTTTTCATCGTTCGTCCTCTTCTGAGAGTTTATAATCAAGTTTCATTGCCTGACTTGACCTTTACTTGTTTTTGAGAGCATTTAAGCAGTGCGTGTTAATTTGATACGTAGCTTTAGCAATGTAATTTTTAAAAACATAATAGGAGGCTCAAGAAATGATGGTTATGAAGAACGGTGGTTGATTCACAACCCTTACCTGTGACCTCGTTACAAAACCCAACTTATGAAGTATGTAAACGAGGTCTAGATCAGGATCTAAATCTAAATCTAAGGCCGGTGGAATCTGTGGACACTTAAAGTGGACTCAGATATGTGGAAGGCTGAAGCAATAGAATTTCCAGTTACTCGGTTTGGACTTGAGCCTGGTCTAGGTAGGAGGCGGCCAGAAGTGGCCTCGGTTTATTTTGTTTAGAGTTTGTTTTGTGGTCCAATTGATTTGAGGCTTGTGAAAGGAAAACAGCTCCGGGCTGTGTTTGCTTTATGGTAGCTGCTTTATTTGTTTGCCATAGATACGCAGCCAGAGTCAGACCCTCAAATATCAGTTACTACAGGACAAAGCCTGCCTGGCCCAAATATCTACACTGCTGGTGGGAGTGGTCCAAATATCTACACTGCAGGCGGGAGTGGTCCAAATATCTACACTGCAGGCGGGAGTGGCCCAAATATCTACACTGCAGGCGGGAGTGGTCCAAATATCTACACTGCAGGCGGGAGTGGTCCAAATATCTACACTGCAGGAGGGAGTGGCACAAATTTCTACACTGTGGATGAGATCGGACCAAATATCTACACTGCAGGTGGGAGTGGCCCAAATATCTACACTGCTGGTGGGAGTGGCACAAATATCTACACTGTGGATGAGATCGGACCAAATATCTACACTGCAGGTGGGAGTGGCCCAAATATCTACACTGCTGGTGGGAGTGGCACAAATATCTACACTGTGGATGAGATCGGACCAAATATCTACACTGCAGGTGGGAGTGGCCCAAATATCTACACGGCAGGTGGGAGTGGCCCAAATATCTACACTGCTGGTGGGAGTGGCCCAAATATCTACACTGCTGGTGGGAGTGGCACAAATATCTACACTGTGGATGAGATCGGACCAAATATCTACACTGCAGGTGGGAGTGGCCCAAATATCTACACGGCAGGTGGGAGTGGCCCAAATATCTACACTGCTGGTGGGAGTGGTCCAAATATCTACACTGCAGGTGGGTGTGGCCCAAATATCTACACTGTGGATGAGATCAGACCAAATATCTACACTGCGGGTGGGAGTGGCCCAAATATCTACACTGGAGGTGGGAGTGGCACAAATATCTACACTGTGGATGAGATCGGACCAAATATCTACACTGCGGGTGGGAGTGTCCCAAATATCTACACTGGAGGTGGGAGTGGCACAATTATCTACACTGTGGATGAGATCGGACCAAATACCTACACTGTGCAGGTGGGACTGGGTCTCAATATCTACACTGTGGATGAGATCGGACCAAATACCTACACTGTGCAGGTGGGACTGGGTCTCAATATCTACACTGTAGATGAGATCAGACCAAATACCTACACTGTGCAGGTGGGACCGGGTCTCAATATCTACACTGTGGATGAGGTCGGACCAAATACCTACACTGTGCAGGTGGGACCGGGTCTCAATATCTACACTGTGGATGAGGTCGGACCAAATACCTACACTGTAGTGCTAAGAAGCTAAATTCTAGTTTTTCACTCCTTGAAAGACGTGAATGGGACAGAGGCCTTGTAGAAGATGTGGAGTGAAACAGAACCAGGCCGAGATCTGATCAGCGCTGAAGGAGAACAAAAGGAAAACCGGGTCCTCTTTAAAGTCGGGCGTTCACTGTGGACACAGGAAGCTCTCAGGTCCAGTGTAGCTGTTTCTCTTTGAGCTTCACTTGAACAGATCTGAGCTCAGTCCGTTTAAGAAGCAACCGAATAAAAACCCACCTGCTGTGCATGTAAGACCACCGGGGGAACATCTCAGAACCAGAAAACTATAAAAATAAGAATCCTGAATAAAAACTGTATCTGAACGTTTTCAACACTTCATCTTCTGCGAATGTTCTCCTCGTACCTGAGTGGGTTCCTCCAGGTACTCCTGTTTCCTCAGTCCAACACATGCATGTTAGGTTGCTCTTGACATGTTTTCTATCAGCACATACCGTGAACACCATAAACTGTTCTCACGAGGTGGCTGCTTTAGTCAGTCTGTGGAAAATGAAAGGGTATGTGTTTCCACCTAGTGGTTCAGATAGGAACTGTAGGGACCTGGCTGGAGGGGGTTTCAACGAAATGCTAGCTGGAAATACAGAAATTAGGCTCATTTGTTTAACGCCATTGATCAATCGATCTTTTCATCTCTAATATATATATATATATATATATATATATATATATATATATATATATATATATATATATATACACACACTACCACTCAAAAGTTTGGGATCACAGTGAAATGTTCTTGTTTTAATGGAGTATCTTCTTCCTTAACACAACAATGGACTGACGGGTCTCTAAAGAAAGTTGTTTCTTTCTGGTCATTTTGAGTCGGTCAGCAAGCCATCAACTGCTGATCTTCAGATACTAAACTAACCTAGAATGTTGTTAGAATTGGGGCCAAACCATCAAATCGTGGTCTTCGATGAGGACAGTATCGCCGTTTCCCGCCGGAATGCTCTCCTCCCGTTCATTTCCAACCTCGCTGATCTTCGGATTTGTTTGAATAGTGCCCACCAAAGCTGTGGACGTGCCAGCTTTCTTATCCGAGCAGTTCCTGGAACTGGTGGAGCAAAGCTATCGGAGCGAGCAGTCTTAACTCTCGGCGGCGGCGGGCGCGCCACTGGGCTTTGGCTCGGCAAAAAACTCGCCTGGCACGGGCGCTAGCGCCGGAGTTGGAGATAAAGCGCTGATCCTCTGACCGCGCGACCGGGCATTCGTCAGCGTTGGCAGCGGCGCCTGGACGGCGGGACTATGTCGGACAAGTCCGGTCGGACCCCACGCCGCTCGGGAGCCGGGACTTGTATGGCGTTCAGGTGTTTCTGCGCATGCAGGTGAGCTCATTATCGAGGAGACCTCACAAAACAAACAAGCAGGCCTTCAGAAGTGGGAGTGCCGGTGACCGGCCCTGAGCGAACGCTCGGAAAACACAAGCATCTGCACCGTCGTGGGAGCGGGATAATTGCCAGCGTGGAGTAATCCTCCAGCTTGGACTCGAGTGCCTGGCTGGAGGGGAATCAGAGCGGCTCACGTGTACCAAAGGCTTTTCTTCTGAATCCTCACCTTCTCCACACGGCTTTGGGTTTAGATGTTTCTCTCCATTGTACACCAATAACATATTTACATTGCCATTTTACAACCTTTCTTTATCCCTTCATACCAAACAGGAGGTTGTTACTTAATGAGCCCCCAGGACTGTTACCGTGGCACACTGTTAACCCATAATTACTTAAAATGTTTAGTATGTTCTACTATTTTGAAAGAAAAACTGAGTACGCTAATATTTTTAAGCTGAACAAACTTAAAACATCAGCTTTTAGCTTGGACCACGCCCCTGTAGCACCTTGCCAGATTCTCATTGGTCAGTTCAATCTAGACTAATTTGAGTTGTTTAGTGGAGCTTGTAAAGGTTTTGAAGTCTTTTTCTATTTTCACTGTGAGGTTTGGAGTTTTCTGAGTTTAACTTCTTTTCCTCGGACAGAAACTCTGTAGTGCTGGGATTTCTTTACAGTGGACATTTTCTCCATTGTTTTCTTTTCTTGAAGAACTACAGAGGACTACAATTAACCAAGGCGCCCTCTCTTTTTCACATTCTGGAACTTGGTAAGTAGTTCTCCGTGTTCAAGTGGTGTAAAACTGTTGTTCTGCAGTTGATGCTGATCTAAAGTTAGAAAATGTAATTTACTGTGTTTTTATCATTTCAATGTGTTTAAACTGTATTTAAGAATTATTGTAAGATAAACAGTTTTCTAACTAGACCAATCAAAACCAGTCATCATCACTACTGAACCCTTCAAGAGTCAGAATCATCCTAGATGATCCCAGTGATGTAATTTTAAATCAAATCAAACTAAATGTAACTGCTGTCTGTGTTCTTTAGACGTAGAACATCAGCTTTTTATGGAGACTCAATGTTGAGTTGAATTAAATGGTCAGTAGGATTGATTTTACTAAATAGTTTAAGTACAAACAATTTAGATTTCATTGTATTCAACTCAAATGATCACTTCCAGTCTATTTGATATTTAAGTTTTACTCAAACCATTAGATTTTCTCTAGTTTCATTACTTCAATATTTTAGGGTAATCACTCAAACTCTTTAAGTACAATCTACCAATCCGGGTTTACAGTGTAGAAGATTTTAGGAAGTTTTCAGACCTGTAGTTGGGTTCTCTGGTCTGGATCAGTTAATAAGTTTCTTAACTTGGAGCATTCAAGTTTGTTTTCACAGGCAAAAACCGAAACGCACCAAAATGCAAAACCCAACAAACCACGTGAGCATGTTCTCTCCTCTGATTGGTCAGAGCTATCTGGCATGTGAGCAAGAACGTAAACACAGGAAGAAGATCCGGTTTTCCCAAACTACTGCACATTTCTTGTAGAGCGTATCACGGAGCAGCAGCAGAGACAGCATCTGTTCATAGCTGTAATAATAATCTGATAATATACCAAACTACAGTCCACCTGCAGACCACCCAGCTCACTCCAAACATCAAGTAGACAACGTCCCTCACTGCTAGCCCTCGAGAGACCTCGCTTCATTGTCCTCGCCCTGTTAGCTGCTCCAGTTCTCCAGTTCTCTGTTTACACCATCTGCCGCATCCCATAATGCAGAGCACACCTGGTTGCAGGAGATGTTTAGATCAGGCTTGTGGAGTACACCTAATACTTGGGTCGGATCGAGGTTGGATCATGTTCTCACCACAAACGAACCCTAATCCTAACCCTAACCCTACCCCTAACCCAAACCCTAACCCTAACCCTAACTCTAAACCTACCCCTAACTCTAACCCTACCACCAATCCTAACCCTAGATGGGTCCACTGATTGCTGCAGGGCCCTCGGGAAGGTCATGGCTTTGTGACCCCCGGCATTTGGGGCTTTTATGCCAGCCAACTCTAGGCCCGAGAACAAGACCCTGCAATGTTATCATAAGAACTTCCATTCGAGAACCACTCCACCAAGGAGATAACGACTTGGCCAGGTACAGCAGTGGGCCGAAGGAGCAGGAAGGTGGGCCTATAAAAGACAATGCAGTCGGAGACATGATTGAGACCAGGGTGAGAGAGCTCAGAGAAACGCCGGTACCGCAGTCCAAGAGTAAAAAGCTTTCTCTCTGAACCGGTCTCCATCTTCATTCTGACGGCAAAAACAATGAAGCTAGCAATATTCTGCTAACGTGTAGGGTTAGCTGCTAGGCTAACTGTAAACACTGTGGCCCCGTTTGGCTGGGATTTTGAGGGCTTCAGCGATTTCTGTCCACCTGGTCTTCATCTTCCACTCTGTTGTGGTATAAACATGAAGACACGCCAAAGAGGCACTCTTGCTCACTCTACGGCTCACTTCACAGTTCACTCCACAGCTCACTCCACGGCTCACTCCACGGCTCACTCCACAGCTCACTCCACAGCTCACTCCACAGCTCACTCCACAGCTCCACCAGTTTCTCCTCCTTTAGTACATTCCAGGAGAACCGTAGTTTCTGAACCCTCGCCGGACACTTCTCCTCTTTGGTGGTGAACAGAGTTCTCCTATTGGTTGTTGATGATGTTCATGTGAGCTGAGACTTCAGACTTACAGTAACATTAAACCCGGTTGATTTTATCGGAACACTAAGACTGATAATGGTCCTTCCATTCATTTAGATAAAGTTTCACTCAACGTCCATATCACCCACTTGACAAAGGACCTGACCCCCTAAACCCAAGACCTGGTTGTCCCACTCTTGGCTCTTGCCAATTTCTTTAAAGAACTGTTTCAATTCAAAGGGTTGTTTCAGCAGGAACTGTCCATCACAAGGTCCCGCCACAGCTTCTCAAAGCTTCTCAGGTCAGGACTTTGACTTCAGGATCTTCATTTAGCTTCTTCAGAGGTGGACCTGCTTGTGTGCGTCAGACTTTCTTCTTTAGAATTTGTTAAAGAGCAGAATTGATTAAGTCATGCAGGTCCTTCAGGAGCACAGTAGACCATCAAACTACCACCGCCATGTTTCACTGTTCGTATGAGTTTCTTATGGTGGAATGTGGTATTGCCAGATGTAACAGGACCCAGGTCTTCCAACAGGTTCCGCCTGTGACTCATCAGTCCACAGAACCTCACACCAAAAGTCATAGGTGTGGTCTAGATATTGTTTGGCGAATGTGAAACTATTGTAGACTGAATGGGTGGAGCTAATCTGCTGTAGACTGAATGGGTGGAGCTAAACTGCTGTAGGCTGAATGGGTGGAGCTGAACTGCTGTAGACTGAATGTGTGGAGCTGAACTGCTGTAGGCTGAATCGGTGGAGCTAAACTGCTGTAGGCTGAATGGGTGGAGCTGAACTGCTGTAGACTGAATGGGTGGAGCTGAACTGCTGTAGACTGAATGGGTGGAGCTAAACTGCTGTAGACTGAACGAGTGGAGCTGAACTGCTGTAGACTGGACAGGCGGAGCTAAATAGCTGTAGGCTGAATGGGTGGAGCTAAACTGCTGTAGGTTGAATGTGTGGAGCTAAACTGCTCTGTAGACTGAATGGGTGGAGCTAAACTGCTCTGTAGACTGAATGGGTGGAGCTAAACTGCTATACACAAACTATACGTACACTTAGAGCTATAGAACCTGTAATAAGAAATAGAAGTGAATGCAAATATCTTAAAATGTAAGTCGTTCCTTCTTTGCATTTGAATTTAATTGAGGTTTGTAATGTTTCCAAAATGTAAATTCACTTCATAAATAAATATTATTTTTTTCTTTTAGTGAATCCTAAACCCAATATACACTAAGCAGTTACACAAAGCACTTAGTGTCAGAAAACAGTGCTTAAAAGAAAAGATCCTGTCTGCCCGAGAGAGCCCACCAGGGGTCATTCATTACCATAAAGCTGATATTGTTTTAAAGGAATTTAATGTATTCACATTTTGGCTAAATAACCCAATTTCATAGTCTGCTGGGCAGCAGAGAGCAGGTAGGCAGGCACACAGCGGCGGGTAATGGCCAGAAGTTCAGGAACGAAGAAAACAATTCAGAAACTCTTCTACTTAAAGAGGAATCTCAGAGAGGTTCACTGGTGGGTTTCATAGTCTATACAATGTGTATAGTTGTGTTGTAGACATGGAGACCCCTGGTTACCATCAACACCACTGTAAACATCATCACCACCACCACTGTAAACATCATCACCCCCACTGTAAACACCATCACCACCAGTGTGAACACCATCACCACTGTATGCAACATCACCACCACTGTACACAACATCACAACCACTGTAAACATCATCATTAACATTGTAAACATCATCACCACCACTGTAAACACCATCACCACCACTGTAAACACCACCACCACTGTAAACATCACCACCACTGTAAACATCATCATTAACACTGTATACATCATTACCACCACTATAAACACCACCACCATATGCAACATCACCACCACTGTAAACACCACCACCATATGCAACATCACCACCACTGTCAACATCATCACCACCACTGTAAACATTATCATTAACACTGTAAACATCATCACCACCACCACTGTAAACAACATCACCACCACCCCTGTAAACATCATCACCATCACTGTAAACATCATCACCACCACTGTAAACAACATCATCACCACCACTGTAAACATCACCACCACTGTAAACATCACCACCACCACTGTAAACACCATCACCACCAGTGTGAACACCATCACCACTGTATGCAACATCACCACCACTGTACACAACATCACAACCACTGTAAACATCATCATTAACATTGTAAACATCATCACCACCACTGTAAACACCATCACCACCACTGTAAACACCACCACCACTGTAAACATCACCACCACTGTAAACATCATCATTAACACTGTATACATCATTACCACCACTATAAACACCACCACCATATGCAACATCACCACCACTGTAAACACCACCATCATATGCAACATCACCACCACTGTCAACATCATCACCACCACTGTAAACATTATCATTAACACTGTAAACATCATCACCACCACCACTGTAAACAACATCACCACCACCCCTGGTAAAGTTACAGAAGCTCCCACTCGGCACATCTGACTTTGGTTGTTTTGAGTCTTTCGGCTTCGGGCGCAGCGACGTCCCTCGTTCCTCGCAATTACAGTCAGAGTAGGACAGAATAACCTCTAACAACAGAGTAAGGCTGTGAACCCGGACGCTAATTAGTTGATTAGTCGTGCCTTTGGGAGCGTTTTGATACAAACCCGAGTCGCAGGTACGGTGGAAACGAGGCGGCTCTTGTATGTTAACAAGCATGTTGTAGACAATTACCCTCTCAGGAGATGAAAAGGCCAAAAATGACCCTCGTTTGTTATAATTGTCCAATCTGTAATCAAATCAACGGCGAGCCGGCTGGATAAAAACGAGGCGGGGACTCTCGGGAGGGCTCGCGAAACCCAGGGCCTGCCCCAAAACGTAATTGGATTCACTGCTGCGTGGCCGGCCATTATAATCCTCCCCCCTGCAGCGTTAGCGGCGTTAGCGTACTGAAACATCGATTTTTGAGGGTTCTCGTCCAGCGGACTGGAATTAGAAACACTGCTCTCCTGCAAATGAGCGTGAGCCATCTTCAGGGCAGGACGTTGGAGCTCTTCGGAGTTCAAGTTTGGAGGAGCTTGAGTTAGAGTTCGGAATAGCAGACGCTGGTAGCAGTCTGAAGTAGGCGCGAGGGTTGCACCTCTAAGACCTGGGTTAAGGTTTCCTGGCATTCCTTGGATCCACCCATCCATGTGGAAGACCTTCTCAACCAGTTTGGGTCTGAACCCATCCTTGCAGATCATGTACACCATACATACTGATGGTCTTCTCCGGGGTGGATGGGATCTTCCAGCAAGACGATGAGACACATCCCATGACTAGAACTGTCCCACACTGGTTGGAAGAGCTGACCAAGATGTCCAAGTTCTACCCTGGACCCTTAATTCCTCAGACTTGCACCCAATTGAGCATCTGTGGAACCTCCTGGATGGTGTTGTTGGCTCTATGGATCCTCCTCCACGCTTCCTCCAGCAGCTGTGGGATGCAATGCAGTCAGCACGGTACCTCCAGATACCTGTGACCACCTACCAGGACCTTACTGGTCATTATGGATACGAGCTGGTCTCCTTTTCTCAGTGAGGAGCTTCTTGAACATCTACACATGCTTTTAGACCCATAGTGTTGAGGTGTCTTCTCACAGTGGATGGATGGAAAGAAACACCTGTGTATGTTCTCTAATCTGAAGGTGGAGCTTGATGTTCTCCTGATGTTCTCCCAAAGATCAAAGCCCTGTTTTGTCTGAAGGGAAGACAGTGCTGGTGGGTCTAGCAGGTCTTCCAGGTGGTTGTTAGGAGTCTTTGTTTTTCTGTAGCTTTTAATTAGCTTGTATACAGTTTTGGGAAATCATGTGAAGAAAAGATGGTTCTTCAAGGGTTCTACACTTGAAGAACCCAGTGCTTGATTAAAGAGTCCATTGCCTTTGGATTGACGGAGAACGTATGAGTGGAGCTTGAGGTTCTTCTTTCTCGATAAGATCAAAGCCCTCTTTATCTAATTGGAGGACAGTATTGGAGGGTCTAGCAGGTCTTCCAGGTGGTTGTTAGGAGTCTTTATTTCTCTGTAGCTTTTAATTAGTTTGTATACAGTTTTGAGAACTTGTAAAGAAACGAAGGCTCTTCAAGGGTTCTATATAGAACCATGAACACTTAAAGAACCCAGTGCTCGATTACAAGGTTCTTTGCATTTGGATTGATGGAGAATGTATGAGCAGAGCTTGAGGTTCTCCTCTCTCTATAAGATCAAAGTCCTCTTTATCTAATAAGAAGATAGTGTTGGAGGGTCTAGCAGGTCTTTCTAGGTGGATTGATGGAGAATGCATGAATGGAGCTTGTGGTTCTCCTCTGTTTCAGAGATCAAAGTGCTGTTTATCTGATGGGAGGACAGTGTTGGTGGGTCTAGCAGGTCTTCCAGGTGGTTGTTAGGAATCTCTGTAGCTTTGAATAGCAGTTCTTGCTATCAAATCTTCTCAGAAACATCTCCTGATGATGGTTGCCCTGAGAATTTCGCACGCCACTGTATGTTATTAGTTTCTAAAATATGATGCTAACATGTTTTCATGATTCTTTATGGCTCGCAGGATGAGTCGGGCGATGACTCATGGCTTGTTGACCGCGGTCAGGATAAAGCCAGAGAGCGGCTTAGGTCAGTCACTGAAGGGCCGGCCCAGCGGAGATCGAGTCCAGCGCCAGACACGCCGGCCACATTGGTCCCGCTACATCAGAGCCAACAGCTGGAGGAAGTTTATATCTGATACAGATGCACCTCCAGACCTGCGGAGAACTTTGACTGAGAGCTGATTACCCACAACCCCCTGAGCAGCAAATCCAATCTAGCTATTGGCTGACAGGAGGAAGAGCATCAGCTCAGAGAGAGAGAGAAAGAGGAGAGCCACTCAGACGGAGGGATAGAGAGGCAGAAGTGTGGATAATCAAGGCTGGAGTGGAGGAGAGAGAGAGAATGAGGGATGGAGACTGAAGGAGGGGAGCGAGGTGTGTCCCCCCTGAGAAACGAAGGTGTAATCAGAGAGAGTGAAGTGAGGGGTAATTAAAGCGACTCTGGTTGATCTAGAGCATCACATTCCAATAATTATTCACTCTAATTAGCCACAGAGTCATAACCATGAAGGTTCTCAGAGGTTCTGATGTGATATACTTATTAATACCAATACTTTAATTACGGTGGAACCTGTTATTACAGGAATACAATGTTCTGCCGCTCACGTATTACGTTACTGACTGATTTTAAATGATTCATTAATAGCTCACCTGAGTTGACTGAAGTGCTACCAGCTATAGACTCCAGTTTATGTTAATCATCTTTAATCATTAATGTATTATTATATTCTCTAAGATATTAATATTTTGATTATTTTTATTCTATTTGTATAAGTATATTTTTTATGAATGGACTTGAAGAGAACTTAATTCTGAATGTTAATTTTTATTACTAACACTAACACAGAATACAGTACAGTACAGTAGAGTACAGTACAGCAGAGTACAGCAGAGTACAGTACAGTAGAGTATAGTAGAAGACTGAAGAGTAGAGTACAGTAGAGTACAGTACAGTCCAGTAGAGTAGAGTACAGTAGAGTACAGTAGAGTACAGTACAGTAGAGTACTGTAGAGTATAGTAGAGTACAGTAGAGTACAGTGGAGTACAGTACAGTAGAGTACAGTAGAGTATAGTAGAGTAAAGTAGAGTAGAGTATAGTACAGTATAGTAGCGTACAGTAGAGTAGAGTACAGTAGAGTAGAGTACAGTACAGTAAAGTACAGCGCTGAGTACTTTACTGGAAATGCTGTTTAAATGATCTATAAATGATTAGATCATGTTTGGTTAATCAGGTGGGTATTTGTGGACCTGTAGGAATCCAAGCAGTTGCTCTTCAGACAGAATCTCTCAGAAAACAAACAATTCCACTTTCAGAGAGAGAGATAGAGAGAGAGAGATACAGAGAGAGAGAGATAGAGAGAGAGAGAGAGAGTGAGAGAGAGAGAGATAGAGATAGATAGAGAGAGAGAGAGATAGAGAGAGAGAGAGAGTGAGAGAGAGAGAGAGAGAGAGTGAGGTGAGCAGGGTGAGTTTTAGCATCTGGCTGGCTGCCAAAGCGAGGACGAGTTAATCTCAGAGAGGGACACATCCATCACGGGACGGCGGCCACTTTGCATCTGGAATGAACTCCACCCGAGTGAGGTTGGCGCCGTCGCTACGCTAAATATTTCACCGGCCGAGCGCCGGCCGAGAACGATCTGTTCTTTAAACGGATCTTCTGGGTGAACGAGCTGAACTGGAGCTTCCTAGAGTGACTGGCTCTGCTCAGCTAACCAGCTAACCTCCCCAGTACATGACCAGTACATGACCAGTACATGACCAGTATATGACCATGGGTTTAGCTCCACCCATTCAGTCTACAGAAGTTTAGCTCCACCCACTCAGTCTACAGAACACTAGCTCCACCCATTCAGTCTGCAGAGCAGTTTGACACTTCCTGAAGGAGTTACTGTGATTCCTAAACGCTGCCACTGTTCAATCAAACTCAACAAACTCTCACAGCTGGTGGTGAAAATGAGCTCAGTAAGCTCTTTAGAGACCCCCACTCTTTCACTACATGTGTAAAGACAGACTGCAGGGTTAGCTGCTTGACTATACACACCTCTAGCTACGGGACTGAATCAAACACCTGAATTCAATGATTAAGAGACGTGTCCCAATATTTTTGTCCATACAGTGTGTAAAGTTTTTACACACTACAAGTCGTCCACAGAAGTGAACTTAGGTCATCACGCTGGGCAGCTCAGGTGGTGGTGATGGTGTTTACAGCGATGATGGTGTTTACAGTGATGATGGTGTTTACAGTGGTGGTGATGGTGTTTACAGTGCTGGTGATGATATTTACAGCGGTGGTGATGATGTTTACAGTGGTGATGGTGTTTACAGTGGTGGTGGTGATGGTGTTTACAGTGGTGGTGATGGTGTTTACAGTGGTGGTGGTGGTGATGGTGTTTACAGTGGTGGTGATGATGTTTACAGTGGTGGTGGTGTTTACAGTGGTGATGGTGTTTACAGTGGTGGAGATGGTGTTTACAGTGGTGGTGATTATGTTTACAGTGGTGGTGATGGTGTTTACAGTGGTGGTGATGGTGTTTACAGTGGTGGTGGTGATGGTGTTTACAGTGGTGGTGATGGTGTTTACAGTAGTGGTGATGATGTTTACAGTAGTGGTTATGGTGTTTACAGTGGTGGTGATGGTGTTTACAGTGCTGGTGATGATATTTACAGCGGTGGTGGGGATGGTGTTTACAGTGGTGGTGGTGGTGGTGTTTACAGTGGTGGTGATGGTGTTTACAGTTGTGGTGATGATGTTTACAGTGGTGGTTATGGTGTTTACAGTGGTGATGATGTTTACAGTGGTGGTGGTGATGTTTACAGTGGTGATGATGGTGTTTACAGTGGTGGAGATGGTGTTTACAGTGGTGGTGATTATGTTTACAGTGGTGGTGATGGTGTTTACAGTGGTGGTGATGATATTTACAGCGGTGGTGTGGATGATCTTTACAGTGGTGGTGATGGTGTTTACAGTAGTGGTGATGATGTTTACAGTGGTGATGATATTTACAATGGTGGTGATGGTGTTTACAGTGGTGGTGATGATATTTACAGCGGTGGTGGTGATGATGGTTACAGTGGTGGTGATGATGTTTACAGTGGTGGTGATGGTGTTTACAGTGGTGGTGATGTTTAAAGTGGTGGTGATGGTGTTTACAGTGATGGTGATGATGTTTACAGTGGTGGTGATGGTGTTTACAGTGGTGGTGGTGTTTACGGTGGTGGTGGTGATGGCGTTTGCTGTGGTGGTGGTGTTTACAGTGGTGGTGATGGCGTTTACAGTGGTAGTGATGACGTTCACAGTGGTGGTGGTGATGTTTACAGTGGTGGTGGTGATGTTTACAGTGGTGGTGGTGATGTTTACAGTGGTGGTGATGTTTACAGCGGTGGTGGTGATGTTTACAGTGGTGGTGATGGTGTTTACAGTGGTGGTGGTGTTTACGGTGGTGGTGGTGTTTACGGTGGTGGTGATCGTGTTTACAGTGGTGGTGGCGTTTGCTGTGGTAGTGATGGTGTTTACAGTGGTGGTGATGGTGTTTACAGTGGTGGTGGTGTTTACAGTGGTGATGGTGTTTACAGTGGTGGTGGTGTTTACAGTGGTGGTGATGGTGTTTACAGTGGTGGTGATGGTGTTTACAGTGGTGGTGATGGTGTTTACAGTGGTCGTGATGATGTTTACAGTGGTGGTGATGGTGTTTACAGTGGTGGTGGTGTTTACGGTGGTGGTGGTGATGGCGTTTGCTGTGGTGGTGGTGTTTACAGTGGTGGTGATGGCGTTTACAGTGGTAGTGATGACGTTCACAGTGGTGGTGGTGATGTTTACAGTGGTGGTGATGGTGTTTACGGTGGTGGTGGTGTTTACAGTGGTGGTGATGGTGTTTACAGTGGTGGTGATGGCGTTTACAGTGGTAGTGATGACATTCACAGTGGTGGTGGTGATGTTTACAGTGGTGGTGGTGTTTACAGTGGTGGTGGTGATGTTTACAGTGGTGGTGGTGATGTTGTTTACAGTGGTGGTGAAGGTAACCAGGGGTCTCCATGTCTACAACACTAATCTACACATTCTATTTACTATGAAACCCACCAGTAAAATGTGGAAGATCTGAAAATACTAGGTTTATTTGGGGACTATTTTGCTTCATAACACCCAACAAGTATCCCTCCACCCAAAGTATCTTTGTTTACTTCTAAACTTAAGCATTGAATATTCATCATTTAGTTCAATTAAATAATTAAGCAATTACACATGGAATTGAATATTGAAATGTTATGTACATTTTCAATATCTAACATTTCTAAACCTGTTATTACAGGAATACAATGTTCTGCCGCTCACGTATTACGTTACTGACTGATTTTAAATGATTCATTAATAGCTCACCTGAGTTGACTGAAGTGCTACCAGCTATAGACTCCAGTTTATGTTAATCATCTTTAATCATTAATTTATTATTATATTCTCTAAGATGATAATATTTTGATTATTTTTATTCTATTTGTATAAGTATATTTTTTATGAATGGACTTGAAGAGAACTTAATTCTGAATGTTAATTTTATTACTAACACTAACACAGAGTACAGTACAGTACAGTACAGTAATTTCTAAATATTTCCATTTTGTGTTCATTTTAAAGTTTTCATTTTTAAGTTTTTAAAGTTTTTATTTCATGCTTTCTTCTACATTTATTCTAAATTTTATTCTGATATTAATTTTATTATAATTTTATTTAGATATGAATGATATTAGAATTTTATCCTGATATTAATTATATTAGAATTTTATTCTGATGTTAATTATATTAGATGTTCATTCTGGATATTAATTTCATTAGAACTGTATTCTGGATATTAATTTTATTAGAACTTTATTCCTGATCTGTGGTTCTGTAGATGTATTTCATTTCTAAATATTTCCATTTTGTGTTCATTTTAAAGTTTTCATTTTTAAGTTTTTACAGTTTTTATTTCATGCTTTCTTCTACAACATTCAAAAAGAATAACAAAATACTGATTTTTAAAATGATATTTCAAATTCTAGTCTTCTTCGATCTGCTACACAACCAAGTTCCCACTGGAAAAACTTGGCCTTGATTCAAGATGGTGGCTATGTTTGTGACTTTTGACTGAACCTATATAAATATATATATATATTTGATTTAATTCTATGTTTTTATTGTGGTGCTGGTAGATGCTGGTAGAACATCAACCCAGAGCTAAACGACTTGCCGTTTTCCTCTCAATTCATTTGGCCCTTTAACCTGACGTGCGGTAATATGCTAACGACCTGGGCGCCAGGACGTTTCCCCGAAGTGACTCACAAAGGCCAATGGCGGAGACGATCCCTCCGGAGTAAAGTGGGATTGAACGCTCGGCTTATCACCTCGGCATGTAGCCCGAGATTTATTCTGAAGTTTGTTTACACAGCGGCAGCCAAATACATTAGCCTCCTGCAGGCTATACAGCGCTAATCCTGAAATCCAGCCCTGGGGGGCCACGGCCCCGCACAGTTTAGTGTCTCCTCGTCTCTAACACACCTGATCCAAGTCTATCTGCTGAACTCCTGAGTCCTCGGAGAGTTTTATCAGGCGCGATGAAGGAGGACGAGCGGTCACGGTCTCGGGAAACTTACGGAGGGCACTTTGACTCGACTTATAGAGGCAGACATCACCAGAGTCAGTTCAGGGGAAGCAGTTCCTTCAACATATACTGAACTGCCAGATACCTACATTTAACTTCCACTAACTGGCCACTTTATTAGAAACACCCACCTTGGACTTCCACTAACTGGCCACTTTAGTAGAAACACCTACCTTATACTTCCACTAACTGGCCACTTTAGTAGAAACACCTACCTTATACTTCCACTAACTGGCCACTTTAGTAGAAACACCTACCTTGGACTTCCACTAACTGGCCACTTTAGTAGAAACACCTACCTTGGACTTCCACTAACTGGCCACTTTATTAAAAACACCCACCTTGGACTTCCACTAACTGGCCACTTTATTAGAAACACCTACCTTGTACTTCCACTAACTGGCCACTTTATTAAAAACACCCACCTTGGACTTCCACTAACTGGCCACTTTATTACGCTAATTAACTGGCCACTTTATTAGAAACACCCACCTTGGACTTCCGCTAAGTGGCCACTTTATTAGAAACACCTAACTTGTGCTTCCACTAACTGGCCACTTTATTAAAAACACCCACCTTGTGCTTCCACTAAATGGCCACTTTAGTAGAAACACACCTTGTACTTCTACAAACTGGCCACTTTATTTAAACACCCACCTTGTAGTTTCACTAACTGGCCACTTTATTGTAAACACCCACCTTCTATTCCCACTAAATGGCCACTTTATTAGAAACACACACCTTGTACTTCTCTAAATGGCCACTTTATTAGAAACACTCACCTTGTAGTTCCATTAACTGGCCACTTTATTAGAAACACCCACCTTGTACTTCCACTAACTGGCCACTTTAGTAGAAACACCCACCTTGTGCTTCCACTAACTGGCCACTTTATTAGAAACACCCACCTTGTACTTCCACTAACTGTCCACTTTATTAGAAACACCTACCTTGTGCTTCCACTAACTGGCCACTTTATTAGAAACACCTACATTATACTTGCACTAAGTGGCCACTTTATTGTAAACACCTACCTTGTGCTTCCACAAAGTGGCCACTTTATTGTAAACGCCTAACTTGTGCTTCCACAAAGTGGCCACTTTATTGTAAACGCCTAACTTGTGCTTCCACTAACTGGCCACTTTATTAGAAACGCCTACCTTAAGCTTCCACAAGCTGGCCACTTTATTGGAAACACCAACCTCGTACTTCCACTAACTGGCCACTTTATTAGAAACACCTACATTATACTTGCACTCACTGGCCACTTCAGTAGAAACAGTTACCCTGTTCTTCCAGTAACTGGCCCCTTTATTGGAAACACGTTAGCTGTTTCAGTAAGTTGATGTATAATCAGTGGAGCTGCTGTTCAGTGAGTAATTAAATGAGATTACGTTCCTCTACCGTTTGGGCTCATACATATTTCAGACCTGCGTTTGACTCTCAGGACCCCGATTATGCCCCCCCATTAAAACTCTCTGGCTCATGCTAATTCCACACGTAGCGGAGCGACTCCAGTCCTGCGGTGCTGCAGCGTTTAGAGTGGCCTTCTTAATATTTCAGGCTAATCTCAGCTCATCAGCATTCCCCAGCGCTCACCTCCGCGCCCCCTTCCATAAACCCTGCCGGGTCAGCTCGGCTAACTCACGCCGATACGGTGCTACAGGACGGGCGATAGCAGAGTTCGGGGTGGTGTTTTGCCCGCAGGTGGGGTTTTATGCAGGGCAGTTAACCGTGTCAGGGAGGCAGGGCTATGAAGACTAGCGGCGGCTAATGATACATACTAATCAGGACCCTGGCTCAGGACCACTCTACTGAGGCAGATTACACTCATTTACCCCTTTTTAACCCAACAGTAGTGAATCAGCCAAGACGTGTCCGAATATTAACGAGAAATTTGAGATACTAGTCCATAATTTTGAAATGCTAAGTCATAATTGCTAAATATTTGGTCCTAATTAACTATAATTATAATTATGCCGGTAAGTTACTATGATGAAATACTATGTACCACCTGGCAACACCTTAGCAATTAGCTGGGATACCATAGCAACACCCTAGCAACACCCTAGCAACCCAGCTTGGATACCATAGCAACACCATAGCAATACCTTAGCAACAGTCATAATTGCTGTCATACATGCTAAGTCATAATTGTTTAATATTAAGTCCTGATTAACTTAATTATAATATTGCTAGTAAGTTATGATGAAATACTAAGCTGTTGATAAGTGCTGATATCATAATTATGAAACATTAAGTCATACTTGTGAAATAATATATCAAAACTATTAGACATTAAATCATAATAATGAAATAGGATGTCAAAAATAAGACAATAAGTCTTAACTGTGAGATAGGAGGTCAAAAAACATTTAAAAAAATATTAATTATTAATCATAATTATGATACAGAATGTCATAGAGTCATAATGTTGAAATGCTAAGTCATAATTATTATTATTATTATTATGAAAATATTAGGTCTTAATGACCTTAATTGTAAATATGCCAGTAAGTTATTATAATGAAATGTCATTATTATGATATATTGAATCATGGTTGTGAAATAAAATATCAAAACTATTAGATATTAAATGTCAAATATGAGGTATAACGTCGTAATAATAAAATAGGATATCAAAAATAAGAGACACTAAGTCATAATTGTGAGATAGGTAGTCAAAACATACGAGTTATTAATCATAATTATGAGAAAAGATTGTATTATATGACTAAAATTTATGATAAATTATGATAGAGTCATAATTTTGAAATGCTAAGTAATAATTGTTAAATATGAAGTTTATATTATTGCAATTATATTTATGCAGGCAAGTTGCTATGATGAAATACTAAGTTGTTGATGCGTGATGTCATAATTATAAAATATTAAGTCATGCCTGTGAAATAATATATCACAACTATTAGATATTAAATCATAATAATAAAATAGGATGTCAAGAATAAGAGACTAAGTCTTAATTGTGAGATAGAAGGTCAAAAAATATAAAAAATATTAATGAATCAAAATTATGAGATAGGATTTTATTATATGAAAATTATGATAAGATATTGAGTCATAATTTTGAAGTGCTTGTCATAATTGTAAAATATTAGGTCTTAATGAACTTCAATTATGCATGAAATATTCAGTCATGGTTGTGAAATAACATGTCAAAGCTAACTAAATATGAGATAGTATGTCATATTATTGAAATAGGATGTCAAAAATAAGAGATACTGAATCTTAATTATGGGAGTCAAAAAATATGAGTTACTGATCATAATTACGAGATCTTATTATACAACTATGCTACATCATAATTATGAGTTATTACGTCATGGTTATGAAATGAAATATCAAATATATAACACACCAAGTCTTAATGATGAGATACTACTTCAGAGTTATGAGAAAAGAAGTCCGAAATATAAAATACTAATCACAATAACAGAATATACATACAGAATATAAAGGAAAGTTATAATTATGATCTCATCAATATAAAACACTACTTCAATTATAAGATACTTGGTAAACAATATAAAAAAGAAGTCAATTCTATATATGAGATACTAGGTTATAATCATGAGATATTAAGTTATAATTATGAGATTTTAAATTATGATTATGAGATATTAAGTTATGATTATGAGATATTGAGTTATAATTATGAGATACTAAGATATAATTATGAGATAAAAGTATGAGATGCTAAGTTATAATTATGAGATATTAAGTTATAATTATGAGATATGTTATAATTATGAGATGCTAAGTTATAATTATGAGATAAGTTATATTTATGAGATACTAAGTTATAATTATGAGATATCAAGTTATAATGATGAGATACTAAGTTATAATTATGAGATGCTAAGTTACAATTATGAGATGCTAAGTTATAAACATGAGATACCAAGTAATAATTATGAGATACTAAGTTATAATTATGGGATATTATGTTATAATTATGAGATACTAAGTTATATTTATGAGATATGAAGTTATAATTATGAGATACTACGTTATAATTATGAAATATCATGTTATAATTATGGGATATTATGTTATAATTATGAGATATTAAGTTATAATTATGAGATATAACGTTATAATTATGAGATACTAAGATATAATTATGAGATATTAAGTTATAATTATGAGATATGTTATAATTATGAGATGTTTTGTTATAATTATGAGATATTAAGTTATAATTATGGGATATTATGTTATAATTATGAGATATTAAGTTGTAATTATGAGATATTATGTTATAATTATGAGATATTATGTTTTAATTATGAGATATTAAGTTATAATTATGAGATATTATGTTATAATTATGAGATACTAAGTTGAGATACTCTCTCTCACACTCACATATATACTCTCTCTCCCTCACACTCACATATATACGCTCTCTACATAATTGTAAAATATTAGGTCTTAATTAACTTAACTTCAATTATGCATGAAATATTCTGTCATGGTTGTGAAATAACATGTCAAAGCTAACTAAATATGAGATAGTATGTCATATTATTGAAATAGGATGTCAAAAATAAGAGATACTGAATCTTAATTATGAGAGTCAAAAAATATGAGTTACTAATCATAATTACGAGATCTTATTATACAACTATGCTACATCATAAATATGAGTTATTACGTCATGGTTATGAAATGAAATAATTTTTTAATTATGGGATATTATGTTATAATTATGAGATATTAAGTTGTATTTATGAGATATTTTATAATTATGAGATGTTGTTATAATTATGAGATATTAAGTTATAATTATGAGATATTATGTATTACTCTCTCTCACACTCACATATATACTCTCTCTCCCTCACACTCACATATATACTCTCTCTCTCACACTCACATATATACTCTCTCTCTCACACTCACATATATACTCTCTCTTTCCCTCACACTCACATATATACTCTCTCTCTCTCACACTCACATATATACTCTCTCTCACACTCACATATATACTCTCTCTTTCACACTCACATATATACTCTCTCTCTCTCACACTCACATATATACTCTCTCTCTCTCACACTCACATATATACTCTCTCTTTCCCTCGCACTCACATATATACTCTCTCTCTCCCTCACACTCATATATACTCTCTCTCTCACACTCACATATATACACTCTCTCTTTCACACTCACATATATACTCTCTCTCTCTCTCACACTCACATATATACTCTCTCCTTCCATTTCACACGTTCTGATTAGCAGCGAATGCTTTCAGTTGATGGGTTAGAAGACTGATTGCCTCCTCTGAGAGCAGTCGTGCGATGCTGGGTGTCTCTCGTGCGCTCTGCACTATTAATGGCACATCATCAGTTTGATTATTACTGCCTGTATTTATGTTCCTGTATGTAAACAACATGTGCTCGTGTTAGAATGAGATTTGTTAAATAGTGGAGGAACCGCTATACACCAAGAAAACCTCCTGGGTATATGTTAGCAACCACCTGGGATAGTAGTTGTGTAGCAACACTATAGCAACCACCTGGCAACACCTTAGCAATCAACTGGGATACCATAGCAACAGCCTAGTAACAGCGTAGCAATCAGCTGGGATACCATAGCAACACCCTAGCAACACCCTAGCAACCAGCTGGGATACCATAGCAACCACCTAGCAACACACTAGCAACCCAGCTGGGATACCAAAGCAACCACCTAGCAACACCCTAGCAACCCAGCTGGGTTTATGTGAGTGTATGTAAACATTGTGTCCCATTCAATTGTGGACAAACATAAACATCATGGTTTTGTTTAACCTACAGCCACCAGACTGCAAATACCAATTTAGAGCTGATCCCCAACCTCTGAACCCCAAACACACTGACCTGCACTCCTCTACTTGTTGTTTAATCATCCCTCATTCCTCCCATAGAGTTCCATTCATTTTCAGCCAGACCTAGCAACAGCTATGTCAACTGGTAGAGGAACCACTATACACCAAGGAAACCTCCTGGGTATTTGTGAGCAACCACATGGGATACCATGGTAGTCGTGTAGCAACACTATAGCAACCACCTGACAACACCTTAGCAATCAGCTGAAATACCATAGCAACAGCCTAGCAACCAGCTGGGTACCATACCAACCACCTAGCAACACCCCAGCAACCCAGCTGGGATACCAAAGCAACTGCCAAGCAACACTCTAGCAACCAGCTGGGACACTATAGCAACCACCTAGCAACACCCCAGCAACCAGCTGGGATACCAAAGCAACCACATAGCAACCACCTAGCAACCCAGCTGCGATACCAAAGCAACCACCTAGCAACACCCTAGCAACTCAGCTTGTCAACTAGTAGAGGAACCACTATACACTATGGAAACCCCCTGGGCATATGTTACCTCCTGGGATACCATAGTAGTCGTGTAGCAACACTATAGCAACCACTTGGCAACCCCTTAGCAATCAGCTGGGATACCATAGAAACAGCCTAGCAACAGTGTAGCAACCAGCTGGGATACCATAGCAACACCCTAGCAACACCTGAGCAACCCAGCTGGGATACCAAAGTCAAGTCAAGTCAAGTCAATTTTATTTATATAGCGCTTTTTACAACGATGTTGTCTCAAAGCAGCTTTACAGAGTTTTGAAAACAGTTATAACATATATCCCCCAGTGAGCAAGCCAGAGGCAACAGTGGCAAGGAAAAACTCCCTCAACTGGAGGAAGAAACCTTGGGAGGAACCAGACTCACAAGGGGAGACCCATCCTCCTCTGGTCAAACAGTATTTACAGTTTGAACTAAATACCAAAGAAAGGAGTCTCTGTTTGAAATCTGGATAGCAAAGCTTTAGAAGCTGCACAGATAGAGGCAGTGTATGACTGAGGCAGTCTCTGGCTGAGGCAGTCTATGACAGTCTTTATGTAAAGTGGGCGTGAGCTGAAACAGTCCCATCCTATCTCAGTGCTGGTGCATCTGGATGGCACAGTGATGTAACTGAGGGTGTAGCAGTAAATGGACAGGTGAGCTGGCTGGTGATGGTGGGGTGATGGCCCGATGATCAGTCCTTCAACAGCCTTCAACAGACAGGAGGACAGTCATTTCCTCAGGAGGAGTAAAGAGAGAGAGTTAGTTGGGCTCAGGAGTAAGACTGTAGAGAATATGAATTTTCAGAATTTTAGAGTGTGGTTGGTGACTCCGGCAGATCTAACTATAACAGCCTAAACTAAAAGGAGAGAACCAGAAGGTAACATGGACATGAGAGTACCCTGAGACACTGGGGTCCCCCCACTCCACCATCAACAAACCTGTGTGATCGCGTGAAGTGTTGGAACAACAGCACCAACATCTCAGTTTACCATAAACCTCTGTGTCCAAGAACCCCCAGATCTCCTGCCTTTATCTAAAAGAGAAACTTAATTACAAAAAGCTACACTAAACAAGTATGTTTTCAGTCTAGACTTAAATATTGAGACTGTGTCAGAGTCCCGAACATTAACTGGGAGATTATTCCACAATTTTGGGGCTTTGTAGGAAAAAGCTCTTCCCCCCCATTGTAGTCTTCTGAATTTTAGGAACTATTAGAAAACCAGCATCCTGTGATCTGAGTGAACGTGGCGGTTCATAATAGGAAATTAAATCTTGCAGGTACTCCGGTGTGAGACCGTGCAGGGTTTTATACGTCAGTAATAGAATTTTATAGTCGATACGGAATTTAACAGGAAGCCAGTGTAGCGCTGATAAAACTGGACTGATGTGATCAAATTTCCTGGTTTTAGTTAGTACTCTAGCTGCAGCGTTCTGAACTAACTGAAGTTTATTCAGGTTCCTGCTGGAGCATCCTGACAATAATGCATTACAGTAATCTAGCCTTGAGGTTATAAAGGCATGTATCAACTTTTCAGCATCAGACACAGATAACGCATTTCTTAACTTTGAAATGTTTCGTAGGTGAAGAAACGCTGTTCTTGTAATATTACCGATGTGTTGATTAAATGTCAGATCTGAGTCAATTGTTACACCAAGATTTTTGGCTACTGAACCAGGAACTACAGAGAAGTCAGCAAGATTTAACATTAAATCTGAACATGTAGTCCGAGCAGCCTTTGGGCCGAGGAGGAGAACTTCCGTTTTATCTGGGTTTAAAAGAAGGAAGTTCTGTAGCATCCAAAGTCTAATATCTCTTACACAATCTTCTATCTTATTTAATCTGGATTTATCATCTGGTTTGGCTGATATGTACAGTTGTGTATCATCGGCATAACAGTGGAAACTAATTCCATGTCTATTTATAACTGAGCCTAATGGTAGCATATATAGTGTAAATAACAGAGGACCTAAAACAGAACCTTGTGGAACTCCATATTTCACTTTTGTAGTGTTAGACGATACATTATTTATCTTTACAAACTGAAAGCGATCACTAAGGTAAGATGTGAACCAGGATAACGCTGTTCCTGTGATTCCAACTATATTTTCTAACCTGTCCAAGAGAATAGTGTGATCTATAGTGTCAAAAGCTGCACTTAGATCTAGTAACACCAGTAGAGATATGTGGCCCTGATCAGAGGCAAGAAGAAGATCATTTGTTATCTTAACTAAAGCTGTCTCTGTGCTGTGATGTGGCCTAAAACCAGATTGGAATTTTTCATATATGTTGTTCTTATGTAGATGAGAACAGAGTTGTCGAGCTACAGCCTTTTCTAAAATCTTAGAGATAAAAGGTAAATTGGAAATGGGTCTATAACTAGACAGTTCTCTGGGGTCAAGATTTGGCTTCTTTATCAAGGGTTTTATCACAGCTAGTTTAAAAGACTTAGGTACATGACCCAGACTAAGAGAAGAGTTGATGATAGTTAAGATAGGTTTAATAATAGCTGGTAATACTTGTTTCAATAGGCTTGTTGGAATCATATCGAGTGTGCATGTAGCAGAAGTTGAGGAAGAGATAAGTTTTTCTAGTTCTGTCTGCTGTAGTGGAGAAAATGTTTCTAGTCTTTCTTCTAAAATCACATTTTGTGCTGTTTGAGCCAAACCGGATGAAGGATAGGTTACTCGTATTGGTAGAACTTTTTGTCTAATATTCTCGATTTTGCTATTGAAAAAGTCCATGAAATCATTGCTGCTGTGGTTGGCGGGTATTTGAGGTTCAGATCCTGCCTGATTTTTGGTAAGTTTTGCGATGGTGCTAAATAAAACTCTAGGATTGTTTTTGTTGTGTTCGATGAGTGAGGACAGGTATGCTGAGCGTGTTTTAATAAGTGCCTTTCTGTAACTGCTAAGGCTGTCCTTCCAAGCAGAGTGAAATACCTCTAGCTTGGTCACTCTCCATTTGCGTTCTAATTTCCGTACTGTCTGTCTTAAGGTGCGTACTTCATTGTTGTACCACGGAGCGAGCTTTTTTTGTTGCATCTTTTTAATTTTTATAGGTGCAACGTTGTCTAAAGTTAGTCGGAGCGTATTTTCTACGCAGTCAGTTATTCTGTCTAGCTCTGTTGGGTCTGATGATGGAAAAATTATGGTTGATAAATCTGGAAGAGTTTCAATAAAGTTCTGAGATGTATTTGGCATTATTGAACGTTTCATGCAATAACGGGGTGATGTACATACATTTTTACTAAGACTCAATTCATATGAAATTAGGTAGTGATCTGAAACTACTGAAGTCTGTGAACGAACAGTAAGATTATGTATATCAACACCTAAAGTCAAAACTAGATCTAGTGTGTGATTACAGGAATGTGTAGGCCCTATTACATTCTGAGTGAGACCTACAGAGTCTAAGATAGATGAAAAAGCCTTTTTTAATGGATCTGCTGAGTTTTCAAAGTGAATATTAAAATCTCCTGCGATTATTAGTTTTTCAGCGCTCACTGCTAGATCTGCAACAAAGTCACTAAATTCTTTTAAGAACTCAGAATAAGGTCCTGGTGGTCTATAAATGCTGACTAGGGTGAGTACACTTCTATTAGTGGTCGGATTGGTGATGTTTATGAGAAGAATTTCAAAAGAATTGAAAGTGAGAGCAACAGCATAGCAACCACCTGGCAACACCTTAGCAATCAACTGGGATACCATAGCAACAGCCTAGCAGCAGCATAGCAACCAGATGGGATAACATAGCAACCAGCTGGGATACCATAGCAAAACCCTAGCAAACAGCTGAGACACCATAGCAACCACCTAGCAACACCATAGGAACCCAGCTGGGAAACCAAAGGAACTGCCTAGCAACAGCATAGCAACCAGTTGGGATGCCATAGTCACACCCTGGCAACCATCTGCTCTACCCTAGCAACTGCTTAGCAACCACACAGCAACCAACCATGAATTTGGTCAGTGTCTCTGCTAAGTGGTCAGTTTGGTTGCAACTGGACTTAATCTACCGCCAATTCTAATATCTACTCTAACGCTGGTGTTGGAGTATGTAGTTCTGAAGTATCTCAATAAAAGAGTTTCAAAGTATTATCTCAGTTATTGATCTTTACAGTAATAACAGTAATAACAATACAAGCAATGATCGTGACTTCAACTCAAACAGCCAACACTATGTTTTCTAAACGTAAAAGTTTGAGTGTATCATTTCAATAAAGTTTTCTAACCGGATTCATTTGAGGCGACGAGTCACCTCCGATGCCAGGAGCGGACTCAACTTATCAGGGTTTACACCGGCCGGTTCTACATGCGCAAACACAGAGAGATAGAAGGAAAAACACTTGCTCCATTAAACAAAGCATCATTTCTGCTATCGTTTACACTACTGACCCTGCGTTCGCCGTGCCGCAGTGAAAAAACCCCGCAAAAAACAGTCGCATATAATTGAGTCGGGTTAATTAGTCTTATAAATCAGCTTAGCGTGCTCAGATCCAGCTCCTTATCGCCCGCTGCAGCAGTGTTTATCTCCACACTAGAGCATCAATTAACTTATCAACGTCTGCCGGGTCCAGCTCACATCTGCTGCGGCGCTCTGTAGAGCCTCTCACCGGAAAAGAGCTCCCAACTCCAGCCACCACATCAATAACGTCCAGACTCGGAGAGGCTCCCACGGCTTATCAACAGCCTCTTCATCACCAGTCGCTTTTACTCACTACTGCATTTTCACACTTGCCAATATTGGTCTGCACACGTTTTCATCAGTTCTGAGTGTAACTTGTTCCTTTTCACACCGTATTTCATTTAAACGAATTAATATTTCAATCGTTACTTTACTTAAGTAGAAATTTTGTTTACAGTGGTGGTGGTGATGATGTTTACAGTGGTGGTGATGGTGTTTACAGTGGTGGTGATGATGTTTACAATGGTGATGATGATGTTTACAGTGGTGGTGATGACGTTTACAATGGTGATGATGATGTTTACAGTGGTGGTGATGGTGTTTACAGTGGTGGTGATGATGTTTACAATGTTGATGATGATGTTTACAGTGGTGGTGATGTTTACAGTGGTGGTGATGATGTTTACAGTGGTGGTGGTGTTTACAGTGGTGGTGATGGTGTTTACAGTGGTGGTGATGATGTTTACAGTGGTGATGGTGTTTACAGTGATGGTGATGGTGTTTACAGTGGTGGTGGTGATGATGTTTACAGTGGTGGTGATGATGTTTACAATGGTGATGATGATGTTTACAGTGGTGGTGATGTTTACAGTGGTGGTGATGATGTTTACAATGGTGATGATGATGTTTACAGTGGTGGTGATGTTTACAGTGGTGGTGATGACGTTTACAGTCGTGGTGATGATGGTGTTTATAGTCGTGGTGATGAAGTTTACAGTGGTGGTTATGTTTACAGTGGTGGTGATGTTTACAGTGGTGATGATGGCGTATACAGTGGTGGTAATGTTTACAGTGGTGGTGATGTATACAGTGGTGCTGATGTTTACAGTGGTGGTGATGTTTACAGTGGTGGTGATGATGTTTACAGTGGTGGTGATGATATTTACAGTGATGATGATGGCGTATACAGTGGTGGTGATGTTTACAGTGGTGGTGATGTTTACAGTGGTGGTGATGATGTTTACAGTGATGATGATGGCGTATACAGTGGTGGTGATATTTACAGTGGTGGTAATGTTTACAGTGGTGGTGATGATGTTTACAGTGATGATGATGGCGTATACAGTGGTGGTGATGGTGTTTACAGTGGTGGTGATATTTACAGTGGTGGTGATGGTGTTTACAGTGGTGTTAATGATGTTTACAGTGGTGGTGATGTTTACAGTGGTGGTGATGGTGTTTACAGTGGTGTTGATGATGTTTACAGTGGTGGTGATGGTGTTTACAGTGGTGGTGATGATGTTTACAGTGGTGATGATGGTGTTTACAGTGGTGATGGTGATGTTTACAGTGGTGGTGATGGTGTTTACAGTGGTGGTGGTGATGGTGGTAACCAGGGATCTCCATGTCTACAACACTAATCTACACATTGTATTTACTATCAAACCCACCAGTGAAGCTACACGTGTCTTCTGAGTTTATCTGGATGTTGATGGTAAAATATGGAAGATCTGAAAATACTAGGTTTTCTTTGGGGACTATTTGAACCTCACAGCGTCCTGCATGTATCCCTCCACCATGAATGGAGTTTAAGACTGAGATCTTCTCTAAACTATCATAAACAGCGTCTCAAAATCAGACAGTGTATTTAGAACATCTACTGTAAGAACTTTCTGTGAGGAGCTTTTAGAGGTGGACGTCTGGTTCCATTCACCACCACTGTAAACAGATCTGACTGGATCTAGGACAGAGTTTCACATTGAACCAACTCTGAATGACCTTGTTTACATCTTAGCCATTTAATTATGCAGACATTGTGAAGCCATATTTGTACCCATCAGCAGCCATAGCATCACGGTGATTGAGCATTGTGACATATCTGAATAACAATATCTGCTCATTCCCTCCAACAAACAGAGCTACGTCGCCCTGTTCTGATCTGGAGCATCACGTACGGCTGATCTAGTTATTATTTAATAAGTTGCATTATGTGTGGTTGATCTCTTGTAATTATTTAACAGAGCGCACACGTGGAAAGGGAAAAAGGCCATAGATGGTTCAGTAAATATCTTATTAACGGAACAATGGCTTCGGTGTGCAGTCAGTGCCGTGATAAATAAGAGTTGGAATTATATAATAATAATTATAAGTATAGAACCACATGCCATTCCTCCTCTCTGCTCTAGCACACCTGATTAAGCCCATCGTAAAAGGTCTTCCTGAGCTCACGTCGAGCGTCACCTGGACGTCTAGATCAACTCAACAATGTTTTAAAGAACTGCACACAGAGAACTGAAACGTATGCTAACATATAGAGGACCATCTCAGCACCAGCGCCCACCAGTAGCAGGTCACTACAACATTGAAGTGCCTAGAAAATAGGGTTCATAGTTGTTTGGGTTGTTGGACTTAACTTCTACAAGAACTAGTCTTTGTTTTCACTTCAAGGCTTAGCATAACCTGTTAGCATTCTTGAGACTATTCAGTTGCTAACAGCTAAACCAACAGTTGAGCAAGACTATGGCAAGACTATGTCTTCAGAAGCTTCCGGGAGCAAGTCATTCTGTCTGAGAGAGGGGTGGTGGTAAAGGACGATCTAGTGAGATGCCCATCCTTGCAGACCTTAGCCAGCCTGGAAACTAAAAAAGCAGAGTGCCCATACTTGCATGACCTCAACTAGTCTGGAAAATAATCTAGAGAATGCCCATGCTTGCAGACCTAAGCTAGTCTTGAAACTAACCAGTGGAGTGCCCATGCTTGCAGACCTAAGCTAGTCTTGAAACTAACCAATAGAGTGCCCATGCTTGCAGACCTAAGCAAGCCTGGAACCTAACCAGTGGAGTGCCCATGCTTGCAGCCCTCAGCTAGTCTTGAACCTAACCAGTGGAGTGTCCATACTTGCAGACCTTAGCTAGTCTGAAACTAACCAATAGAATACCCATGCTTGCAGACCTAAGCTAGTCTTGAACCTAACTAGAGGAATGCCCATGCTTGCAGACCTCAGCTAGTCTTGAACCTAACCAATGGAGTGCCCATGCTTGCAGACCTCAGCTAGTCCTGAACCTAACCTGTGGAGTGGCCATGCTTGCAGACCTCAGCTAGTCTTGAAACTAACCAATGGAGTGCCCATACTTGCAGACCTCAGCTAGTCCTGAACCTAACCAGTGGAGTGCCCATACTTGCAGACCTCAGCTAGTCCTGAACCTAACCAGTGGAGTGCCCATGCTTGCAGACCTCAGCTAGTCTTGAAACTAACCAATGGAGTGCCCATACTTGCAGACCTCAGCTAGTCCTGAACCTAACCAGTAGAGTACCCATACTTGCAGACCTCAGCTAGTCTTGAAACTAACCAATGGAGTGCCCATGCTTGCAGACCTCAGCTAGTCTGAAACCTAACCAGTGGAGTGCCCATGCTTGCAGACCTCAGCTAGTCTGAAACCTAACCAATGGAGTGCCCATGCTTGCAGACCTCAGCTAGTCTTGAAACTAACCAATGGAGTGCCCATGCTTGCAGACCTCAGCTAGTCTGAAACCTAACCAGTGGAGTGCCCATGCTTGCAGACCTCAGCTAGTCTTGAAACTAACCAATGGAGTGCCCATGCTTGCAGACCTCAGCTAGTCTTGAAACTAACCAATGGAGTGCCCATGCTTGCAGACCTCAGTCAGACAGGGGTCTCTGTAAGACTAGATAGGTTTCTGTGCCTCCTCCAGAGTAACTCCTCGTTTAACTCCTCGCTCGTGTGATGCTTGTTTGTTTGTCGCTGAGTCTCAGATGGAGGTCAGATCAGGTTTCAGGAGAGGCTCGTGCAGAACAGTCGTTACTATGAAGACTCCTCAGCGTCTCCTTCCAGCGGGAGGAAATGGAACGGGATAAATCCGGATGAAATATTCCTGATATTTAATGGTTGCTATAGAAACTGTTACAAAGAAATAGATCAAATGCCTCAGTGCAGTTATCAGGAATTCAGGGAGCGACTGGAAACTCTCTCTCTATTTCTTTCTCTCTGTGTATCTCTCTCTCTATTTCTTTCTCTCTGTGTCTCTCTCTCTCTCTCTCTCTCTCTCTATTTCTTTCTCTCTGTCTATCTCTCTCTCTCTATTTCTTTCTCTCTGTGTATCTCTCTCTCTATTTCTTTCTCTCTGTGTATCTCTCTCTCTATTTCTTTCTCTCTCTCTCTCTCTCTATTTCTTTCTCTCTGTGTATCTCTCTCTCTCTCTATTTCTTTCTCTCTCTCTCTCTCTCTCTCTATTTCTTTCTCTCTGTGTATCTCTCTCTCTCTCTATTTCTTTCTCTCTGTGTATCTCTCTCTCTATTTCTTTCTCTCTGTGTATCTCTCTCTATATTTCTTTCTCTCTGTGTATCTCTCTCTCTCTATATTTCTTTCTCTCTGTGTATCTCTCTCTCTCTATATATTTCTTTCTCTCTATTTCTTTCTCTCTGTGTATCTCTCTCTCTCTCTATTTCTTTCTCTCTGTGTATCTCTCTCTCTCTGTATCTCTCTCTCTATTTCTTTCTCTCTCTATTCATATTTCTGTTTGTATCTCTCTCTGTATCTCTCTCTCTTTCTCTCTCTCTTTCTCTCTCTCTGTATCTCTCTCTCTCTGTATCCCTCTCTCTCTCTGTATCTCTCTCTCTCTCTGTATCTCTCTCTCTCTCTATTTCTTTCTCTCTCTATTCATATTTCTGTTTGTATCTCTCTCTGTATCTCTCTCTCTTTCTCTCTCTCTTTCTCTCTCTCTGTATCTCTCTCTCTCTGTATCCCTCTCTCTCTCTGTATCTCTCTCTCTTTCTCTGTATCTCTCTCTCTTTCTCTCTCTCTGTATCTCTCTCTCTCTGTATTTCTCTCTGTGTATCTCTCTCTCTATTTCTTTCTCTCTGTGTATCTCTCTCTCTCTCTCTGTAGCTCTCTCTCTCTCTCTCTCTCTGTATTTCTCTCTCTCTCTCTCTCTCTGTATCTCTCTCTCTGTATCTCTCTCTCTCTCTCTCTCTCTGTATCTCTCTCTCTCTCTCTCTGTATCTCTCTCTCTGTATCTCTCTCTCTCTCTCTGTATCTCTCTCTCTCTCTCTCTCTCTGTATTTCTCTCTCTGTATCTCTCTCTCTCTCTCTGTATCTCTCTCTCTGTATCTCTCTCTCTCTCTCTGTATCTCTCTCTCTCTCTGTATCTCTCTCTCTCTCTCTGTATTTCTCTCTCTGTATCTCTCTCTCTCTCTCTCTGTATCTCTCTCTCTGTATCTCTCTCTCTCTCTCTCTCTCTGTATCTCTCTCTCTCTCTCTCTCTGTATCTCTCTCTCTGTATCTCTCTCTCTCTCTCTATTTCTTTCTCTCTGTGTATCTCTCTCTATATTTCTTTCTCTCTGTGTATCTCTCTCTCTCTCTCTCTGTATCCCTCTCTCTCTCTCTGTATCTCTCTCTCTTTCTCTGTATCTCTCTCTCTTTCTCTCTCTCTGTATCTCTCTCTCTCTCTGTATTTCTCTCTGTGTATCTCTCTCTCTCTGTATCTCTCTCTCTCTCTCTCTCTATTTCTTTCTCTCTGTGTATCTCTCTCTCTCTCTCTCTGTATCTCTCTCTCTCTCTCTCTCTCTCTGTATCTCTCTCTCTCTCTCTCTGTATTTCTCTCTCTCTCTCTCTCTCTGTATCTCTCTCTCTGTACCTCTCCTTCTATCTCTCTCTGTATCTTTCTCTCTCTCTCTCTGTATCTCTCTCTGTATCTCTCCCTCTTTCTCTCTCTGTATCTTTATCTCTCTCTCTCTCTGTATTTCTCTCTCTGTATCTCTCTCTCTCTCTCTGTATCTCTCTCTCTGTATCTCTCTCTCTCTCTCTCTCTCTCTCTCTGTATCTCTCTCTCTCTGTATCTCTCTCTCTCTCTCTCTCTCTCTCTCTGTATCTCTCTCTCTCTCTGTATCTCTCTCTCTGTATCTCTCTCTCTCTCTCTCTGTATCTCTCTCTCTCTCTCTCTGTATCTCTCTCTCTGTATCTCTCTCTCTCTCTCTCTGTATCTCTCTCTCTCTCTCTCTCTGTATCTCTCTCTCTGTATCTCTCTCTCTCTCTGTATCTCTCTCTCTCTCTCTGTATCTCTCTCTCTGTATCTCTCTCTCTCTCTCTCTCTGTATCTCTCTCTCTGTATCTCTCTCTCTCTCTCTCTCTCTGTATTTCTCTCTGTGTATCTCTCTCTCTATTTCTTTCTCTCTGTATCTCTCTCTCTCTCTCTCTCTCTCTCTCTCTCTCTCTCTGTTTCTCTGTGTATCTGTATCTCTCTCTCTCTCTCTCTCTCTCTCTCTCTCTCTCTCTCTCTCTCTGGTGGGCTTTAGGGGGGTTGGTAGGTGGGTCTGTGTGCTGTGTTTTGTTGCTCTATTAAAAGTTGGTGGAAACTTTGTGCTGAAGTCTCTCCTCCAGCTCGTTACCGTGCGCCGCCGAGCTCCACTAAAGAAGCCGCTGCCGCTAATGGGGGAATTTCAGCCATGCGGACCACCGACGCTCCGTCAGATCCACCATCACTCACTCACTGCTGGAGGAGGAGTTCTGAGGAGAACCAGCGTTTACTGTTTTACAGCAGAGCTAGTTAAAACACGGACGCCTTCGGCCCGGAGCTACGAGGCTAACGTAGCCTTACCACACAACCGGGCCTTAGTACGGTGGTGTAGTGGTTAGTATGGTGGTGTAGTGGTTAGTATGGTGGTGTAGTGGTTAGTATGGTGGTGTAGTGGTTAGTATGGTGGTGTAGTGGTTAGTATTGTGGTGTAGTGGTTAGTATGGTGGTGTAGTGGTTAGTATGGTGGTGTAGTGGTTAGTACGGTGGTGTAGTGGTTAGTACGGTGGTGTAGTGGTTAGTACGGTGGTGTAGTGGTTAGTACGGTGGTGTAGTGGTTAGTACGGTGGTGTAGTGGTTAGTATGGTGGTGTAGTGGTTAGTACGGTGGTGTAGTGGTTAGTACGGTGGTGTAGTGGTTAGTACGGTGGTGTAGTGGTTAGTACGGTGGTGTAGTGGTTAGTACGGTGGTGTAGTGGTTAGTATGGTGGTGTAGTGGTTAGTATAGTGGTGTAGTGGTTAGTATGGTGGTGTAGTGGTTAGTATGGTGGTGTAGTGGTTAGTACGGTGGTGTAGTGGTTAGTACGGTGGTGTAGTGGTTAGTACGGTGGTGTAGTGGTTAGTACGGTGGTGTAGTGGTTAGTACGGTGGTGTAGTGGTCAGTATGGTGGTGTAGTGGTTAGTATGGTGGTGTAGTGGTTAGTATGGTGGTGTAGTGGTTAGTATGGTGGTGTAGTGGTTAGTATGGTGGTGTAGTGGTTAGTACGGTGGTGTAGTGGTTAGTATGGTGGTGTAGTGGTTAGTATGGTGGTGTAGTGGTCAGTATGGTGGTGTAGTGGTTAGTATGGTGGTGTAGTGGTTAGTATGGTGGTGTAGTGGTCAGTATGGTGGTGTAGTGGTTAGTATGGTGGTGTAGTGGTTAGTATGGTGGTGTAGTGGTTAGTATGGTGGTGTAGTGGTCAGTATGGTGGTGTAGTGGTTAGTATGGTGGTGTGGTGGTTAGTATGGTGGTGTAGTGGTTAGTATGGTGGTGTAGTGGTCAGTATGGTGGTGTAGTGGTTAGTATGGTGGTGTAGTGGTCAGTATGGTGGTGTAGTGGTCAGTATGGTGGTGTAGTGGTTAGTATGGTGGTGTAGTGGTTAGTATGGTGGTGTAGTGGTCAGTATGGTGGTGTAGTGGTTAGTATGGTGGTGTGGTGGTTAGTATGGTGGTGTAGTGGTTAGTATGGTGGTGTAGTGGTTAGTATGGTGGTGTAGTGGTCAGTATGGTGGTGTAGTGGTTAGTATGGTGGTGTAGTGGTCAGTATGGTGGTGTAGTGGTTAGTATGGTGGTGTAGTGGTTAGTATGGTGGTGTAGTGGTCAGTATGGTGGTGTAGTGGTTAGTATGGTGGTGTGGTGGTTAGTATGGTGGTGTAGTGGTTAGTACGGTGGTGTAGTGGTTAGTATGGTGGTGTAGTTGTCAGTATGGTGGTGTAGTGGTTAGTATGGTGGTGTAGTGGTTAGTATGGTGGTGTAGTGGTTAGTACGGTGGTGTAGTGGTTAGTATGGTGGTGTAGTGGTTAGTACGATGGTGTAGTGGTTAGTACGTTGGTGTAGTGGTTAGTATGGTGGTGTAGTGGTTAGTGTGGTGTAGTGGTTAGTATGGTGGTGTAGTGGTTAGTACGGTGGTGTAGTGGTTAGTACGGTGGTGTAGTGGTTAGTATGGTGGTGTAGTGGTTAGTACGGTGGTGTAGTGGTTAGTATGGTGGTGTAGTGGTTAGTATGGTAGTGTAGTGGTTAGTACGGTGGTGTAGTGGTTAGTACGGTGGTGTAGTGGTTAGTACGGTGGTGTAGTGGTTAGTACGGTGGTGTAGTAGATCATTTTGCTTCTATAAGGTCACTCCACAGTAGCCATAATAGCCAATAAGATGTCAAGCTACGTGGTTGATGTTAGCGATTGGCTAAAGCAGTTGTAGGACTTCCTCCCACTTTCAGACTACATCATCAGAAGATTGATAGCCTGGTCCAGAACCTCTCACTGTGGAGATACAGTGTTGGGACACCGCTGTAGGATCTGAGGAAGCTTGTTGACAGTAGATACAGTGATGGTTACATGTGACGACATCACCATAATCGTTAGGTACGCTAATGACTCACTCGTTAGCTACACGAGCCTCGTAGCTCCAGTCCACCTATAATGAAGCGAACTCCCTGTGCCAGCGCTGTCCTGGCTGATGGACTACGTTGGCAGTGAAGCAGATTTCTGATGAAACTGTTCGTGAAGTTTTTATATTATCAGAGAGGAATGTGTCCTTTTAGCCTGAAGGCTGCTGGAAACCGAACTAGCGGAGCTCAAAGAATCCCGAGTCAGTCTGAGGCGCGAAACAGACCCGAGAAATAAACATAAACAATAAAAGAGATCCAGGTAATGAGTTCGGCGCACCTGCGGGAGCAATAAGCTGCAGGAAGTTCACAGGAGTGAGTCAGTTCCAAATTAGAGAACTGAGAGAAAGTTGGAGAGTAGGTGTTTCTAATAAAGTGGCCAGTTAGTGGAAGTATAAGGTAAATGTTTCTTATAAAGTGGCCGGTTAGTAAAAGCACAAGGTTGGTGTTTCTAATAAAGTGGCCAGTTGGTAGAATACAAGGTGGGTGTTTCTACTAAATTGGCCAGTTAGTAGAAGCACAAGGTAGGTGTTTCTAATAAAGTGGCCAGTTAGTAAAAGCACAAGGTTGGTGTTTCTAATAAAATGGCCAGTTAGTAAAAGCACAAGGTTGGTGTTTCTAATAAAGTGGCCAATTAGTGGAAGCACAAGGTAGGTCTTTCTAATAAAATGGCCAGTTAGTAAAAGCACAAGGTTGGTGTTTCTAATAAAGTGGCCAATTAGTGGAAGTACAAGGTAAGTGTTTCTTATAAAGTAGCCAGTTAGTAAAAGCACAAGGTGGTGTTTCTAATAAAGTGGCCAGTTGGTGGAAGTAGAAGGTGGGTGTTTCTAATAAAGTGGCCATTTAGTGGAAGCACAAGGTGGGTGTTTTTAATAAAGTGGCCAGTTAGTAAAAGCACAAGGTTGGTGTTTCTAATAAAGTGGCCAGTTAGAGAAAGCATAAGGTTGGTGTTTCTAATAAAGTGGCCATTTAGTGGAAGCACAAGGTGGGTGTTTTTAATAAAGTGGCCAGTTAGTGGAAGTACAGGGTTGGTGTTTCTAATAAAGTGGCCAGTTGGTAGAATACAAAGTTGATGTTTCTAATAAAGTGGCCAGTTAGTGGAAGTAAAAGGTTGGTGTTTCTAATAAAATGGCCAGTTAGTAAAAGCACAAGGATGGTGTTTCTAATAAAGTGGCCAGTTAGAGAAAGCATAAGGTTGGTGTTTCTACTAAAGTGGCCAGTTAGTGGAAGCACAAGGTGGTGTTTCTAATAAAGTGGCCAGTTGGTAGAATACAAGGTGGGTGTTTCTACTAAATTGGCCAGTTAGTGGAAGCACAAGGTAGGTGTTTCTAATAAAATGGCCAGTTAGTAAAAGCACAAGGTTGGTGTTTCTAATAAAGTGGCCAATTAGTGGAAGCACATGGTTGGTGTTTCTAATAAAGTGGCCAATTAGTGGAAGCACAAGGTAGTTGTTTCTAATAAAGTGGCCAGTTAGTGTAAGCACAAGGTTGGTGTTTCTACTAAAGTGGCCAGTTAGAGAAAGCATAAGGTTGGTGTTTCTATTAAAGTGGCCAGTTAGTGTCCATTCTTGATTGAGGTTCTATTCTAGCTCTTGTAGTTTCTTTTTTCTGGTCTGAGGAAAAACGGCAATCCACGTTGAGTGCTTCTGAAATGGGGCGAGGTTCAAGATCCGCCCCCCCCTGACAGACCCCCAACAACAACCCCACCCACACCCCCACCCCCACAATCACCACCACCTCCACCTCCACCACCACCTGGGTTGGCGAGTGCTTTTCACCAGAACGTCAGAGCAGTTCTGACCGGCCGGCTTATTGCATGAATTCCATCTGCTGGAATGGCATCGCGACGGGGGGACGCACTTAGTGGAAAACCCACTGGGGAGAGGGAGCGAGAGAGAGAGAGAGAGAGAGAGAGAGAGAGAGAGAGAGAGAGTGGGGGCTGAGAGTGTTATTTATTGGAGTGTCCAACAGAGGAACTCAGCCAGAGCTATACAGTAGAGCTGTGTGGCTACACACATACACAGAACAGCTACCCCCCCACCACCACCACCACCCCCCAACACCCCCGCCACCAGGAGTAAGCTGCAATAAGGCCCAGCTAATCTGCTGAACATGATTTTCCATACTGGTTTACTAAACACGCGGCCGGATTAAAGGAATTCTATTAAAGCATACAGCTGGAACATACGGTGCCGAGGCAGAGCCGGAGAAGAAAGATGAATACCCGGCTCCAGCCGCGTTCTCTCAATAGCCCTTTAAGAGTATTTGCTGGATGCCGGGGGATCACATGCTGCAGGGGAGAAGAAAGAGGAGGAAGTGGGGCCTGTAAAGAGACTTTGTGGGGATTAGCCGAGTTGTACAGCTCCGGCGCTTGAATAGCGACGCCGTTCGGGGCTTTGGCGGGGAATCGATGCAGGCCGTAGGCTGGCTTTCCACGGAGCGCCTGACGGAGGTTCATTAGCATGCTGTACGGCGGAGTCACCTGGTCTCACCATCTCCACAGCCATAACACTAAACCCACCTCCTCCAGCTCCACTGACCGTATACACCCACACACTGTAGTTCACCTGATTCTCTTATACTTTACTACTTCTTTAATGATCAGGACCCCCACAGGACCACCACAGAGCAGATACTATTAGAGAGGTGGGTCATTCTCAGCACTGCAGTGACACTGACGTGGAGTACAAGTAAGGTGTTTCTAATAAAGTGGCCGACTAGTGGAGTACAAGTTTGGTGTTTCTAATAAAGTGGCCGATTAGTGGAGTACAAGTTAGGTGTTTCTAATAAAGTGGCCGATTAGTAGCGTACAAGGTAGGTGTTTCCAATAAAGTGGCCGATTAGTGGCGTACAAGTTTAGTGTTTCTAATAAAGTGGCCAGTTAGTTAAAATACAATGTAGGTATTTCTAATAAAGTGGCCGATTAGTGGAGTAAAAGTTAGGTGTTTCTAATAAAATGGGCGATTAGTGGCGTACAACGTAGGTGTTTCTAATAAAGTGGCCGATTAGTGGAGTAAAAGTTAGGTGTTTCTAATAAAGTGGCCGATTAGTGGAGTACAAATTAGGTATTTCTAATAAAGTGGCCGATTAGTGGAGTAAAAGTTAAGTATTTCTAATAAAGTGGCTGATTAGTGGAGTAAAAGTTAGGTGTTTCTAATAAAGTGGCCGATTAGTGGAGTAAAAGTTAGGTGTTTCTAATAAAGTGGCCGATTAGTGGAGTAAAAGTTAGGTGTTTCCAATAAAGTGGCCAATTAGTGGCGTACAAGGTAGGTGTTTCCAATAAAGTGACCGATTAGTGGCGTACAAGATAGGTGTTTCCAATAAAGTGGCCGATTAGTGGCGTACAAGGTAGGTGTTTCCAATGAAGTGGCCAGTAAGTTAAGATACAAGGTTGGTGTTTCTAATAAAGTGGCTGATTAGTGGAGTAAAAGTTAGGTGTTTCTAATAAAGTGGCCGATTAGTGGAGTAAAAGTTAGGTGTTTCTAATAAAGTGGCCGATTAGTGGAGTACAAGTTAGGTGTTTCCAATGAAGTGGCCAGTAAGTTAAGCTACAAGGTTGGTGTTTCTAATAAAGTGGCCGATTAGTGGAGTACAAGTTAGGTGTTTCCAATGAAGTGGCCAGTAAGTTAAGCTACAAGGTTGGTGTTGCTAATAAAGTGCCAATTAGTGGAAACACAAGGTAGGTGTTTCTAATAAAGTGGCCAATTAGTGGAAGCACAAGGTAGGTGTTTCTAATAAAGTGGCCAATTAGTGGAAGCACAAGGTAGGTGTTTTTAATAGTGACCAGCAGTTAAGCTATCGACTTTACATCTACAAGGTGGACCAACAAGTTTAAAGTGTCTAACAGACTATATATATGTGTGGTTATGTAAACGTTCTTGATAGCTGAATATAAGTGGTAGAGTAATCAGGTTGTAGATAACCGAATGTGAGTGGATGTGTAAACAGGTTCCAGATAACTGAATTAAGTGCAGGTGTAAGCAGGTTCTAGATAACTTGGCATGAATTTAAGTGGTAGGGTAAACAAGTTCTAGATAACTGGATATGAGTGGTAACGTAAACAGGTTGTATGTAACTGAGCATTAAAACTCACGTCTATTTCGCTTCTCTAGATAACATGGTGTGAAAATAAGTGGTGGTGTAAACAGGTTCTATATAACCAATTATGAGTGGAATTGTAAACAGGTTCTAGATAATGGCATGAATATAAGTGGTAGGATAAACAGGTTCTATATAACCAAACATTAGTGAAATTGTAAACAGGTTCTAGATAATGCCATGAATATAAGTTGTAGGGTAAACAAGTTCTAGGTAACTGAACATGACTGGAACTGTAAACAGATAATGGAATGCATATAAGTGGTAGGGTAAACAGGTTCTAGATAACAGAGTTAAAACTCATGCCTATTCTGCTTCTCTAGAGCAAAAACCATCTAAACTGCAGTCACATTGGAGGGTTTTCCAGCATCAACAGCCTGTTTAAGGTCAGCATCTCAGATTTAAGTCCAGACTTTGACCTCAGTTTCTTTCAGCAATTCAGAGGTTCAGACTTGCTGGTGTGCTATGGATCACTGACCTGCTGCAGAACCCAAGTACGCTTGAGCTTAAGGTCACAAACCGATGGTCGGACATTCTCCTTCTGGATTTTCTGGTAGAGAGCATGGTTTCATCAATTAGTCGTCCAGGTCCTGAAGCAGCAAAACAGCCCCAGACCACCACTCTACCACCACCATATTTCACTGTCGGTGTGATGTTCTATAGATAAATAGTTGTGCCTCGTCAGCCCACCGAATATTTTCCCAGAAGTCTCTGTGATCATCAAGATGGGACAGGCCTTTGTGTTCTTTTTGGTCAGCAGTGGTTTTGGCCTTGAAACTCTATCATGGATACCATTTTTGCCCCGTCTCTCTTTGGTACTGTTGAATCATGAACACTGCTGACCTTAACTGAGGCAAGTGAGGCCTACAGGGCTTTAGATGTTGTTCTGGGTTCTCCTGGATAAGTCGTTGGTGCTCTCTTGGAGAAGTTTTGATAGGCTGGCCACTGCTGGGAAGGTTGACCACTGAGTCCCAAAGCCTTAGGAATGGCTTTGTAACCTTTTCCAGACTGATAGATGTCCTACGTCATGCTTTCCAAAAAATGTGGTTCATCACAGTCAATTCATGCGGGGGCAATGACTTTTTCACATAGGGCCAGGTTGTTTGGGATAGCTAAACAAATGACATCATCATTTAAACACTGCTTGTTGTATTTACTCGGGTTCTCTTGGTAAGATATTAAAACTTGATAATCTAAAACATTCAAGTGTGACAAATGTGCAAAAACAAAAGAAACCTGTAATTTGGTGTAAGATGGTAAAACCCTTCTGAGTCAAGGTCTCCAGACCCCCCTGGTAGTCCAGTGGTCGAGGCCAGCAAAGTTCTGAAACCGTCTGATGGTCAACTGGAGGTTAAAAACTGAGCCGGTTCCCGAACCATCGGTTCCCTGCGGTCCCTGGACTAAATGTAGTTAACATGCCATTAGCTCCTCGGAAACGGGCGTTCCCGGAGTTTGGGATTCGCGCCACTCGTTGGGAACAGATCCCAGCCGCCAGGCCTCCTCATAGCCGGCCTCTCTGCTCCCACAGAGCCATGCGTGCGGCTGATCAGCCGGCAGATGCGGGCTTCTTTAAGATCCGGCCGGGATTACTTCCTCCTAATTGGCTGTGTTAATTACCCTTCCTTGCACATGTCTTGGAGGCAACGCGCCACAGCGAGTCTTATTACACCCAGCCAGACGCTCCCGCTACCCAGAGGTAAAGGCAATAACCCGTTCTGGTTATGACAGCCTGAAACACAATAAAATAGACCTCTTAATATTTCATGCGGCTGTATTATTGATGAGGTTGTGGTGGGCCGGGTGTTGGGGGGGGTGCTTGTGTAGGTGTGAGTGTGTTAGTCAGGACGTCGTATTTCTTTAAACAAAGTTAAGGCTGTGTATGCGATACATCACACCACTCTCATCATGATTATATCTTAAATATAGAAAACTCATATTGGGTACTGAGGGGAATAAATAGGTGAGTCATATCTCATACAGCCAGAGATGCAGCATCTCCAAGGCTGAGGCTGAGGTGAGCGAAGAAACTTTTCGGTAACATCTCACAGTCATTCCCGGGAAGAAAAAACAGAGTTCAGATTCCTGGGATTTCTCTGGAAGAACCAATCAACCATGCTCAGTCATCCTCAAGAATAATCACCGATAGATCTGGCGTCAAAAAGAATCAGTCCACAGCCTTTAGTCTAGCTGAAGATTCACAGTCCTCAAGTCTTTCTCCGGAAGAATAATAGACGTTCCTTCTTTCTTGAGACGTTCAGGCTTCCTTGAGAAGAATCAATCACACATATCCAGTTTTAGTCGAGACGAATCAATCAAGGATCCCCGTACTTACTCAAGCAGAATCAATCACAGATCTTCTGCCTGACTCGAGAAGAATTAATCATAGATCTGCAGACTTGCTTCAGCAGGAATCAATGATGAATATCCTGTCTGACTCGAGAACATTCAATCACTGACATCCAGTCTTACTCGAGAACATTCAATCACCGATATTCAGTCTTACTGTGGAGGAAGTAATCACAGATGCCAGACTTACTCTAGAAAAACAAGTGAGCACTTGGCCTACCAAAGTAGAATCAAAGATCTCAGGCATATTCCACGATAATCAATAACAGATGTCCAGAGAAGATCAAGAAGAATCACTCAAAGATTACTCTGTGCTTACTCAAGCTGAATCAATCACTGATCTACAGTCTTACTCAAGAACATTTGCTAACTGACATCCAGTCTTGCTCAAGAACATTCCATCACTGATATCCAGTCTTCCTCAAGAACATTCAATCACTGATATCCAGTCTTCCTCAAGAACATTCAATCACTGATATCCAGTCTTCCTCAAGAACATTCAATCACTGATATCCAGTCTTACTCAAGAACATTCAATCACTGATATCCAGTCTTCCTCAAGAACATTCAATCACTGATATCCAGTCTTACTCAAGAACATTCAATCACTGATATCCAGTCTTCCTCAAGAACATTCAATCACTGATATCCAGTCTTACTCAAGAACATTCAATCACTGATATCCAGTCTTCCTCAAGAACATTCAATCACTGATATCCAGTCTTACTCAAGAACATTCAATCACTGATATCCAGTCTTACTCAAGAACATTCAATCACTGATATCCAGTCTTCCTCAAGAACATTCAATCACTGATATCCAGTCTTACTCAAGAACATTCAATCACTTATATTTAGTCTTACTCAAGAACATTCAATCACTGATATCCAGTCTTACTCAAGAACATTCAATCACTGATATCCAGTCTTACTCAAGAACATTCAATCACTAATATCCAGTCTTACTCAAGAACATTCAATCACTAATATCCAGTCTTACTCAAGAACATTCAATCACTGATATCCAGTCTTACTCAAGAACATTCAATCACTAATATCCAGTCTTACTCAAGAACATTCAATCACTGATATCCAGTCTTACTCAAGAACATTCAATCACTGATATCCAGTCTTACTCAAGAACATTCAATCACTGATATCCAGTCTTACTCAAGAACATTCAATCACTGATATCCAGTCTTACTCAAGAACATTCAATCACTGATATCCAGTCTTACTCAAGAACATTCAATCACTGATATCCAGTCTTACTCAAGAACATTTAATCACTGATATCCAGTCTTACTCAAGAACATTCAATCACTGATATCCAGTCTTACTCAAGAACATTCAATCACTGATATCCAGTCTTACTCTAGAAAAACAAACAAAGAGCTTCATGTTTACTCAGAATCAATTAAAGAGCACTTGGCTTACCTAGATAGAATCATTTTCAGATCTTCAGTCTTAATCAAGAAAAATCAGAGATGTCCAGATGTAAGAATCAATCTTTGGGTATACTCAAGAACATTCAATCACTGATATCCAGTCTTACTCAAGAACATTCAATGTCCAGTTTAACTTAATAGTCTAATTCAAGAATATGAGAGATCTTTAATCTCAGTCACAAAAATCCATCACAGATCTTCAGTCTACGTCAAAGGAATCAGTCACAGATCTCCAGTCTAAGTCAAAGGAATCAATCACAGATCTCCAGTCTAAGTCAAAGGAATCAATCACAGATCTCCAGTCAAAGTCAAAGGAATCAATCACAGATCTTCAGTCTAAGTCAAAGGAATCAATCACAGATCTCCAGTCTAAGTCAAAGGAATCAATCACAGATCTCCAGTCTAAGTCAAAGGAATCAATCACAGTTCTCCAGTCTAAGTCAAAGGAATCAGTCACAGATCTCCAGTCTAAGTCAAAATAATCAATCACAGATCTCCAGTCTAAGTAAAAGGGATCAATCACAGATCTTCAGTCTAAGTCAAAGGAATCAATCACAGATCTTCAGTCTAAGTCAAAGGAATCAGTCACAGATCTCCAGTCTAAGTCAAAATAATCAATCACAGATCTCCAGTCTAAGTAAAAGGGATCAATCACAGATCTTTAGTCAAAGTCAAAGGAATCAATCACAGATCTCCAGTCTAAGTGAAAATAATCAATCACAGATCTTCTGTCCAATTCAAAGGAATGAATCACAGATCTTCAGTCTAAGTCAAAGGAATCAATCACAGATCTTTAGTCAAAGTCAAGGGAATCAATCAAAGATCACCAGTCTAAGTCACAGGAATCAATCACAGATCTTTAGTCAAAGTCAAAGGAATCAATCACAGATCTCCAGTCTAAGTCAAAATAATCAATCACAGATCTTCTGTCCAAGTCAAAGGAATCAATCACAGATCTTCAGTCTAAGTCAAAATAATCAATCACAGATCTTTAGTCAAAGTCAAAGGAATCAATCACAGATCTCCAGTCTAAGTCAAAATAATCAATCACAGATTTCCAGTCTCAGTCAAAATAATCAATCACAGATCTCCATTCATGCAGAAGCTAATCTATGTTTAGGCTCCACTGATTAAACCAGCCGTAGATCAGTGGCTCTGTGCTCCGCTCACTGCACCTCTCTGTGTTTCCAGGTGGATGAATTTACTCCTGCAGGAGGAATCTAGAACCAGCTGAAACACGGCTCTCTGATGAAGACGCCCGGCCCTGTCTCTCAGCCGAGAGAAAGAGAGAGAGGAGTACGAGGAGTGACACGAAGAAGGAGGACCAGTGGAGCAGAATTAGCCTCGGGCCTCCGAGGACAAGAGGGGACGCAAAGTACACGACAGTACAGATGGCTGAGTCATACGTCCCCCCCCCTCCCTCTCTCTCTGTATCTCTCTCTCTCTGTATCTCTCTCTCTCTCTCTCTCTCTGTATCTCTCTCTCTCTCTCTCTCTCTCTCTCGTTTATAATGTCTACATTAGTTTAATTAGCGGGAGCGGCTCTTGTGAAGTTCTGAGGAGAACATGTTTTCCTCGATGGCTCCGCGTGGAGCGGCGGCGCTACAGTGTTAATGTTGGTAAATACATTTTCCAGCCAGTGCGGAGAAGACGCAGCTCGTCTCCGCGGGCCGCCGCCGCCGCCGCCCCCCAGACGCAATTACAGCCTTTAATTGACAAATACAAATCAGAAACCATGTGGATAATCACTTAACATCAGGCGTTAACGGAAAAGCAGCCGCCGCGCAGAGTATCGGGAAACCTAATGTAGCCTGAAAGTGGTGGTCTGTCCGTGGACCATGCACAGGAATTCAAATCAATCATCAATAAATGATCTGATAGTCATAAACGAAAAGTAAAGCATAAGAAAAAATAGGAAATAACATTAAAGGAGCAATGTGGAATCTCTAGTGGTTAAGTTAGCATATTCCAACCCAATTAACCTCGGACCCCCGGCCCACCCAACTTCCTCTCTACAGTCTACAGTGTGTGGTTAGTCTGTTCTGGGCTACTGTAGAAACATGGTGGCGGCAGCTTCTGTCTGGATATGGCGGCTCATTCTAAGATAATGGGAACACAATGATTTGCAGGTACAGTATTATGGTAGGAAATGACATTAAAGGAGCAATGTGTAATCTCTATTGGTTAATGTTGAATATTGGAACCCAGTTAACCTCGGACCCCCGGCCCACCACACTTCCTCTCTACAGTCTACGGTGTATGGTTAGTCTGTTCTGGCTTACTGTAGAAACATGGCGGCGGCAGCTTCTGTTGGAAGACGAGCTCCTCCTGTGTAGACTCATTTAAAGCTAATGGGAACACAATGATTCTTATTATAGGAAGAAATGGCATTAAAGGTGCAATGTGTAATATTTAGCTGAGAAGTTTGCATATTGAAAGCCAATTAACCTCGGACCCCCGGCCCACCCCACTGTCTCTCTACAGTCTACAGTGTGTGGTTAGTCTGTTCTGGGCTACTGTAGAAACATGGCGGCGGCAGCTTCTGTGTGGATATGGAGGTTCAGTGTAAGCTAATGGGAACACAATGATTTGCAGGTACAGATACAGTATTATGGTAGGAAATGACATTAAAGGAGCAATGTGTAATCTCTATTGGTTAAGTTTGAATATTGGAACCCAATTAACCTCGGACTCCCGGCCCACCCCACTTCCTCTCTACAGTCTACAGTGTATGGTTAGTCTGTTCTGGGTTACTGTAGAAACATGCCGACGGCAGCTTCTGTTGGAACACGAGCTCCTCCTGTGTAGACTCATTCTAAGATAATAGGAACACAACTAATCTTATTATAGGAAGAAATGGCATTAAAGGTTCAATGTGTAATATTTAGCTAAGAAGTTTGCATATTGCACCCCAATTAACCTCAGACCCCCGGCCCACCCCACTTCCTCTCTACAGTATATGGTGTATGGTTAGTCTGTTTTTGGTTACTGTAGAAACATGGCGGCGGCAGCTTCTGCTGGAAGACAAGCTCCTCCTGTGTAGACTCATTCTAAGCTAATGGGAACAATAGAAGTGCTCCAAAATGGCTTGGGAATAATTCTGGTTCCATTGACTTACATTGAAAGTAAAGTCAGTTTTTTTCCTCTACTGTAAAATTGCAGTTTTACAAGATTTTTCTTTGGCATAATAGACCCTCTATAAATATTACACACTGCACCTTTAATGTCTCCAGTGAAGGTTTGCGGATAATGCATTGAAGGTAAGGACAGGTTTTGTCCTCTACTGTAAAGTTACCATTTTACAAGATTTGTCTTTGGTATAATAGACCCTCTATAAATATTACACACTGCACCTTTAATGTCTGTAATAAAGGTTTGCGGATAATGTGGAAAAATTCTGGTTCCATTGACTTACATTGAAAAATAAAGACAGGTCCTGTCCTCCCCTGTAAAGTTGGCATGTTACAAAATTGAAATATTCCACACTGCACCTTTAATAACGCCTGTGGTGAAAGTTTGCGGATGATGAATGCATGTGGACGCACCAAGCTGCTGCACGCTGTTGTTTTATTGGCTCCCCACCAAAACATCTCCATGAATTAGGGCGTGATTCATGTAAATGGTATGTAAATCAGCTGCCGGGGCGCTGGCGCTTGCCTAGACGAGCGTGAAGCTCCAGCCGGAAGAGGAGCGCTCGGCTGCTGTACGCTGACTAAACCTCTTCTGTTTACCTGTAACCGTGGAAATCAACATGACTCGGAGATGTTCCTGAGAGGTTCGGTGGGGGAGGTCATGGTGGTTAAAGTCATAAGCATACAAGCTTACAATAGTCCTGCTGGGACATCACACTAATTCACTAAACACTGAAATGAGTCAGTTAATGTACATACACGACATGGACAAAAGTATTGGGACACCTATATGTTATTATGATGTCCCGTTCTAAATCTATAGGTATTAATATGGAGTTGGTCCCTCTTTGCAGCTCTTCTGGAAAGCTTTCCACAAGAGTTTGGAGTGTCTGAAGGAAGGATCCTCGGCCCACCTTCGAAAAACACCACCAAGGCATCATCATCCCTCCTCCACCAAACTTTACCGACCCAAAGCAGTCAGGCAGGTAATGTTCTCCTGGTGTTCGTCCAACTCACTGGTAGTAAACTAAAGTTGTATATTTGTATTGTAAACATGGTTTCCATCAACACCACTGTAAACATCAACACCACCACAGTGAACATCAACACCACTGTGAACATCAACACCACCACAGTGAACATCAACACCACTGTAAACACCATCACCACCACAGTGAACATCAACACCACTGTAAACATCAACACCACAGTGAACATCAACACCACTGTAAACATCAACACCACCACAGTGAACATCAACACCATTGTAAACATCACCACCACTGTAAACATCATCACCACCACTGTAAACATCATCACCACTGTAAACATCAACACCACTGTAAACATCATCACCACCACAGTGAACATCAACACCTCTGTAAACATCACCACCACTGTAAACATCAACACCACAGTAAACATCACCACCATCACACTAAACATCACAATCACTGTAAACATCAACACCACAGTAAACATCAACACCACTGTAAACACCATCACCACCACAGTAAACATCAACACCACAGTGAACATCAACACCACTGTGAACATCAACACCACCACAGTAAACATCACCACCACTGTAAACATCATCACCACCACAGTGAACATCAACACCACAGTAAACACCATCACCACCACTGTAAACATCATCGCCACTGTAAACATCATCACCACTGTAAACATCAACACCACAGTAAACATCATCACCACCACTGTAAACACCACCATCACCACCACCACTGTAAACACCATTAACACCACTGTAAACACCATCACCACCACTGTAAACACCATCACCACCCCTGTAAACATCATCACTGTAAACATCAACACCACCGCAGTAAACACCATCATCACCACCACTGTAAACACCATCACCACCACTGTAAACACCATCACCACCACTGTAAACACCATCATCATCATCACTGTAAACAACATCACCACCACCACTGTAAACACCACCATCACCACCACTGTAAACACCACCATCACCACCACCACTATAAACACCATCACCACCACTGTAAACACCATCACCACCACCACTGTAAACACCACCACCACCACCACTGTAAACACCATCACTACCACTGTAAACACCATCACCACCACCACTGTAAACACCACCACCACCACTGTAAACACCATCACTACCACTGTAAACACCACCACCACCACCACCACTGTAAACACCATCACTACCACTGTAAACACCACCATCACCACCACCACTATAAACACCATCACTACCACTGTAAACACCACCACCACCACTGTAAACACCACCATTACCACCACCACCACTATGAACACCATCACCACCACTGTACACACCATTACTAGCACTGTAAACACCATCACCACCACTGTACACACCACCACTACCACTGTAAACACCATCACCACCACTGTAAACACCATCATCACCACTGTACACACCACCACTACCACTGTAAACACCATCACTACCACTGTAAACACCATCACCACCACTGTAAACACCATCACCACCACTGTAAACACCATCTAAACCCTTTCATGTTCAACCACTCATTCCTGTATGAAGTTAGCGTTCTGTTCTTTGTTGAGCGTATCTGCTGGGCGTCTTTATTTCAGTCGTAGTCGGTGATGCAGGTTCTGTGAGAAAGTTGGAGGGTCGCGGCGAATAGCCGGTATTATTAAAGCTCATTGCTGCGGCAACGGCTGGTGCCACTTTAGATGTGCTCACTTAGCAGGAAATATATGATGGCTGGATGGGAGTTCATGCTAATAAGCGGAGGAGCTCGATTATGGCCATAATGACGGCAAGCGGCGGGGGCGGGCGGTTGGGGGGTGGTGTTCGGGGGGATAATGGCTCTGCAGACAGGCGGATTTGCATGGGGCCACGAGGACAGTTTTTGGCAGGGGCGGACGACGACCTCCTCCAGATCCTGGCGCCGGCAGAAGCCTGAGGTACAGAGTCCCGACCTCCTGCAGGAGAGCCTGCCAACGCTCCAGGAGACGAGCGGGAGGGTTAGGAGTTGGACGAGCGTGTTTGGAAATCATCCGCGGGCCAACGAGCGTTTCTTACCGGCATCTGGAGAGGCGGGAACGCCAAACAAGGCCAAATGATATATGAGACGCCGTTGTTTACTCTCGTCTTCACATGGCCAGGACGATGTGTCTCTCCGAACTGTGAAGATCAGCGCTAACCACATGCCAGCAGACGCCCGGATTTCTTTGGGCTACAGATACGCTAATGCTAATTTAAACCTACACTATGTATATATATATAAACAGGCCTCAGATTTCCAATTGGTTCCATTGATTCTATTCTATAATTCCAAACTATACCCTCAACTCTGTGGGGTCACCTGGAAGCCTGAACTTTGCTCAAACCCATAGTTTGTTCTACATTTCATTGGAGAACCAAAGACTTGTAGATCCATCCATCCATTATCTTCCACTTTATCCCGCTAGTCCGGGTCATGGGTGGGACTGGAGCCAGTCCTACTAACCACTACACCACCGTACTAACCACAACACCACCATACTAACCACTACACTACCATACTAACCACTACACCACCGTACTAACCACTACACCACTGTACTAACCACTACACCACCATACTAACCACTACACCACCATACTAACCACTACACCACCGTACTAACCACTACACCACCATACTAACCACTACACCACCGTACTAACCACTACACCACCGTACTAACCACTACACCACCGTACTAACCACTACACCACCGTACTACTACACCATTATACTAACCACTACACCAACGTACTAACCACTACACCACCGTACTAACCACTACACCACCGTACTAACCACTACACCACCGTACTAACCACTACACCACCATACTAACCATTACACCACTATATTAACCACTACACCACCGTACTAACCATTACACCACTATATTAACCACTACACCACCATACTAACCACTACACCACCGTACTAACCACTACACCACCATACTAACCACTACACCACCATACTAACCACTACACCACCATACTAACCACTACACCACTATACTGACCACTACACCACTATACTAACCACTACACCACCGTACTAACCACTATACCACCGTACTAACCTCTACACCACCATACTAACCATTACACCACTATATTAACCACTACACCACCATACTAACCACTACACCACCGTACTAACCACTCCTTCTTAAGAAATGACTAATTCATGTCTTATACTGTTTATAGAAGCGAGGCATGTATGAGCGCTAACTTGAAAACCATCCACTAGCCAGCTAATGTGTATTAGCAAGACTAACAAATACATGAAACCCTGATGGGAATCCATCGTTTGCTCTGATCCAGAGATAACCCATATACCACGTTCCCACCAGACTATGGCTGTGCTAACGCTATGGCTGTGCTAACGCTATGGCTATGCTAATGCTGTGGCTGTGCTAACGCTATGGCTGTGCTAATGCTGTGGCTGTGCTAATGCAGGAGTTTCGCTGTTGTGCCTTTAAAAAGCTCTTGTTCTTTGCTTGTTTTCTGCTGACACTGGGGTGGGAGAAGCTCCTCTATCAGAGAGAAGTTCTGTTGAGGGATTAGGGGTTTGCTGAATGTGAGGGTCGGCTCAGGAAGTCATCCATGAACGAGCTAACATTTATCTCCAGCATCTGGACCAGCAGGCCCGTCAAACAAACCCAAATTGTACACGACTCGCTGATGGGCTGCCATTGTTTATTCAGATCATGAGATGTCCAGTATGGTGCTGTGGCCACTCGCTCCATGTTCAGAGGGGGTTTAGAGGCACGGTCTGCAAAGCTGTGCCCTTATGCCCAACCTACCCGTCCACGAAAGAGAAATTTAAGTTGGACTGAAAGAAATTTATTGTAAAAAATCTAAGGTGGAGTTCTAGAAATTCAAGGTGGAGTTTTAGAAATTTAAAGTGGAGTTTTAGACATTTAAGGTGGAATTGTAGACATTTAAGGTGGAATTGTAGACATTTAACATGGAGTTCTAGAAATTTAAGGTGGAATTGTAGACATTTAGGGTGGAGTTATAAGAATTGAATGTGGAGTTTTAGAAATTTAAGGTGGAGTTATATGAATTTAAGGTGGAATTGTAGACATTTAACATGGAGTTCTAGATATTTAAGGTGCAATTGCAGAATTTTATGGTGGAATTGTAGACATTTAAGGTGGAGTTTTTTAAATTTAAGGTGGAATTGTAGACATTTAACATGGAGTTATAGGAATCTAAGGTGGAATTGTAGACATTTAACATGGAGTTCTAGAAATTTAAGGTGGAATTGTAGACATTTAGGGTGGAGTTATAAGAATTTAAGGTGGAATTGTAGACATGTAACATGGAGTTCTAGAAATTTAAGGTGGAATTGTAGAATTTTAAGTTGTTATTGTAGTAATTTAAGAAATTTAACTCTGCAGTCTGTACATTTCACTCCGTACAGTTTCTCCAACACTCGGACACCATGGAGCAGCTTCAGCTCAGCGTTCAACACTGAAGAGACTGAAAAGATGAGCAGCTCCACCTTTATTAGCACCACAACCTCCAACAGTGACTGGAAGTAGCAGCCATGCTGTGTGAGTGGATCACTGTGTGCTGGTTGAAGCAAATCATCTTCAACTGAAAGTTTCACAGAGACTCCTTTAACCTACTTTGTGTTTGATGTTCAGATCAAAGAGAGTAGTTAGTACAGGTAACGTTAGCGACTAGCATCTCCAATTAACTAGCATATCTAACTAAAAAGTATGCAGATGGAGCTTATTTACACAGAGACTCAATTTATTTGGTCTGTGTTGCTTCTGTGTGATCATCACCACCACTATGAACCAGCCAATAAGAGGAGAGCTCATTAATTATTCATGAGCTCAACCAAAAACAGAAAGTTTATATTCTAGAAGAGTGTAAATGGTGTAGAACCACATCTGGGTGACCAAAGACCCACATACCTTCTATGTAGAACATCAGAGAACTATTAAAATACTGAATAAATACATTAAATAGGGAAGAGCTCTAAGAGATATGGACTCTATGCATCATCATGAACGTTTGTTGTCATCTGCCCACATACTCATCACATCAATTTCCAGCTAGATGGTTTATGCTGACCTCCAGCCTGACGTTATTTGTTAGCAACTAATAATGACTGCTATGTGACACGAAACTGGCTGGATATTTAACCCTCGGGCCTCAATTAATGATATTCATCCCATCAGGTTGTGAGATTTTCACACCATGTGGGTTCTTCACGTCAAAGCAGTTGAGTTCTGATCCGGGCAGATCACGCACACCTACAGACGCGGTGGCTAATTAGAATCGGCAGCTTTCGCTTTTCATTGGTGATACTGTGGACAGTTCCATGCAGCTCCGCTCCTGCGATCAGGGTTGCCAGATCCTCTGGTTTCCCAACAAAGAGGCTTCAAATGAAAATCCAATAGTTTCCATTTGGAATTGTATGAAGTTTGAGCTTCTGATGAACAGTTTTCAGCAAACCTTGGGCTGGAGATCTTTGGTGGACCTCACAGCTCTGGCCACAGTAGAGATTGCAGATACATAGAGCAAGAGGCTTGGGCTGCTTTTAAAAAAAGTAAAGGAGATGCTATGCACCACCATACTAACCACTGCACCACCATACTAACCACTACACCATCGTACTAACCACTACACCACCATACTAACCACTGCACCACCATACTAACCACTGCACCACCATACTAACCACTACACCACCATACTACCCACTACACCACCATACTAACCACTACACCACCATACTAACCACTACACCACCATACTAACCACTACACCACCGTACTGACCACTACACCACCATACTAACCACTACACAACCATACTAACCACTACACCACCGTACTGACCACTACACCACCATACTAACCACTACACAACCATACTGACCACTACACCACCATACTAACCACTGATCATTAAAGAACAGAGTAATAAAGTATACAGAGAATCAGATGAACTACAGTCTGTAGGTGGAGCTCCTGTATGGTCAGTGGAGCTGATGGAGCTGATCTTGGGCCTGTGGGTTAATCTAAGCTCAGTAGTGTAATTACTAGCTGGACTGTGTCTCTAGTTTTATTTATCCACAGCTGAGGATGGTGGTGGTCCCACTTTGGTGGAAGGAGCGACAGGAACACTGTGATGAAGCCTCTCTGTTGGAGCTCGTTGTGTCCTGCTGAAGGGCAGGCACTGTGCTAGCAGTCAGAGGAAGGACACCAGGAGACCTCGGGGGACCTGGACATCCCTGGTGTCCATCTGGGCATAAAACCAGACGCCCCGCAGCTTAATGCAGTCCTGCAGTCAGAGCTTTTTCTCTGAGAGCACAAACATGTCCAGGAATAAAACAAGACCAGACCTTCTGCCGAGCTCTGTTCCCAGGCAGGTGGAGCTCCTTAGCCGGGCTGCTTCTCCACAGGACATGAGCAAAAGGTCAACAGCTACACCAGACATGGAGAGGACCAACTTCGTATGCTTCTTCTGGATGTGCGGGTCCTTTGGAGGCCTGTAATGATACAAACCTGACTGCTGTAGGCTGAATGGGCGAAGCTAAACTGCTGTAGGCTGAATGGGTGGAGCTAAACTGCTCTGTAGGTTAAATAGGTGGAACTAAACTGCTGTAGGTTGATTGGGTGGAGCTAAACTGCTGTAGACTGAATAGGATGAGCTAAACTACTGTTGGCTGAATGGGAGGAGCTAAACTACTGTTGGCTGAATGGGAGGAGCTAAACTGCTGTAGGCTGAATAGGATGAGCTAAACTACTGTTGGCTGAATGGGAGGAGCTAAACTGCTGTAGGCTGAATGGGTGGAGCTAAACTGCTGTAGGCTGAATGGGAGGAGCTAAACTGCTGTAGGCTGAATGGGTGGAGCTAAACTGCTGTTGGCTGAATGGGAGGAGCTAAACTGCTGTAGGCTGAATGGGAGGAGCTAAACTGCTGTAGGCTGAATGGGAGGACCTAAACTGCTGTAAACTAAATGGGTGGTACTAAAATGATCTGTAGGTTGAATGGGTGGAGCTAAACTGCTGTAGGCTGAATGGGTGGAGCTGACCTGCTCTGTAGGTTGAATGGGTGGAGCTAAACTGCTGTAGGCAGAATAGGTGGAGCTAAACTGCTGTAAACTGAATAGGTGGTGCTAAATTGCTCTGTAGGTTAAATGGGTGGATCTAAACTGCTGTAGGCTGAATGGGTGGAGCTTACCTGCTGTAAACTGAATAGGTGGTGCTAAATTGCTCTGTAGGTTAAATGGGTGGATCTAAACTGCTGTAGGCTGAATGGGTGGAGCTAACCTGCTCTGTAAGTTGAATGGGTGGAGCTAACCTGCTCTGTAGGCTGAATGGGTGGAGCTAACCTGCTCTGTAGGTTGAATGGGTGGGGCTAAACTTCTCTGTAGGTTGAATGTGTGGAGCTAAACTGCTATAGAATGAATTCTTTGAAAGAGGTGATTAGTATATATATATATATATATATAAACTTTGTATCTACACCCATTGTCCTTAACACTGTTCACATTGTCTATATGTATATATATATTAATTTATATATATATATATATATATATATATATATATATATATATATATATATATATATATATTTATTTATATATATATATATATAACCAGCTCTGTCTGAATCAAGCACCGTGCGGTTCTCTATGGGCACCAGCTGCACCTAACAAATCCCATCTGTGAGAATAACAGGGTTTTTGATCAGAGGTCAGCGGATGGAAAGGTTCTCCTCGCTTTTTCCAGCTACACGCATTCCTGAATCCACTCTCAGATCTATTCATCATTCTGACGACACCAGAAAACACTCTGACCCGTCCACCGGTTCTGACCCTCTCAGATCTATTCATCATTCTGACGACACCAGAAAACACTCTGACCCGTCCACCAGTTCTGAACTTAACCGAGTTTCTCTCTCCGTCTACATCTCCTTCTTTCAGCTGGACCTTCACCATCTAACCAACATCAGTACAGCCAGTACATAACCAGTTATTACCCTAAACACAGGTTCATCATATATACAGTCAGTGTTTCTAATAAAGTGGCCAGTTAGTGGAAGCACAAGGAAGGTGTTTCTAATAAAGTGGCCAGTAAGTGGAAGTACAAGGAAGGTGTTTCTAATAAAGTGGCCAGTTAGTGGAAGAAGAAGGTGGGTGTTTCTAATAAAGTGGCCAGTTAGTGGAGCACAAGGAAGGTGTTTCTAATAAAGCGGCCAGTTAGTGGAAGCACAAGGAAGGTGTTTCTAATAAAGTGGCCAGGTAGTGGAAGTACAAGTTAGGTGTTTCTAATTAAGTGGTCAGTTAGTGGAAGTACCAGGTATGTGTTTCTAATAAAGTGGCCAGTTAGTGGAAGAAGAAGGTGGGGGGTTTCTAATAAAGTGGCCAGTTAGTGGAAGTACAAGACAGGTGTTTCTTATAAATTGACCAGTCTGTGGAAGTCCAAGGTTGGTGTTTCTAATAAAGTGGCCAGTTAGTGGAAGTACAATGTAGATGTTTCTAATAAAGTGGCCAGTTAGTGGAAGTACAAGGTAGGTGTTTCTAATAAAGTGGCCAGTTAGTGGAAGCATAAGCTTGGTGTTTCTCATAAAGTGGTCAGTTAGTGGACAAAAAGTTGGTGTTTCTACTAAAGTGGCCAGTGCCTGTATTTATCTTATGTAAGTGGAATTAGATTAGCCTCCGGTACAGCATCACCACTGCGCTGTACACCAGAAGCTCAACATCTCGTCACGCAGTGGTTGAAGATTGTATTTACTCCACCGAGCTCCGAACTGGAACTGAAACGATCTTTGCTGGAGTTTATTGGAGTTTATTGCTGCGGCTCGTCTTTGACACTCTGCGGAGAAGGAGAGGACACAATAACTGATCATTTTCTGAGCTGAGCAAAACCTTCTCCCCTGAGAAAGACCTAAAGAGTCCCAGCTTCATTTCTTCAGCCAGCACACCTTTATCCACCTTTCATCAGCGCTCGCTTCAGGCGCAGATCTTATAAAACTAAATATGCTTTCTTTCGGGACTCCTGTTCAATATCTTCCCTCCACAGATCCTGCTTTCAATAACATCAGCACTGCCTGGTTGCAATCAACACAGATAACGAGACCACCATCACCGAGAGTTCGGTATATATACTTGTGGGACTAGAAGTTTAAATGAAATAAATATCTAGAACAGAATATCTAGAAGTTGTAACTGAATTAAAGTCAAGAATGAAGTTTATATATATACAGGGGTTGGACAATGAAACTGAAACATCTGGTTTTAGACCACAATAATTGATTAGTATGGTGTAGGGCCTCCTTCTGTGGCCAATACAGCGTCAGTTGGTCTTGGGAATGACATATACAAGTCCTGCACAGTGGTCAGAGGGACTTTAAGCCATTCTTCTTGCAGGACAGTGTTCAGGTCACTACGTGATGCTGGTGGAGGAAAACGTTTCCTGACTCGCTCCTCCAAAACACCCCAAAGTGGCTCAATAATATTTAGATCTGGTGACTGTGCAGGACATGGGAGATGTTCAACTTCACTTTCATGTTGATCAAACCAATCTTTCTCCAGTCCTGCTGTGTGTATTGGTTCACTGTCATCCTGATACACGGCACCGCCTTCAGGATACAATGTTTGAACCATTGGATGCACATGGTCCTCCAGAATGGTTCGGTAGTCCTTGGCAGTGACGCGCCCATCTAGCACAAGTATTGGGACAAGGGAATTCCATGATATGGCAGCCCAAACCATCACTGATCCACCCCCATGCTTCACTCTGGGCATGCAACAGTCTGGGTGCTCTGCTTCTTTGGGGCTTCTCCACATCGTAACTCTCCCGGATGTGGGGAAAACAGTAAAGGTGGATCATCAGAGAACAATACATGGTTCACATTGTCCACAGCCCAAGACTTGCTCTACTTGCACCATTGAAACCGGCGTTTGGCATTGGCACGAGTGACCAAAGGTCTGGCTATAGCAGCCCAGCCGTGTATATTGACCCTGTGGAGCTCCTGACGGACAGTTCTGGTGGAATCAGGAGAGCTGAGGAGAACATTTAACTCTGCCGTGATTTGATCAGCCATGGTTTAATGTTTTTTGGATACAATCCGGGCTAGAACCAAACATCCCTTTCAGACAGCTTCCTCTTGCATCCACAGTTAATCCTGTTGGATGTGGTTGGTTCTTCTTGGTGGTCTGCTGACGTTACCCTGGATACCGTGGCTCTTGATACATCACAAAGACTTGCTGTCTTGGTCACAGATGCACCAGCGAGACGTGCACCAACAGTTTGTCCTCTTTTGAACTCTGGTATGTCCCATAATGTTGTGTTATTGTAATATTTTGAGAAAACTGTGCTCCTACCTGCTAACTGAACTTCACACTCTGCTCTTACTGGTGCAACTAATGAAGATTGGTCACCAGACCGGTCCAGTTTAGCCATGAAACCTCCCACACTAAATTCACAGGTGTTTCCGTTTCATTGTCCAACCCCTGTGTATATATATAGCCATCCTATACATCATTTATTAAAAGGTACCTTAAACGTATGTGATCTATAAAGGGTTAGGGTTAGGTTAGGGTTAGGGTTAAAGACTAAGAGTCTATACTCTGACTCGATCTTTAGAGGCACAAATGGAATGTAGCCTACGCACCTCACAAACAAGAACTCGGACAGTTTGTGGACTATATATTTTGACAGATAGAGTCTTCCATCCGTACTCTTCGTTCATTCTGTACATACATTCATTTTCGGAAAGCTTATGGATACGGACGGGATGGAACAATACCGCTGGAGACCATGGGGGGGCAGTGCCAAACCTGAACACTTCCATACGAAGACGACGAAGACTCCCCGAAATACCTTCAAACAGTCCAACAATTGTTTTTATTCGTTTTTAAAGTAAATAAAGAACTTCGAGCTCGTCCACCGCCGCCATGTTTGATTTACTCCAAACTGCCCTCTACTGGACGTGTTGCTCAGCAACCATGTAAACGGAGCTGACCCAGAAAAGCGTATCGATTTGTAGTCGATGAAATTATCAATTTAATGACATTTAAGATGAAACTGAGCTTCCCTTACAGTCTTAGAGAAATTGTCGAGTACTGACCATGCAAGGAACCCAAACTCTTGCTTCAGGCCCTTTTCCTTCTCTGTTATTTTCAAACCATAATAAATATAAACAAAAATAAATCTTGCTTAAAATATTAATGAACCTCATATAATCTTTATCTTTTTTGCAAATCAGGTCAGCCTCTACTCACTTAACTATTCACAGTAACAAACTTTATTTATTTATTTGTTTATTTATTTATTTATTTATTTATTTGTATGTGACTGTTTAATTCATGAAGATGTTTATTTTTTGGTAATAAATAAAAATATATTTAAGTAGGTCATAATAAATATAGCATTTTTATATATTTACTGTTAATAATGGTGAAGGTAAATCTACACCATGGATGGACTTGATGGACACACCCTAAGCTTCTCCCTTCTACTCTACTAGCCTTTTACTCAAGAACTATTTTCTCCTCCAGACGTCCTTCTACTCAAGAACTACCGTCTCCTCCAAACATCCTTCTACTCAAGATCTGCTGTGTTCTCCAGACATCCTTCTACTCAAGATCTACCTTTTCTTCCAGACGTCCTTTTACTCGAGAACTACCTTCTCCTCCAAACATCCTTCTACTCAAGATCTACCTTTTCTTCCAGACGTCCTTTTACTCGAGAACTATCCTCTCCTCCAGACGTCAGTGACTGTTTAATTCATAAAGATGTTTTCTTGGTAATAAACAAATATATTTATGTAGGCCATAAAAATATAGCATTTTTAATATATTTAATGTTAATACTGGTGAAGGTAAATCTACACCATGGATGGACTTGAAGGCTGCACTCTAAGCTTCTCGCTTCTACTCTACTAGCCTTCTACTCAAGAACTACTTTCTTCTTCAGATGTCCTTCTACGTAGGCCATAAGAAATATGGCAGCCACAATGTCTGAGATAAAGAAGATGATAGATTACAGGCAGTTCGTGGGTCCTTTGCCTGCTGAACAAGTTTGTGCCAGTTAAAAGGATTCTATGTGGCGCAGGCTTCTAGAAGAAGTTGGCAGGATCGATGGCTTTGTTCCGAAGGCTCTGAGAACATTTTCAGACTCGGAGGACCTGCTTTTGTGCTAGCGGTGGAGAGGACAGTGTGGATTTCACAAAGAAAGCAGATGTAGAGTGCAACCCCTTCGCAAGGTCCCAGCGGAGTGATTCGAATCTTGTACGACTTGCAAGAACTCCTTCAGGGATTTTGTTTTCCATCCAGTGCAGAGCTCATCCGGCATGAGCCACCAGCACAAAGAGATTAGATATCATTACTGCTACTAATCATTTCTTTCCTCCTCGGCAGGCTCGCAGTGGAGTGGTTTCTCCCCGGAAGCCGAGGCGAGGTACACCAGGGAGAAAGCTTTCAAGGGGGGCAATTTTGTTGTACCATCCCTGCTTTCTTCTTCCCTTGTGTTTTCCTTGGTACTAGGAGCATACCTAAAGAACTGAAGGTGCTTTTAACTAACATCAGTTAATAAACAAACATCACTCTCCGCCGCCGCCCTCCAAAGGAGTCATTATCAACCGTGAAGTAAACAAACATTGCCTCTGCTTTCAGTCGCTGTCTACGCTGTAGTTGAAATTTCTTTATTTCCTCGTCCACCTCCCACTAACTTTGCTCATGCAGGAGCAACCTCGGAGGGCTTAAAACAAACAAGGTTTTGTTCTTTCTTCCCATGTTCTTGCCTCTCGATACCTCCCAAAATGCATTTCTTCTCAAAAGCAAATGCAATGAAGGAGAGAGACAGCTGCCTCTTGTGGAAGAGGCCTCTCCGAGTAGCCTATAAAAAAAAGGGATTGGGCTTGATTTTGTTATGGCTCAGGCGAATACTCATAAAAGCACCTTCACAAAACCCGTTCTTTTCATTCCCACCACCTGCCTCCTTCCTCTGACTCACAGCTCCTTATTGCCTTTGCACTGTACGCGCTACATGATCCCCTCCTTTATATGGGCTGCAGAAGGACTGGCTGCGGCGCGTTGACGGATCACATCCTGAAATGACTAGTGGCATTACTCTAAGATATTGCCAAAGCTGGCTTTGGGCTTTACGTTGGAGAACACGAGGAAGTGGGCAGATAAGAACGAGTTCTTTTCATTGCTCCTCAGACAGGGAGGCTGGTGGCGACACAAGGCCTAGCACTGCAGTGCACTTAACTCCAATTTGTGGGCGATAAACCTCCAGTAGTGGCCTTGGAGATGTAGAAGCAGCTCTTTCAGCCACCAAACACATCTTGGTAGACCACTTGAATTTGGGGTAAGACCGAAAATTGCAATTACCGTCCATTTAATGCTGAATACGGATCCACGTTCTTTTCTGACCTCCTTAACGTTTTTATATTTAATGATAATAATGGTGAAGGTAAATCTACACCATGGATGGACTTGGTGGCCACACCCTAAGCTTCTCCCTTCTACTATACTAGCCTTCTACTCAAGAACTACTTTCTCCTCCAGATGCACTTATACCTTCTACGCAAAAACTACCTTCTCATCCAGATGCACTTCTACTCAAGAACTACTTTCTCCTCCAGATGCACTTATACCTTCTACGCAAAAACTACCTTTTCATCCAGATGCACTTCTACTCAAGAACTACCTTCTCGTCCAGATGCACTTCCATTCAAACACTACCTTCTACTCCTGACATCCTTTTACTCAAAAATCACCTTATCCTCCAGATGTCTTTCTACTCAAGAACTACTTTTTCAACCAGACGTCCTTCCACTTAAGAACTACCTCTTCTCCAAATGCTCTTCTACTCAAGAACTGCCTTTGCCTCCAGACATCCTTCTACTCAAGAACCACCTTCTCTTCCAGACGTCCTTCTGCTGAAGAACTACCTTGTCTTCCAGAAGTCCTTCTGCTGAAGAACTACCTTGTCTTCCAGATGTCCTTCTGCTGAAGAACTACCTTCTCTTCTAAACATCCTTCTACTCAAGCACTACTTTCTCCTCCAGATGCTCTTTTTCTCAGGAACTACATTCTCCTCCAGATGCGCTTCTACTCAAGAACTACCTTCTACTCCATACATTCTTCTACTCAAGAACTATCTTCTCCTCCAGATGCCCTTCTACTCAAGAACTACCTTCTTCTCCAGATGCCCTTCTACTCAAGAACTACCTTCTTCTCCAGATGCCCTTCTACTCAAGAACTACCTTCTCGTCCAGATGCCCCTCTACTCAAGACCAACCTTCTCCTACAGATGCACTTCCACTCAAGAACTACCTTCTCTTCCAGACATCCTTCTGCTGAAGAACTACCTTCTCTTCCAGATGTCCTTCTGCTGAAGAACTACCTTCTCTTCCAGGCATCCATCTACTCAAGACCAACCTTCTCCTCCAAATGCTCTATTTCTCAAAAGCTACCTTCTCCTTTAGACGTCCTTCTACGCAAGAACTGCTTTCTCCTCCAGATGCCTTCTACTCAAGAACCACCATTTCCTTCAGACATCATTCTACTCAATAACTTCCTTCTCCTCCAAACGTCCTTCTACTCAAGAACTCTCCTCCAGACATCCTTCTACTCAAGGGCTATCTTCTCCTCCAGATATTCTCCTACTCAAGAACTTCCTTTTCCTCCAGATATTCAGACATATTTGCTGCTCTTGTTTTTTAAGCAGTTTCTGGAATTACTCTCCTTCATGAAAACAACTTTATGCACTCAATAAAAGCTCCTCGTGGTTAAACTGATTTTGAGGAACTGTAGATGATGTTAGGCATTTTCAGAGAGTGTGATAGCACCCCTCCTGTCTTCCTTCTGCAGTTCACACTATGGCAATGTGGTTAATTTGAGATAAGGTGCTAAGATTCCTAAATGAAGAAAGTTAAATTGAAGAAAATTGAAGAAAATTGAAGAATTTGCCTCTAAAGTACAACATTGTGAAAAAAGTATATTAATCTTCTGAGCTGTAGTTAGTTCTTATTAACACTACTGTCAGTAGACTCTTCAGTTTGTTTTTCTAGAATAGAGCATTTTACATCCCAGCTCTCGGCACGACTTCATTCAGATCTTAAACTCTAAAATATATGGAATGTTTTAAAATAAATTCTGTATTTTCCCCTTTAAACACATGCATTTTGTTTTCTTTAGCTAATGCTATGTAAAGCTGTTGTGGTTATTGTTTTGATATTGGTCACCAAATAACACTTCAGTGGAGGCACAACTCTTTCAATTGTTTCCTACAACTTTATAGAGTAATTCCACGTTGTTGCTGGAATGAAATGCCATGGCATTGCCTAGCAGTTAATAGATAGCTGCTAGCATCCCATATTGGCTGGGCCATTCCTGTGGTATCCCAGGTGGTTGCTAATAGGTAGTAGTAGAAGTATTATATTGATGCTGTTGGATCAAACCTTGGTATCTCAGTGTTTGATGTAATTTGAAAAGGACGTGAGGAAGTTTCATGATGAATGGATTAAGATAAATGGTCCAAAATTACTTTGGGAAAAAGAAAAATGTTTGGTAAGTGTTTTCTCTTCTTTTCCTGTAATGCTAGCAATTAAGAGACACAAAGTTCTCTCGTTCCAACAAATTTCAGATACATGCTCTAAGTGGAATGACTCAGCATGTTGAAGCGTGTTGTTTTTTTTAAGTCCACTTAAAGAAGTCCAACATACTTCAAAGTTCATGTTCATCTACAGATGCTGCCTCCGTTAGAAACAGCGAGGCATCTTCTTTTCATTGCTGGAGTCGTTTTCTTGTCTATTTCGAATCTTTCTCAAACGCCGTCCTGAGGTCAGCTGGGGAAAACGAGTGACAAGTACAAGTCCCACTGTAATTACGCAGCGATTGCTTCATAGCCACAAGGTGTTCACCATTTCGCAGACTAGATGGAGCTCAAATTGAATCACATCATCACTCAATCATCCCTCAGACAGGGCTCGGCACGCCGCAGACACCGCGGTGGGGGTGGGTCAGTGTTCAGAGTGACCGGCGCTCCACCGTCTGATCTTTGCGTTATGACCCTTCGGGCCAACCGTTTTCCTGCGACACGCATTCCGAAACAAGAGCACCAGCGTGTCGGCACTCACCTAATATTGATGTGGGCTGAAAACAAAACAGAGCTATTTTCTCCCGAACCAATAAAGCACAAGCGCCATGAGACGCCCAGAAATAAAACAGCTCGTCATCTTTTCATCTTTATTCAAAAGTAGCTAAAATAGTTCACCGGCTGTCAGAACCGGCTCGGGCGCAAGTCTCGCAATTATTTACCATTTCAAAGTATCCTCGGGTTTATAGACCGTATATATTAAAGTCAGTAACAGTTGAAACCAGGCCACCTCCGTTCATCCTCTTGTTGTGATGTCAGCACTTTTCAGGGTTTAAGACCCCAGTAGTGAACCGTGACCCTTAAGCCTTGGCCGTCTCCACCAACCGCCCTCTGAAAAAAAAATCTGGTGGTTTGGTGGGGTGGTTTTGACAGTTTGGGGCCGGGACCTGGGCTTCCATCATGACTCAGCAAACTAGCTAGCGATGGTAGCAGGGACGGATTAAGGATAGTCTCGTGATCAAGGGCACTCTATTGGTATGCCTTGCTCTTCTCTAGGGCCCCCCTGGTAGGGCTCTCATAACCAGGGCACTCTAAAATTATGCCCCCTCTTTCCTAGCACTCCTAATAGCCAGAAGTCCATTTTCATAAGGTGCTCCAAAGCATGGTTAGTGCCCCCAAAAGCATGGCTAGGGCCCCCAAGAGGCCCTGGGGTCAAAGTCCCTAAAAGCCAGAGGATCCTTAAATGTTAATAGGCATCGCCAAATGTTTTGGGCCCGGTCAGTAATCCAGCCATGGGTGGTTGCCTAGCGCTAGCTAGCTAGCTGTTTTTCCAGCTAGCGCCGCCACAGCGGGTGGAAATGATCATACAGTTAAGCCTGCCCACTTAGAGGGAAGATATGATTGGTCAGTTTTACTCTTTGAAATTGGGATGGTGCTGAATTATAACTGTCTGGCCCCCTCTGTACATAAACAGTGGGACCACCAATTACCAACATTCTGCAGAGGCATCACAGTCCCTATAGGGGGAGACACGCTCCAACACAGACTGAATAGACACGTTAGAATAATTTATTTGTCTATATTTTTGTAATTGTTTAGAGCTGGGAAAATCTGCTTTTAGCCACAGTGCACCAGTGAGCTGCAAGAAACTCTAAAACTCAGCTCGCTGGTGTCACTCAATCATTTTAAACTTTTAATTTCCAACCACCTTCAGACAACCTGCACCTGTTTTAATTAAGTTTTTCTCTTTCCTTTATTTATTTTGTCCTTTTATTTATCTAATTTTTCTGTTTTACCTTTAGCCTGTTTATTTGTTTCATTTAGTTAGTTATTTTATGTATCAAATCTTTCTGTTTTTACTTTTAGCCATTTTATTTATTTTATTTATTTTGTCCTTTTATTCATGTAATTGTTTTGTTTTACCTTTAACCATTTTATTTATTGTATTTATTTTGTTCTTTTATTTATCTAATGTTTCTGTTTTACCTTTAACTATTTTATTTATTTTATTTATTTTGTTCTCTCATTTATCTATTTTTTGTTTTACCTTTAGCCATTTTGTTTATTTTATTTATTTTGTTCTTTCATTTATCTATTTTTTGTTTTACCTTTAGCCATTTTATTTATTTTCCATTTAACATTTTAGTTTATTTTTTCTGTTTTATCTTTGGCCTTTTACCTTTTTTATTAGATTTTTTCTGTCCTTTTATCTATCCAATCTCAGTTTTACATTTTGTTTTATTTTCATCTTTACTTTCTTCATAATTTCTAATTCCTATTTCATGTATTTGTATTTAATTTGCTTCATTTAAAAAAAATATATTACTTAATTGTGTTTATATTCTATTGTTGAATTATTAATCCTTTTATTTTTAATTTTTAATTTCTTAATTTAAATATTTTTCCTGTTTTTCTAATATTTTTATCATTTAATTCTTATGTTTTATGTACTCCTTTATGTTAAATGCTTGGTTGCATTGTAAACTAGGGTTACCCTCAATGTATTACCAATTGAAAATAAAAGTTGATTGATTGATTCCGGCGAAACCTTCCCCTTAAACCAAAGAACACTTTGAGCACTAAGTCAAGCCTGGCTGTATCATAGCGGACAGGAACCCACAAGAACGTATCCTGAAGGAAACCTCTGAAGCTCAAAGTCTGACCTGAGCTTCATTACCCAGGTCTTTGAGCCTCATCCTGTCCAGGCATTACTCTATATTTCCCTCACCGCGCCTCCAAAGTCTCTCATCAATCAGGACATCCCAGCAGGTGGAGGTGGATGACAGGCTCTGTTGAGCTTCCCGAAGCTCCTCACTGACAAGACACAAGCTCGCGAAACGTGAAAAGAGCTTTGTTGACGGTCCCTGGCTGAAAGGCTTAGATCGGTATCTTCCAACGTGGTCTCCTCAGGTCGTAAAGAGGCTTCTCAGGGCCCTGGGTGAGACAAATCCATAGCTTCCCATTGCTTTGTCTTTTGATTGCTCTCCTTCAGAAGCAGGCTCTGATGAAACATGCACACTCGTACAATGGCTGGATCTATCGGATCTCTCCAGGGCTAATCGTGTTGCAATCAAAGCCAGAAGAGCTCCAGCACGGCGAGGAAAAAGCCATGCCTTTGATCTCGTACGTTATGCCTTTTGTAATGAGGCAGTAGGGTGGAAACTGTGGGACAAGGGCCTGGTGCGGACCCAACCGCTTTATTAACTATCTGGAAAGATGAAAGCCCCCTCTGAACTTCTGAAAGTTCTTACCACCAGTGGAAGTGAGTTATGGAACCGTCTCAGGGTAGTTCGCGCTCCAGCTCAACTACCATCCACTGGATAATTCATTAGAAGGCGTTACAGTACCATCACGCTCTTCTCCAAGAATACCTGCTTAGCATTCCTGGTCTCCTGGTTAGCAAACCCTCACCTGGTTCTTGGGTACTTTCAGTGAGGCCTCATCTTCTGAAAGTAAGACATGACCATTGAAAACAATCCCAAGAAGTTTGGAGTCTGTCCGTTTGTTGATCCCTGAAGTATTTTGGACGATCCCTATTGATTTGAAAAGAAACATGGCGGCAGTGGAGACCCCCACCCAGCGAGGCTGTACAGCTGGGATAGTAGGCAGTAGACATCAACAGCCACGTGTTCCACAGTGATGGTAGGCAGTAACACCAGCCCACTAAAGAACCCAACCTGAGTCTTTAATCTAGCAGTCCCAACTGTTTGCTTCATCTGCATGGGGCCCCTCACTTTCTGCTCTGCGTGGTCCCACCACCCATGAACCCAGGACCCCACAATATGCTTGAACTGAGTAGCTTCAAGACTGCAAGACAGAGCCACAGGGTTTGATCTCTTCCCACAGGCTGTAGAAAGACTGTAGATAACTAGGTGTGGTATTGTGAGCAGGTACTAGATAATGAGATAACTGATAATGAGTCTTAGTGTAAATAGGTTCTAGGTAACTGAATACGAGTGGTAGTGTAAGCAGGTTGTAGAGAACTCATTGGTAACATGAGTGGTGGTTTCAGCAGGTTATAGGTAGCCGAGCATGAATGCAGGTAGTAGAGTAAGCAGGTTCTAGATAGCCGAGTGTGAATATGGGTAGTAGTGTAAGCAGGTTCTACATAGCTGAGTGTGTATGTAAGTGGTGTTTTGAGCTGACTGTAGATAACTGGTTGTGGTATTGTGAGCAGGTACTAGATAAGATAACTGGTCATGAGTCTTAGTGTAAATAGGTTCTAGATAACTGAATACGAGTGGTAGTGTAAGCAGTTTCTAGATAGCCAAGCGTGAATATGGGTAGTGGTGTAAGCAGGTTCTACATAGCTGAGTGTGAATGTGTGAGTGGTGTTATGAGCAGACTGTAGATAACTAGGTGTGGTATTGTGAGCAGGTACTAGATAATGAGAGAACTGATAATGAGTCTTAGAATAAATAGGTTCTAGATAACAATACGAGTGGTTGTGTAAGCAGGTTGTAGATAACTGATTATGAACATGAGTGGTGGTGTCAGCAGGTTCTAGATAGCCGAGCGGGAATATGGGTAGTAGAGTAAGCAGGTTCTACATAGCTGAGTGTGAATGTGTGAGTGGTGTTATGAGCAGACTGTAGATAACTAGGTGTGGTGTTGTGAGCGGGTACTAGATAACCATAACTGCACTTGATCTTCTAGGAACACTGGCTAAGTATCACTTTTGTGTATGTATGTATGTAGTCTTGTATTTTCTTCTATGCAGTGTAAGCAGGTTAGCTAGAAACTGCTTACACTACTACCCATATTCACGCTCGGCTATCTAGAACCTGCTTACACTACTACACATTCATGCTCGACTGTCTAGAACCTGCTTTAACTACTGCACATATTCACGCTTGGCTATCTAGAACCTGCCTACAGTACTACACATATTGATGCTTGGCTATCTAGAACCTGCTTTTACTACTACACATATTCATGCTCAGCTGTCTAGAACTTGCTTAAACTACTACACATATTCATGCTGGGCTATCTAGAATCTGTTTAGACTAATACACATATTCACGCTCGGCTATCTATAACCTGCTTGCACTGCTACACATATTCATGCATTGTTCATATTCATATTTAGTTATCTAGAACCTATTTACACTAAGACTCATAATCAGTTATCTAGTACCTGCTCACAATACCACACCTGGTTATCAACAGTCTGCTCAAAACACCACTCACACATTCACACTCAGCTATGTAGAACCTGCTTACACTACTACCACTCATATTCAGTTATCTAGAACCCATTTACACTAAGGCTCATTATCAGTTATCTAGTTATGTAGTTATCTAGTACCTGCTAGTTATCTAGTTATCTACAGTCTGCTACACACTACTACCCATATTTACGCCCGGCTATCTAGAACCTGCCTACACTACCACTCATATTTACACCCAGTTATCTCCAAGAACTCTGGAAGTCTCCCAACAGCAGGTCATGCCGCTGACATCTGCCCAATCTAGAATACGTGGTTCAGTCTTTGTACCACCCGCAACACCCCCCTCCCCCAATGAGTAACGTGAGCAGAAGGTATGCAGCAGATTTCTCCACCCTGCAGGGAACTGTCGTAGAACAAGAACCGACACTGCGAGCTACACAGCGACAGCTTGCCCGTCTGAGCTCTGCACTGCCTGCTGCTTCCCCCCCAGCAGCTCTATCTGAGCCCCCTGCTCTGCCAGCTGCCTCGGCGTCCACGCCCGTTACAGGTTCCATCACTACGAGACGAACAGCAGGGAGGACGCCTGAGGTTCTCCATCCAGGGGCCTGTCTGTTCTGTCCTTGTCTTATTATCACCATCTGATGCCTCCAAGGCGATGTTTGTTGCTTCCTTCCGCTCCTTCCTTCCGGGAAAGACACTGGAATGACTCACGCCGTCCCGAGAGGTTCCAGTTTTAGGAACTCCTACATCAGATGAGGAGAATTCCACAGCACATACAGGACCATCAGGAGAACGCCAAGCTTTAAATGTCAATCACGGTCCTCGAGCACATCGTTAGCCAGCATGGGGCGCCGACGGAGGAGTGGGACGTGGAGGGCAGGCGTACCTGGGAAAGATCTCTCAACTGTAAAGGTTCTCCAGGTGATTTGATATTTTCTATCTTCAGGAATTCTCAACAGCTCAATCAATCAATCTTTATTTTAGCTCGGAGCTACACTGAGCGCAACCCTCGTTTTCAGTGTAGTCGAGTACTTACATGACAAAGAAAATAAAAACTAAATTTTAAAAATAAAAATAAGAGTTCATATAAAAATAAAAATAATAATAATAATAAAAATAGATCACAGTTAATATTTAATTAGTAAGAAATTAAGATAAAAAGGGTAAAATAGTTCAAATGAAATTTAAGATAAAAAACAAGCCATTATAATAATAATAATAAAATAATAATAAAAAAATATAATAATAAAAATTAACATTAAAATAAAATAATATAATAATACAGAATTAATTAAATCAGTTGCCTTAGATCACTGCCCCCTTGTGGCCCCACTGTAGAATTAGAGAAATAGAAGGAATAGTTATCGAGAACATATTCACACTACGACTCATTATCAGTTATCTAAAACCTGCATATACAACCATTCATATTCAGTTATCTAGAACCTATTTACACCATGACTCATTATCAGTTATCTACAACCTGTTTACACCACCACTCATATTCAATTATCTAGAACCTATTTACACTGTGAATAGACATCAGTTATCCATAACCTGCATATACATTCATATTTACTTAACTAGAAACTATTTGCACTATGGCTTATTATCAGTTGTCTACAACCTGCTTACACTACCACACATTTAATTATCTAGTACCTGCACACAATACCACACCCAGTTATCTATAATCTGCTCACAACACCACTCAGATTCACACTCAGCTATATAGAACATGCTTTCAGTACTACTAATATTCACACTCAGCTTTCTAGAACCTGCTTACAACGCCCTCCCACTGCCTCTTATATTAAAATTCATCTAGAACCTGCTGATGCTCATATTCAGTTATCCAGAAGCTATTTGCACAATGAATCATCACTTATCTAAACATGCTTACACTACATACAACCATTCATATTTTGTTATCTAGAACCTATGTACACTATGACTTATTATCAGTTATCTACAACAGGGTCATACTACCAATCTTATTCAGTTATCTAGAACCTATTTACACTATCACTCATCATTAGATATCTACAACCTGCATATACTACCATTCATACTGAGTTATCTAGAACCTATAAAATGGCCAGTTAGTAGAAGCACAAAGGAGGTGTTTCTAATAAAGTGACCAGTTAGTAGAAGCACAAAGGATGTGTTTCTAATAAAGTGGCCAGTTAGTAGAAGCACAAAGGATGTGTTTCTAATAAAGTGGCCAGTTAGTAGAAGCACAAGGGGGGTGTTTCTAATAAAGTGGCCAGTTAGTGGAAGCACCAGGTTGGTGTTTCCAATAAAGTGGCCAGTTAGTGGAAGCACAAGGTTGGTGTTTCTAATAAAGTGGCCAGTTAGTGGAAGCACAAGGTTGGTGTTTCTTATAAGGTGGCCAGTTAGTAGACGCAAGAGGGAGGTGTTTCTAATAAAGTGACCAGTTTGTGACAGCACAAGGAAGGTGTTTCTAATAAAGTGGCCAATTAGTAGACGTAAGAGGGGGGTGTTTCTAATAAAGTGGTCAGTTAGTGAATGGACAAGGTTGTTGTTTCTAATAAAATGGCCAAAACACAAGATAGGTGTTTCTAATAAAGTGGCCAGTTAGTGGAAGCACAAGGTTGGTGTTTCTAATAAAGTGGCCAGTTCGTAGACGCACAAGTTTGATGTTTCTAATTAAGTGACCAATTAGTGGAAGCACAAGGTGGGTGTTTCTAATAAATTGTCCCGTTTGTGGAAGCACAAGCTGGATGTTTCTAGTAAAGTAGCCAGTTAGTAGACGCAAGAGGGGGGTGTTTCTAATAAAGTGGCCAGTTAGTAGACGCAAAAGGTCGGTGTTTCTAATAAAGTGGCCAGTTAGTAGAAGCAAGAGGGGGGTGTTTCTAATAAAGTAGCCAGTTAGTCGACGCACAAGGTAGGTGTTTCTAATAAAGTGGCCAGTTAGTGGCAGTATAAGGTGTGTGTTTAATAGATTGGACTGTAAATGGGTGGGATGTATTGGGAATATCAGTGTCTGAGCTGATTTACCTCTAGACCCATCTTCTCCTACGTGAACCTCGTTTCCATGAAGCCGTGAAAGAAAGAATATCTACTCTACCTTCTCAATGTGCCTGTACCGGCGCGGCATCATCGCCTCGCGTTGTTTCCGAAATTCAGAACTAAGTGTAACATATTAAACAACGCTCAGGCTTCGATTCAGTCAGCTTCTCAAATGAGCTCTGCCTCCGTCTGCATATCCTCGACTTTCCAATTATGAAAATGTGCTGTCAAGCAAACTCCACCGGTTCTCTTCATTCCGCCGGCTTCTCGGCCTGCTCTTTAGAACCAGGTGCAGTTGACTGGCAGAAGCCCTGGGTTGTTAAGTCCAATTGCGGGGAGCCAAATGGCACGAGCTCCCCTCCGTAATTGCCATCCACCGGCGAGTGCTAAGCCGAACATGGTTTAGGCGGCGGGAGGAGCTCGAGGAAGGCCTCGTGTCTGCTGCGCTTGACATGCAATTACGAGGCGAGCCGTGGCGTTATAAATAACCTCGGCGAGAGCGTTTACTTTATTCTCGCTTTGATTGGAACGAGGCCTGAGACGACTCCTCTTATCGCCCAGGCCCAATTTGCCCGAGTGGGGTCAAAGTAAAGACATGAAGTTGTCACGCGTTGGTCCAACAAAGTAGAACAAAGCTGCCCAAGGTCTGGGCGGTAGACTGCTACTGTACCGTAGACCAACGGTGACCTCTACTAATTGAAACAATTAACTCAATCATGGGTCATTAGGGTCTTTGATCCCTGACCACAAGGCCAAGACTGCATAATTGGTCCCCCATGGCTCAGCCATAACATTACCCCACCTCCACACTAGACCACCACAGTCCAGAGCAGGTACTAGTAGGGTGGTGGGTCGTTCTCATTCAGCACTGCAGTGACTCTGACGTGGTGGTGGTGTGTTAGTGTGATTTGTAAACATTGGGTCCACTCACTGTCCACTCTCTATTAGACACTCCTACCTTCTTGCTGGACCACCTTGTAGATGTAGAGTGGACGTAGTGTACAGGGTAGGCCATTTATATGGATACACCTCGATAAAATGGGAATGGTTGGTGATATTAACTTCCTGTTTGTGGTACGTTGGTATATGGGAGGGGGAAAACGTTTCAAGATGGGTGGTGACCATGGTGGCTATTTTGAAGTCGGCCATTTTGGATCCAACTTTTGTTTTCTCAGTGGGAAGAGGGTCATGTGACGCATCAAATTATTGGGAATTTCACAAGAAACACAATGGTCTGCTTGGTTTTATTGTAAGTTTATTCTTTCATGAGTTATCTACAAGTTTTTGACTACTTATAAAATGTGTTTAAAGTGCTGCCCATTGTGTTAGATTGTCAATGCCACCCTCTTCTCCTACTCTTCACATACTGATAGCCACACCGCAGGAGAAATGCTAGCACAGGCTTCCAGTATCTATAGTTTCAGGTGCTAAACATTTTCACAGCATAGACAATTGCCTTCAGATGACCCCAAAGATAAAAATCTAAGGGGTCAGATCGGGAGACCCTGCGGGCCATTCAACTGTTAACCTGTAATTAGTTTGTGTGTAAAGAGTTTGTGTACTAATTACTTAAAAACTAAAGTTTTATTTTATTACTTAAAATGTTTTAGTATGTTCTACTATTTAGAAAGAAGAACTGATACACTAATATTTTTAAGTTGAACTTAAAACATCAGCTTTTAGCTTGGACCACGCCCCTGTAGCACCTTGCCAGATTCTCATTGGTCAGTTCAATCTAGACTAGTTTGAGTTGTTTAGTGGAGCTTGTAAAGGTTTGAAGTCTTTTTCTATTTTCACTGTGAGATTTGGAGTTTTCTGAGTTTAACTTCTTTTCCTCGGACAGAAACTCTGTAGTGCTGGGATGTCTCTACAGTGGACATTTTCTCCATTGTTTTCTTTTCTTGAAGAACTACAGAGGACTACAATTAACCAAGGCGTCCTCTCTTTTTCACATTCTGGAACTTGGTAAGTAGTTTTCCGTGTTCAAGTGGTGTAAAACTGTTGTTCTGCAGTTGATGCTGATCTAAAGTTAGAAAATGTAATTTACTGTGTTTTTATCATTTCAATGTTTAAACTGTATTTAAGAATTATTGTAAGATAAACAGTTTTCTAACTAGACCAGTCAAAACCAGTCATCATCACTACTGAACCCTTCAAGAGTCAGAATCATCCTAGATGATCCCAGTGATGTAATCTTAAATCAAATCAAACTAAATGTAACTGCTGTTTGTGTTCTTTAGACGTAGGAGAACATCAGCTTTTTATGGAGACTGTTTTTAATTCTGATTACAGGAAACTCAATGTTGAGTTGAATTAAATGGTCAGTAGGGTTGATTTTACTAAATAGTTTAAGTACAAACAATTTAGATTTCATTATATTCAACTCAAATCATTACTTCCACTCTATTTGATATTTAAATTGATTTTACTCAAACCATTTGATTTTCTCTAGTTTGCATTAATTAAATATTTTAAGGTAATCACTCAAACTCTTTAAGTACAATCAACTTATCCGGGTTTACAGTGTAGTAGAACATACTAGAACATTTTAAGTAATAAAACTTTAGTTTTTAAGCAATCAGTACACAAACTCTTTACACACAAACTAATTACGGGGTGGCCTAGCGGAGTGGAAACCATATTTTGGGTTCACCTAATGGTCCACATCGGCGTTAAGAAGAAGAAACGTCTTCAGAGACAATATGTGGCAGTCTGCCTCGACCTCCTGCCTCTAAACATATCAGATTTAAGTGCAATTTCGGAGAACGGAGAGGAGCGGTAGCCCAAGCCCTCGACAGAAGCGCCTCGGCTTTTGATTGAGAAGCGTGGAACGAGCCTCCTGACGGCTGCCTCCTCGTTACCTCTGTTTCTTGAAAGGTTACGAGTAGCGAGGCTCTTCAGGAATGACAGAAAGGATGTGTTTTGGTCCACGGCGAACGCGAAAACCCCCATTTCTCACCGCCGCTTCGGCGCCCACCGCTTGCACTGCGCAGCACATTGCAGCGGCGAGGCACGAGAGCGTGACACAAGAGAGGCAGCGGCTCGAGGAAAATGCAAAGTCGTGCAGTTCTCAGTGAGGCAGGTGCAAAAGCAGAGGGGGGGGGGGGGGGGGGGCGACTCGGTCTAATTGCATCAGAGGTGCTGTGTTGACAATCTCCGAACAAAACACTCTTAAAAGGACAGCGGTCAATACGGAGGCGAGGCAGCCGCTCGGGGCGAGGCAGGCGCTCGGGGCGAGGCAGGCACTCGGGGCGAGGACGCTAAAAACAGTCATTTGTCGCTGAGACGGTGAGACGGGAGTACTCCTGACAGGTTGACCCCCCCCCCCCCACTAAAAAAACACTCAAGCACACATTCGGAGCCGCTCGCGCGGGATTGGCTGGCTGTCACCGTCTGACTGTAATTGGTTTGTCAGACTTTCTCCGACAGACGAGCCGGTTTCAGTAAACAGCTCGTTCACCTGCACGCCGTCGCTCGCTTGATTATTTACTTCATCTGCGCTTCTGAAAGAGTCCTGAGTGATGACGACCTGTTAGCTCTGTTCACACTAGTGAATATACACACACACACTAGTGAATATACACACGCACACTAGTGAATATACACACGCACACTAGTGAATATACATGCACACACTAGTGAATATACATGCAAACACTAGTGAATATACACACGCACACTAGTGAATATACACGCAAACACTAGTGAATATACATGCATACACTAGTGAATATACATGCAAACACTAGTGAATATACACACGCATACTAGTGAATATACATGCACACATTAGTGAATATACACACGCACACTAGTGAATATACATGCACACATTAGTGAATATACATGCACACACTAGTGAATATACATGCACACTAGTGAATATACATGCAAACACTAGTGAATATACACGCAAACACTAATGAATATACACACGCACACTAGTGAATATAAATGCACACATTAGTGAATATACATGCACACACTAGTGAATATACATGCACAGACTAGTGAATATACATGCAAACACTAGTAAATATACACACGCACACTAGTGAATATACACACGCACACTAGTGAATATACATGCAAACACTAGTGAATATACACATGCACACTAGTTAATATACATGCACACACTAGTGAATATACATGCACACTAGTGAATATACACACGCACAATAGTGAATATACATGCACACACTAATGAATATACACACGCACACTAGTGAATATACATGCAAACACTAGTGAATATACACACGCACACTAGTGAATATACATGCAAACACTAGTGAATATACACACGCACACTAGTGAATATACACGCACACACTAGTGAATATACATGCAAACACTAGTGAATATACACGCACACACTAGTGAATATATATGCACACACTAGTGAATATACACGCGCACACCAGTGAATATACATGTGCACACTAGTGAATAAACATGCACACACTAGTGAATATACGCACACACTTGAGGGCACCACCATACTGAGCACTACACCACCGTACTAACCACTACACCACCGTACTAAGCACTACACCACCGTACTAACCACTACACCACCGTACTAACCACTACACCACCATACTAACCACTACACCACCGTACTAACCACTACACCACCGTACTAACCACTACACCACCATACTAACCACTACACCACCATACTAACCACTACACCACCATACTAACCACTACACCACCATACTGACCACTACACCACCATACTAACCACTACACCACCATACTAACCACTACACCACCATACTAACCACTACACCACCATACTGACCACTACACCACCGTACTAACCACTAGACCACCATACTAACCACTACACCACCGTAATAACCACTACACCACCATACTAACCACTACACCACCATACTGACCACTACACCACCGTACTAACCACTACACCACCATACTAACCACTACACCACCGTACTAACCACTACACCACCATACTAACCACTACACCACCATACTAACCACTACACCACCATACTAACCACTACACCACCTTACTAACCACTACACCACCATACTAACCACTACACCACCATACTATTCACTGCACCACCATACTAACCACTACACCACCATACTAACCACTACACCACCGTACTAACCACTATACCACCATACTGACCACTACACCACCGTACTGACCACTACACCACCATACTGACCACTACACCACCGTACTGACCACTACACCACCATACTAACCACTACACCACCGTACTAACCCCTACACCACCATACTAACCACTACACCACCGTACTAACCACTACACCACCATACTAACCACTACACCACCATACTAACCCCTACACCACCGTACTAACCACTACACCACCATACTAACCACTACACCACCATACTAACCCCTACACCACCATACTAACCACTACACCACCATACTAACCACTACACCACCATACTAACCCCTACACCACCGTACTAACCACTACACCACCATACTAACCACTACACCACCATACTAACCACTACACCACCATACTAACCACTACACCACCATACACAGCCGGATGTTCAGCTCGGTCTCCTCGTTATTCACCAGCATCTCTGTAATGTTCTAACTGAGCAGCTCCATCAGCATTAACACAGGAAGGTAATCAGAGGCGGTGCTGGAGCTCGTTTCTCTGCAGTGTCTGGATTTTTAAACATGCTGTTAGTATAAAATCCTCACCAGTGAAGAAGCTCCGCCTCACAGTGGAGATCAATGTGACGTGAGATTCCACAGATAGGACGTTTCAGCAGTGCAGCAGCTCATCTACAAGAAAGTAGTCTGGATCCTCAGTCCAGTGACACTGAGCTGTGTAAACACTCCAGCAGCAGCACTGCTGTGTCTGATCCACTCACACCAGCACAACATACTCTAACTAACACACCACCACCACGTCAGTGTCACTGCAGTGCTGAGAATGATCCACCTCCCTAATAGTATCTGCTCTGTGCTGGTTCTGTGGGGGTCCTGATCATTAAAGATATATATATACATATCAAGCCAAACAGAACATATTTAATGAACTAATAGATCTTTGGTGTAAGCTCTATCTCAGGCCAAGGTCTTAAAACGTTTGGACCCTTGCAGGTCCTGCTCTGTGGTGGTCCTGTGGTGGTCCTCTGGGGGTCGTGACTATTAGAGAACAGGGTAACAAAGTATACAGAGAATCAGATGTACTACAGCCTGTAAATCCTGGTATATATATACTGTTTGTATATCTCTCTCTCTCTCTCTCTTTCTCTCTCTCTCTCTCTCTGTATATATATATATATATATATATATATATATATATATATATATATATATATATATATATATATATATATATAGTTTGTCTCTTTCTCTCTCTCTCTCTCTCTCTCTCTCTCTCTATATATATATATATATATATATACTGTTTCTCTCTCTCTCTCTATATATATATATATATATATATACATATATATATATATATACTGTTTCTCTCTCTCTCTCTCTCTCTTTATATATATATACTGTTTCTCTCTCTCTCTCTCTCTCTCTCTTTATATATATATATACTGTTTTTCTCTCTCTCTCTCTTTATATATATATACCGTTTCTCTCTCTCTCTCTCTCTCTCTTTATATATATATACCGTTTCTCTCTCTCTCTCTCTCTCTCTCTCTCTCTCTTTCTCTTTATATATATATACCGTTTCTCTCTCTCTCTCTCTCTCTCTCTCTCTCTTTATATATATATATATATATATATATATATATATATGTGCAGGGAGAGATATGTAGGTTGTGCTGCTTAGAAATGATCTAAGGAAGGTTCTGCGGGTTCCGCGTTCTCTGTTTATTATTTTTTTCTCCTCATTAGATGTGGCCGGGGCGTCTGGCTGCCTGTCGCTCCTCCATGCAATATTAATCGGGCCGATGTGGCTGTTCGGCTTCAGATGAACTTTTTGATCCTCTTTCTCGTATGTGGCTCCTTCAATATTCATCACCGCGGCGCTCGCTAATGCTGGCGGACTGCCGGGCTGTCTCCTCGCCGCGCCGCTCCTCTTTGAGGTTGTATTGTTTTGGGGGTCGTGGCTCCGTAAGAAGCTGAGGGTGACGCTGGATACGGATGCTCTTGTTTGTGGTGCCGGGGAATTCTAGTGTCTGATCAAAGGAGGGTGCGGGGGGCTTCTCTACAGGTGGTAATGGAACCTGTAAGTGGTGCTAGAGGGAGGTAGACGGAGAGCCGGGGCTGGGGCTGGAGTAGGCCTCCCATCCCTGTGGCCTTCGAAACAGTACTCTCGTCACGGGTTCTGGCTGAATCTCCTTCTCTGTGTATTTATAGGCCTCATCCTTAAAACGACTTGCCTCAGTGACTCGTCGCTCCTGGAAGAAAAGAACTGGGCCCCGAAGAATCCATTGTTTAATTCGGGCGACTCCTGACAGCTCCTCTAAAGGCGGATGTGTTTGCAGTAGATAATGCGCTCGATCCTTCTCTTCGACACGAACAGAGCGCTCGCCCGCTCTTGTCCCGACTCGACCCGAAAGCCCAAAAGATGAGGAAGTGTGGCAGGGGTAATGAATCAGCCGAGAGCTGCGGCAGAGCGAGCCTTAACAACGCTACGGGAAACGAGGACAGGGAGCGGGACGCGGGACAAGAGGACTCGTTCTTTTTTAAATGTAGCCCTTCGAGCGCGGACCTAAATAAAACCGAGGAGTCCGTATGACCAGGCAGTGTCCTCTGACTATGGAGACCTTCACAGTCACTTACATAAGGATGGACATGGATAGAGTCAGAGAGTCAAGTCAGATTTGACTCGAAACGTGACTCGTCTGTAACTGACTCATGACTGACTTGAGTCACTTACATAAGGATGGACATGGATAGAGTCAGAGAGTCAAGTCAGATTTGACTCGAAACGTGACTCGTCTGTAACTGACTCATGACTGACTTGAGTCACAGTCACTTACATATTGATGGACATGGATAGAGTCAGAGAGTCGAGTCAGATTTGACTCAAAACATGACTCGTCTGTAACTAACTCATGACTGACTTGAGTCACAGTCACTTACATATTGATGGACATGGATAGAGTCACAGAGTCAACTTAGATTTGACCTTAACTGACTTGAAAAATGACTCGTCCGTAACTGACTCATGACTGACTTGAGTCACAGTCACTTACATATTGATGGACATGGATAGAGTCAGAGAGTCGACTCAGATTTGACCTTAACTGACTTGAAACATGACTCTTCTGTAACTGACTCATGACTGACTTGAGTCACAGTCACTTACATATTGATGGACATGTATAGAGTCAGAGAGTCGACTCAGATTTGACCTTAACTGACTTGAAACATGACTCGTCTGTAGCTGACTCATGACTGACTTGAGTCAGTCACTTACATATTGATGGACATGGATAGAGTCAGAGAGTTGAGTCAGATTTTACTCTAAACGTGACTCGTCTGTAACTGACTCATGACTGACTTGAGTCACAGTCACTTACATATTGATGGACATGGATAGAGTCAGAGAGTCGAGTCACATTTGACTCGAGACGTGACTCGTCTGTAACTGACTCATGACTGACTTGAGTCACAGTCACTTACATATTGATGGACATGGATAGAGTCAGAGAGTCAAGTCAGATTTGACTCGAAACATGACTCGTCTGTAACTGACTCATGACTGACTTGAGTCACAGTCACATACATATTGATGGACATGTATAGAGTCAGAGAGTCGACTCAGATTTGACCGTAACTGACTTGAAATGTGACTCTTCCATAACTGACTCATGACTGACTTGAGTCACAGTCACTTACATATTGATGGACATGTATAGAGTCAGAGAGTCGAGTCAGATTTGACTCAAAACGTGACTCGTCTGTAACTGACTCATGACTGACTTGAGTCACAGTCACTTACATATTATGGACATGTATAGAGTCAGAGAGTCGACTCAGATTTGACCTTAACTGACTTGAAACATGACTCTTCTGTAACTGACTCATGACTGACTTGAGTCACAGTCACTTACATATTGATGGACATGGATAGAGTCAGAGAGTCGAGTCAGATTTGACTCGAAACGTGACTCGTCTGTAACTGACTCATGACTGACTTGAGTCACAGTCCCTTACATATTATGGACATGTATAGAGTCAGAGAGTCGACTCAGATTTGACCTTAACTGACTTGAAACATGACTCTTCTGTAACTGACTCATGACTGACTTGAGTCACAGTCACTTACATATTGATGGACATGGATAGAGTCAGAGAGTCGAGTCAGATTTGACTCGAAACGTGACTCGTCTGTAACTGACTCATGACTGACTTGAGTCAGTCACTTACATATTGATGGACATGGATGGAGTCAGAGAGTCGAGTCAGATTTGACTCGAAACGTGACTTGTCTGTAACTGACTCATGACTGACTTGAGTCACAGTCACTTACATATTGATGGACATGGATAGAGTCAGAGAGTCGACTCAGATTTGACCTTAACTAACTCATGACTCATCTTAACCTCATCCCTAACTGACTTGCTGTTCAATTTAGATTTGACCTTAACTGATTTATGACTTGACTCAGACTTGCCCACATCTGACTTATGACTCAGCTTAACCTCAACATAACTGACTCATAACTCAACTCAGACTTAACCTTCACTGCAACTCAATATAGACTTGACCATAACTGACTCATGACTCAACTTAACCTTAACTTTAACTGATTTGCAACTCAATATAGACTTGGCCATAACTGACTCATGACTCAACTTAACCTTAACTTTAATTGACTTGCAACTCAATGTAGACTTGGCCATAACTGACTCATGACTCAACTTAACCTTAACCTTGACTGACTTGCAACTCAATGTAGACTTGACCATAACTGACTCATGACTCAACTTAACCTTAACCTTAACTGACTTGCAACTCAATATAGACTTGGCCATAACTGACTCATGACTCAACTTAACCTTAACCTTAACTGACTTGCAACTCAATATAGACTTGGCCATAACTGACTCATGACTCAACTTAACCTTAACCTTAACTGACTTGCAACTCAATATAGACTTGGCCATAACTGACTCATGACTCAACTTAACCTTATCCTTAACTGACTTGCATCTCAATATAGACTTGGCCATAACTGACTCATGACTCAACTTAACCTTATCCTTAACTGACTTGCAGACTTGACCTCAACCTACTGGCAACTCAATTCAGACTTGACCTTCACAGTCACTTACATTAGGATAGACATGTATAGAGTCAGAGAGTCGAGTCAGATTTGACCATAACTAATTTATAACTCATCTTAACCTTATCGTTAACTGACTTGCAACTCAATTCGGACTTGACCTCAACTGACTAGTGACTCAACTCAGACTTGACCATAACTGACTCATGACTCAACTTAACCTTAACTTTAACTGACTTGCAAATCAATATAGACTTGACCATAACTGACTCATGACTCAACTTAACCTTAACTTTAACTGACTTGCAACTCAATATAGACTTGGCCATAACTGACTCATGACTCAACTTAACCTTAACTGACTTGCAAGTCAATACAGACTTGGCCATAACTGACTCATGACTCAGTTCAACCTTATCAATAACTGGCTCTCAACTCAATTCGGACTTGTCCTCAACAGACTAGCGACTCAACTCAGACTTGACCATAACTGACTCATGACTCAACTTAACCTTAACTGACTTGCAACTCAATACAGACTTGGCCATAACTGACTCATGACTCAACTTAACCTTAACTGACTTGCAACTCAATATAGACTTGGCCATAACTGACTCATGACTCAGTTCAACCTTATCAATAACTGGCTCTCAACTCAATTCGGACTTGTCCTCAACTCACTAGCGACTCAACTCAGACTTGACCATAACTGACTCATGACTCAACTTAACCTTAACCTTAACTGACTTGCAACTCAATATAGACTTGACCATAACTGACTCATGACTCAACTTAACCTTAACTTTAATTGACTTGCAACTCAATGTAGACTTGGCCATAACTGACTCATGACTCAACTTAACCTTAACCTTAACTGACTTGCAACTCAATATAGACTTGGCCATAACTGACTCATGACTCAACTTAACCTTATCCTTAACTGACTTGCAGACTTGACCTCAACCTACTGGCAACTCAATTCAGACTTGACCTTCACAGTCACTTACATTAGGATAGACATGTATAGAGTCAGAGAGTCGAGTCAGATTTGACCATAACTAATTTATGACTCATCTTAACCTTATCCTTAACTGACTTGCAACTCAATTCGGACTTGACCTCAACTGACTAGTGACTCAACTCAGACTTGACCATAACTGACTCATGACTCAACTTAACCTTAACCTTAACTGACTTGCAACTCAATATAGACTTGGCCATAACTGACTCATGACTCACCTCAAACTTATCAATAACTGGCTCTCAACTCAATTCGGACTTGTCCTCAGACGACTCGCGACTCAACTCAGACTTGACCATAACTGACTCATGACTCAACTTAACCTTAACCTTAACTGACTTGCAAGTCAATACAGACTTGGCCATAACTGACTCATGACTCAACTTAACCTTAACTTTAAATGACTTGCAACTCAATATAGACTTGGCCATAACTGACTCATGACTCAACTTAACCTTAACTGCTTTACAACTCAATATAGACTTAGCCATAACTGACTCATGACTCAACTTAACCTTAACCTTAACTGACTTGCAACTCAATATAGACTTGGCCATAACTGACTCATGACTCAACTTAACCTTATCCTTAACTGACTTGCAGACTTGACCTCAACCTACTGGCAACTCAATTCAGACTTGACCTTCACAGTCACTTACATTAGGATAGACATGTATAGAGTCAGAGAGTCGAGTCAGATTTGACCATAACTAATTTATGACTCATCTTAACCTTATCCTTAACTGACTTGCAACTCAATTCGGACTTGACCTCAACTGACTAGTGACTCAACTCAGACTTGACCATAACTGACTCATGACTCAACTTAACCTTAACCTTAACTGACTTGCAACTCAATATAGACTTGGCCATAACTGACTCATGACTCACCTCAAACTTATCAATAACTGGCTCTCAACTCAATTCGGACTTGTCCTCAGACGACTCGCGACTCAACTCAGACTTGACCATAACTGACTCATGACTCAACTTAACCTTAACCTTAACTGACTTGCAAGTCAATACAGACTTGGCCATAACTGACTCATGACTCAACTTAACCTTAACTTTAAATGACTTGCAACTCAATATAGACTTGGCCATAACTGACTCATGACTCAACTTAACCTTAACTGCTTTACAACTCAATATAGACTTAGCCATAACTGACTCATGACTCAACTTAACCTTAACCTTAACTGACTTGCAACTCAATATAGACTTGGCCATAACTGACTCATGACTCAACTTAACCTTAACCTTAACTGACTTGCAAGTCAATACAGACTTGGCCATAACTGACTCATGACTCAGCTCAACCTTATCAATAACTGGCTCTCAACTCAATTCGGACTTGTCCTCAAACGACTCGCAACTCAACTCAGACTTGGCCATAACTGACTCATGACTCAACTTAACCTTAACTGACTTGCATCTCAATACAGACTTGGCCATAACTGACTCATGACTCAACTTAACCTTAACTTTAAATGACTTGCAACTCAATATAGATTTGCCCATAACTGACTCATGACTCAGTTCAACCTTATCAATAACTGGCTCTCAACTCAATTCGGACTTGTCCTCAACTCACTAGCGACTCAACTCAGACTTGACCATAACTGACTCATGACTCAACTTAACCTTAACCTTAACTGACTTGCAACTCAATATAGACTTGACCATAACTGACTCATGACTCAACTTAACCTTAACTTTAATTGACTTGCAACTCAATATAGACTTGGCCATAACTGACTTATGACTCAGCTCAACCTTATCCTCACTCCACATTTAGCTCACACCTGACTTGACTCTGACTTACCGTTAACTGACTGGTGACTCCACTTAAACTCACTGGCTAAGGCTCACATTTGGCTCACACCCGACTTGCCATTAACAGACTCGACTCAACCTTAACTCGGCAACAAATAGAAACTGTCCTGGTAAACCACGCAGTCCATCTATATTTACAGCAGACCTTACAGTAGAGGTCTGAGGAACCTGGTGCCTTCACACTTTGTGAAATCTGCATCAACCATCTGATCTCCTCATCACTTGATCTGTAATCACCACCCCCACATCTCAGTCTCTCCACACCTCTTTGGCCAGTAAGTGTAGGTCCAAGGTACTGGTACCTGAAAGACTTGCAGGTCAGTCTCGGTCACTCCTAGATGTGCTTCTTTCGCTGGTCCACTTTTCCAACTATGGACCAGTTGAGATCATTTAGTGTGCTGTGGAAACAGGATGGGGTCTGATGTCATGTGTCACAGCCTTGGATGGAGTGAAACAATGAAAGAGCGAAGCCGAAGAAGCCAAAGCGGCACCTCCTCCCACGCAGCAGCAGACACGAGCCGTGACCTCAATCATCTCACTCCGTGTGTGAGTATGAGGGGGTGGTGAGCGAAGGCAGAGAGCGAGAGAAAGAGAGAGAGAGAAACTGACGAGGAGACCAAACTTTTGATGTGCATTTTCACAAATTGCAGTGGGAAAGCTCTGGATTCCACCGCCGAGCCGCTACTGTACATGTCCTCCAGCGGTGCAGTCCTCTGTTCCTCCGTTAGCCAGCCTCCTTCACACAGGCCCAACATTCTTGCCTCATTATTTGATGGTTTGTGGCAGGTTGTGTTTGTTAGCTGAAAGGCTGAGGGCTTTTTGTGGGGAAGAGAAAAGTCCAGAGCGCGACCGAAACCATGCAATCCTACGGCAAACGAACACTCTGAATTATTCAGCAGGAATTATTTTCACAAATGTGTTTAAAGAACGATGAGGTGTCTTATGGAGAGACTTGTAGGGACACACAATCTATCACCTCAGCTAAGGGATGGCACGAGGTGTGCGGCTGATTTGATTCCTTGCTGGAGAAGCCATAGGCCATCATTCAAAGCTAACACAAACACAAAATCGGTAGATTCAACACGCCTGGGCCCTGACAAGTATGTGGTTACATGCCAGGTTTCCCGATGTTTGTACATGTACAGCGCCGGGCTTGGGTCAGGTTTGTGTTCGAGTTTGTTTTGAAGAAGTAATGAGTTCTTCCTTGAGGGAACTTTCTTGCATTTGCTTCTACACAGTCACCGGGCCGAGGTCTAGATTTCACCAAAGCTTGCCAAAAGAGAACGGTTTAAAGTTCCAAAACACAGGTACCAGTCAGGTTTCCTGTATCAAATTTAACAATACCACTCAGTACAAGTTGGGCCAGGTGTCAAATTTAGCTGTTTCCTATAGGACTGTTTAGGCAAGGTATCAAATTTAGCAGTACCACTCAGACAGGTTTGGCCAGGTATCAAGTTTAGCAGTACTACTCAGACTGGTTTGGCCAGGTATCAAGTTTAGCAGTACTACTCAGACTGGTTTGGCCAGGTATCAAGTTTAGCAGTACCACTCAGAGTATTTGGGCCAGGTACCAAGTTTAGCAGTACCACTCAGAGTAGTTGGGCCAGGTATCAAGCTTAGCAGTACCACTCAGAGTAGTTGGGCCAGGTATCAAGTGTAGCAGTACTGCTTGAACTGATTGGGCCAGATATCAAATTTGGCAGTACCACTCAGACTGATTGGGTCAGGATTCAAATTTATTTGTACAGCGCCGAACTGTTTGGGTCAAACTAACAGTAACACTTGACATTGATTGTGCCAGTTATCAAATTTAGCTGTTTCACTTGGGACTGGTAGGCCCCGGTATCTAGTTTAGCAGTACAACTTGGACTGATTGGCCCAAATTTTAAGTTTAGCAGTATTGCTCAGACTGGTTGGGCCAGGTATCAAGTTTAGCAGTACTGGTTGGGATGGGCATTACGTTTAGCAGTACCACTTAGAGTACTTGGGCCAGGTATCAAGTTTAGCAGTACCACACAGGACTGATTGGGCCAGGTGTGTTTCACTTTCTTCTCCCTGTGGTCCTCAAATCTCAGCTGACGTAGTTCCGTGTTGAAGAAGCCAGAAAGATGATTAGTCTAACATCAGAGAATACATGCACATCCGCACGCACACCCACCCACCCGCACACATCGCTCATTAATCTCCAGGAGAACAATGCAGTCGGAGATGAGGTGCGGAGGGGCTGCTTCGCCGCAGCAGGTGAAATGGTTAGTGCAGATTAATTCTCAAAACACAGTAATCATCAGCTTCACGAGGACCCTGGAAAGTAATATCACAAACGATCGAGTGTGAAATTAGCTCGGGAACGAATGCCTGATGGAAAATGACTCGAAAGTCGCTTTTGTTATCTTCCAGAAGAGCGCTAATAATGCCGCCGCTCGCTACGTGCGCTGGGTTTCGGTATTGGGAAAAGGCGTACCAAGCTAGAGGTTAAAGGAACGTCGCCAGTGCTGGGTAACTGCCCGTGTTACCGTTATTTCCGTGAAACCTGCGCTTCGGAAATTAGAAACGCCCCACGAACTCATCTCCCGTAGGTTTCCACAGGGCGGAGGACTGAGTCATGTCTCAGGTTTGTACAACCACAACAAATACAAACACTCCACCAACATTCCATCCATCCATCCATCCATCCATTATATTCCACTTTATCCCGGTAGTCGGGTTCATGGGGGTACTGGAGCCAAGCATCCCATTGCATCGGGCGAAGGCGGGGAACTGTGTTTGGACTGTGGGAGGAAACAAGAGTAGGGGGACCGTGAATGGATGAGTTCTTCTTTCTTTCATCTTTTCCCTTTTCAAGGGTCTCCACAGCGAGTCACCCTCCTCCATCTCAGTCCCCTGCATCCTCTGTCCTCACACCAACTACTTCCATGTCCTCTCTAACTGCATCCATATATCTTACCTTCTAACATCCCTCTACCAACATACCCACCGTCCCTCCTCTGGACTCTGGTCTCCGTCTGGCCTCTCAAACCTGATCTTCTAGTACAGGGGTCACTAATAGGTGGACCGTGGTCCGGATCCGGACCCAGACGTTGTCCAATGCGGACCCAAACCGATAAACTACTGAGAATGATTTTCTTTTGACTGTGTTTATTTTAAGAGGCGGAACTTTTCTTGTCTTTACGGTATACGGGCTTTATGGCGCAGTGAATTCTGAGACCAGTCACCAGTCCTTAGCCAATCAGATCAGTGCACATTGGGGCTTGCGGTACTAAGAATAACGAGTGAAAGTCAACATTGAAAACTGACTGTTTAACCAGGCACGGTTCTGGAATGGAACTGCTCATCTAGTTTTGGAGAATACCACTCTGTACAACCAACATGTCCACTAGTGAAGCTGAGTTAACAAGAAGAACCATGTTTTATTTACTTTCTATATAAAGAAACACTTTAAGATGCACTTTAAGATACTTTTGTTCAAAGGAATTCGTTTTTTTTTTAATGTAGCTCTTGTTTTTACCTGAAGTAATGAAAAAAATATTTGGAGCTTTATCAATAATTCATTCAGTTCAGCATTTAAACAGTAAATATACTGAAATATACTGAACGGTATTTGTAATAAGTTTGTCTTTCAGTTGCTGATGGTATAAGATGCTGATAATGGAGTGTAAATGTAAGGAGTAGAAAGTACTGATAATGGAGTGTAAATGTAAGGAGTAGAAAGTACTGATAATGGAGTGTAAATGTAAGGAGTAGAAAGTACTGACAATGGAGTGTAAATGTAAGGAGTAGAAAGTACTGATAATGGAGTGTAAATGTAAGGAGTAGAAAGTACAGATAATGGAGTGTAAATGTAAGGAGTATAAAGTACTGATAATGGAGTGTAAATGTAAGGAGTAGAAAGTACTGATAATGGAGTGTAAATGTAAGGAGTAGAAAGTACTGATAATGGAGTGTAAATGTAAGGAGTAGAAAGTACTGACAATGGAGTGTAAATGTAAGGAGTAGAAAGTACTGATAATGGAGTGTAAATGTAAGGAGTAGAAAGTACAGATAATGGAGTGTAAATGTAAGGAGTAGAAAGTACTAATAATGGAGTGTAAATTTTAAAAAAAATGGTTGAGGCTGGAAAACTCTGAGTCATGTGAGCTCCTACTGGTTCTTGGGAGTTCCCAAGTTCATCTAGGGACTCCAGAGAACCTGCAGGTGAAACTAAACTTAAGGAGTCCACTGCAGTAGGTGTGACAGTTATTAAGGTTTATTTAAAAGGTTTCATGAAAAAATATTAGAATGAAATCATTATTTCCCAATTGGCATTACAGTTGGCATTCAGGCCCGGCTAGGTTTTGGCCCGGTCTTCAATTCCTTGTGCTTCTCTCCCAGAATGGGAGGAATAATGTATAAAAACATCACTTCTCATCACTTTGAGCTAGAACACAACATTTCTGACATCAGCGGTGACATCACACACCACGTTAGTGTAAATGGTGAACAGAGAGGGTGGAGGAGAGAGTGACACAGTGCTGGACTTGTTGTGAAGTTGTGTGTTGGTGTTGACGGAGAAGGAGAGTGTCTGTTAAAGGAGCTCCGCTTTCTAGCAGGAAACATTCACACTCAGTAAACAGCTAGACACACTGAACGGGAGTGTCTCTGAGCTTCACACTCCTTTATTAGTGAAGTAGTATGTTCACTACTAAGACTGGACTTTCACCTTCAGGATCCACAAACCAGGAGAAGCAGCTGACGCTAACGCTAAACGTTCTCAGGAGAGAGTCCAGCACATGTTCACGTTCACGGTTCTTCTCGAGGTTCTCCATAATCTGGAGCTTCTGGACTTCCTGTGTGGGGAAACTGTGGCACTGCATTGTGTTTTAGTCTACGCTTAAAACCAACAGCCTCTGTCAAGTCTCTCACCAGTGGTGGTCTACTGAACCACTCCAACTCATCCAGACTGAAGTGAGGAGAGCAGAGCGGGGGTCTTTGGGTAGCTGTGTTGGTCCACACGCTGCTTCACTAACTATTCTCCTTGTTTATGTTTGTGAAGCTGTTTAGACTAATATCAGTCTTCACACTGCCTTTCACTGAAACAACATCAACAACATGGTTTTCTTTAAGGTAGCTTAGTAACTAACATTCACTCCTTCACACCACAGTCCAGTTCAGACCTGCAGTCATTACATCATATTAATGCTTACAAGTGTTCCCTTTAAAAGGTATGTAGATTAGTTAAAGCAATGACTTTGTTCATAGATTATAATATATTGTTATAGTTTCATGTGAGTGAGCTTTCAGAGGTGGACGTCTGGTTCCATTTACCACCACTGTGACCAGTTTTGCTGACAAATACTGACCAGCAAGAGCAAAACAACTGGCATCAGGATATTTACCCTGAGCTTGTTTATATTTAGTACATGTGTGGTCTGATACTGAACAACTGCCCATCCTGTGTGGTCTGATACTGAACAACTGCCCATCCTGTGTGGTCTGATACTGAACAACTGCCCATCCTGTGTGGTCTGATACTAAACAACTGCCCATCCTGTGTAGTCTGATACTGAACAACTGCCCATCCTGTGTGGTCTGATACTGAACAACTGCCCATCCTGTGTGGTCTGATACTAAACAACTGCCCATCCTGTGTAGTCTGATACTGAACAACTGCCCATCCTGTGTGGTCTGATACTGAACAACTGCCCATCCTGTGTGGTCTGATACTGAACAACTGTCCATCCTGTGCGGTCTGATACTGAACAACTGTCCATCCTGTGTGGTCTGATACTGAACAACTGCCCATCCTGTGCGGTCTGATACTGAACAACTGCCCATCCTGTGTGGTCTGATACTGAACAACTGTCCATCCTGTGTGGTCTAATACTGAACAACTGCCCATCCTGTGTGGTCTGATACTGAACAACTGCCCATCCTGTGTGGTGGTCTGATACTGAACAACTGCTCACCCTGTGTGGTCTGATACTGAACAACTGCCCATCCTGTGTGGTCTGATACTAAACAACTGCCCATCCTGTGTGGTCTGATACTGAACAACTGCCCATCCTGTGCTGTTCTCTACTATCAGTATCTCATATAGTTTGTAAATCTTGTTCTTTTTGTGTTGTACTTGTTTTACTATCCGGTGTGAACCTGAGGAGGATGGCTTCCCCTTTATGAGTCTGGTTCCTCTCGAGGTTCCTCCCCTCGCTCTGAAGGAGCTTTTCCTTGGCCTGCTTTTTGGAGTCTTAGACCAGGAATAAACCTGGACTTGGTGCCACGTCAACTGAAAAACACTGGAATTGTTGTTAGAAAGTAAGTGTTTTGAACACCAACCAGATCATAGCTACATAGAGGACCTGAGGAGGATGGCTTCCCCTTTTTGAGTCTGGTTCCTCTCAAGGTTCCTCCCCTCGCTCTGAGGAAGCTTTTCCTTGGCCTGCTCTTTGGAGTCTTGGACCAGGAATAAACCTGGACTTGGTGCCACATCAACTGAAAACCATTGGAATTGTTGTTAGAAAGTAAGTGTTTTGAACACCAACCAGATCATAGTTAGGTTTAAAATTTAAACATCCACCAAAGAGGATCTGTTTGTTCATGAAACATAGCGTTTATAGCACGTAGAACACATCTGAGCGTATCCCCCCCCCCCCCACCTTCCTTCCACTAGACAGCTGCTGCGTGGCAGGACTTCTCCAACCGTGCAACGCATGAGCAACTCGCAGCTCGACTGAGGCTTAGCTCGCTATACAAAACCTTCACGCTGTTGATTTAATGGAATACGTTCTGTAGCTCTTCACTGCTCACCTGAATAGCATCTGTATGGAGAACCTTACCTGCTGTAACCTCGTCCTAACAGCAAACGCCACACCTGAGCGACAACTCTCACTAAGATCCGTGCCGCCGTCTACGCCAGCTGTGAGTGGCAGAGCGGGATGTGTTGCAGCCGTGGTTGATGGACGTCCCAATTCTATTTCTGTTGCGTCGCGTCGCTCCATCGCTCCAACTCAGAACAAAAGAGGAGAGACCCGTGGATTTCCTACGACCCTGCCAGTAAGCCGTTGGGAGAAGATGTCAGGGTGCAGCAAGTTTGTCTTGTGTCTCGGATGGATAAGGGTATGTACCTAGTCAGATATGTACCTACAACCGAGCTGCTCAACACCAGGGGGCAGTGTCCTGATATACTTATTATTGTACTGACACCTTGTTGTTTAGTCTGCTGCTGCTGCTAAGTGTGGGAATAAAACTCAACCTCGCTATTAAACGTCCCAAAACCGCAGCCGTGTCAGGAAAGCAGCTGACGAGCGCACTTGATGTTTCCGGCGGAGACATCCTGAAGGCTTCGCTCCGCAATGCAATACAACAGCGAGACACTCGTTTGCTGTCACGACAAAGTGAAGCGTCGAGGGACGGAGGACTGTCAAAACACGGTCACCAGAGCTTCACGACGTCTTCACTAAGCAGCCGACGAGTAAAACACATCCACCGTTTCACTTACTCACCATCCTACAAGTCAGAGACAATTACCAACCGTGTGCTTCCACTAACTGGCCACTTTATTAGAAACATCAACTTTATACTTCCATTAACCGGCCACTTTATTAGAAACACCAACCTTGTACTTCTCCTAACTGGCCACTTTATTAGAAACACACACCTTGTACTTCAACTAACTGGCCACTTTATTAGAAACACACACCTTGTACTTCAACTAACTGGCCACTTTATTAGAAACACACACCTTGTACTTCAACTAACTGGCCACTTTATTAGAAACACCAACCTTGTACTTCTCCTAACTGGCCACTTTATTAGAAACCCCCACTTTGTACTTCCACTAACTGGCCACTGTATTAGAAACACCAACTTTAGACTTCCACTAAGTGGAAGAAACATCAACCTTGTACTTTTACCAACTGGCCACTTTATTAGAACGACCATCCTTGTACTTCACCTAACTGGCCACTTTATTAGAAACACACACCTTGTACTTCAACTAACTGACAACTTTATTAGAAACCCCCACTTCTTTCTTCCACTAACTGGCCACTGTATTAGAAACACCAACCTTAGACTTCCACTAACTGGCCACTTTATTAGAAACACCAACCTTAGACTTCCTCTAAGTGGCCATTTTTTTAGAAACATCAACCTTGTACTTTCAGTAACTGGCCACTTTATTAGAAACATCAACCTTGTACTTTTACCAACTGGCCACTTTATTAGAAACACCCACCTTGTACTTCCACTAACTGGCCACTTTATTAGAAACACAAACCTTGTACTTCAACTAACTGACAACTTTATTAGAAACACTTACCTTGTGCTTCCACTAACTGACCACTTTATTAGAAACACCCACCTTCTACTTACACTCACTGACCACTTTATTAGAAACCCCCACCTTGTACTTCCACTAACTGGCCACTTTATTAGAAACACATGTCTTGTACCTCTACTAGCTGGCCACTTTATTAGAAACAGCCACATTGTCATTAGTGATTATGCATAGCAATCAATTGGGACACAATAGCAAGACCATAGCAACCACCTGGGACATGATAGTATGCTTTAGCTCTGTAGTAAACTATATTTCACATCTTACTACCGCCTCTATGACTCATATACAACACACAGACTGACCGCCGTGTCATGAAGGACTCTGATTGGCTGGAACTACTTTTTAAAGGCTTGCTGTGAGGTCCTGCTGGAACCCGGACATGAGGTCAACCTCCGTAATCACCCAAGCAGTGGACGGAACCGAGAGTAGAGGAACACAGAGGCAAGAGAAAGATCCAGCTGAGGGATCGGTGGTCTGTGGGCTGGAATTAGAGACCGTAGGAGTGTTGGTGTACACGGGGGGCCGATTGTATTCAGTCTGGTCACTAGCGGTCATGGTGTCCTGTCCTGACCGTCACCGCTCTGCGTTCTGCTGCTAGCTTTTCTTCCTCCTGCCTCTGTTCTCCAGCCCATGAGTCACCCCCCCCCTCGCACACTGAAAAATGCCCACCACCGCCGCCCCGCTGCGCGTTCACTTAGCATTCACTTTGCAGCGATCTTTAAAAGAAATGATGGTAGGTGGCATTTCACAACCACACACGGCCCCCCAGCGAGAGCAAATGAAGACCCCCAGCTGTGTATTGTGGAGTCGGACAGCTGCAGCGCTGCTGACCGGTTTCGCCGCGCGGCTGTAATTAGACAGATTACGCAGCTTCGCTCGTTTCCACTGGAACGCAAAGCCAAGTCTTACCTTCAGATCTGGAAGCTCGTATGACCTGCTGCCTTTAAACAGGGACCTCCTGGAAACAAGACTTCAGCCAGACCAGGTTTTACTGAATACCGAGGGAGTGAGGAAGGAAGGAAGGAAGGAGGATGAAGTATCTATCTGAAATGTTTTATATTCGTTTAGTGGCCACTTTATTAGAAACCCTTTCTTAGTGCTCCACCTTGCAGGTGTTGAGTTAGAGATTGTAGTTCATCTGTTGATCCATAGATATCCAGACCTTCACCAGTCCTCTACTTTAGTCTGGATAGTTTAGGGTGATGGACCACTAGTTTGCCAGTTAGTGGAAATACAAAGTAGGTGTTTCTAAAAAAAGTGGCCAGTTAGTTTGGGGACAAGGTAGGTGTTTCTCATAAAGTGGCCACTTACTGGAAGTTTAAGGTGGGTGTTTGTAATAAAGTGGCCAATTAGTGGAAGTACATGGTGAGTGTTTCTAATAAAGTGGCCAGTTAATGGAACTACAAGGTGAGTGTTTCTAATAAAGTGGCCAGTTAGTGGAAGAACAAGGTGGGTGTTTGTAATAAAGTGGCCAATTAGTGGAAGTACAAGGTTGGTGTTTCTAATAAAGTGGCCAGTTAATGGAACTACAAGGTGAGTGTTTCTAATAAAGTGGCCAGTTAGTGGAAGAACAAGGTGGGTGTTTCTAATAAAGCGGCCAGTTAATGGAACTACAAGGTGAGTGTTTCTAATAAAGTGGCCATTTAGAGGAAGTACAAGGTGGGTGTTTCTAATAAAGTGGCCTGTTAATGGAACTACAAGGTGAGTGTTTCTAATAAAGTGGCCATTTAGAGGAAGTACAAGGTGGGTGTTTACAATAAAGTGTTCAGTTAGTGGAAGTACATGTTGGGTGTTTCTCATAAAGTGGCCAGTTTGTAGAACAACAAGGTGGGTGTTTCTAATAAAGTGGCCAGTTAATGGAACTACAAGGTGAGTGTTTCTAATAAAGTGGCCATTTAGAGGAAGTACATGTTGGGTGTTTCTAATAAAGTGGCCAGTTTGTAGAAGAACAAGGTGGGTGTTTCTAATAAAGTGACCAGTTAATGGAACTACAAGGTGAGTGTTTCTAATAAAGTGGCCATTTAGAGAAGTACAAGGTGTGTGTTTCTAATAAAGTGGCCACTTTGTGGGAATAGAAGGTGGGTGTTTACAATAAAGTGGCCAGTTAGTGAAACTACAAGGTGGGTGTTTAAATAAAGTGGCCAGTTTGTAGAAGTACAAGATGTGTTTCTAATAAAGTGGCCAGTTTGTAGAAGTACAAGGTGTGTGTTTCCAATAAAGTGGCCAGCTAGTGGAAGAACGAGGCAGGGATTCGTTGCATTCATCTAAAACTTTTTAAATCTCACTGTGGTTTGATGTTCTCGGAGCTTTAGGCGGCGTTTAAACACCCAGTGAGTGGAGATCATATAGACGAGCTCGAGCGAACTCATTTAATGAAGAAACTGAAGAGCTTCCCAAAAGGCCATGGCGGAGCGGACCCCCGCGGCCCGGCAAATTCCTCCAAATTCCTTCCCCAATCAATCTCCACCGTGTTGTAGCAGCCCGGGCCAGACTGCAGCGTTCTTAATTAGGAAAGCAAATTTAATTTGACCTCACACAATCACCACACATTAATTGTCTTCCTAAAGCTCTTGTCGGCGAAGAAGAGGGATGAGGCATCGCTCTCTCCGTCTGGAGACCCCGGAGGAGGCGAGGTTTAAGTAAGCTGTATTCAGATTCAAATGCTGGGACGTTTGTTGGATAATGAAACTCAGCCTATTATATTGTGTTTACATGCTTTCTTTTTTAATTTATCCAATACTGGAGTTAACATATCACACAAACACACATCCACCTATACACTACTCAGCTCCACTGACCATACAGGACCTCCACTCACTGTCCACTGTATCAGCTCCACTGACCATACAGGACCTCCACTCACTGTCCACTGTATCAGCTCCACTGACCATACAGGGCCTCCACTCACTGTCCACTGTATCAGCTCCACTGACCATACAGGACCTCCACTCACTGTCCACTGTATCAGCTCCACTGACCATACAGGACCTCCACCCACTGTCCACTGTATCAGCTCCACTGACCATACAGGACCTCCACTCACTGTCCACTGTATCAGCTCCACTGACCATACAGGGCCTCCACTCAGTGTCCACTGTATCAGCTCCACTGACCATACAGGACCTCCACTCACTGTCCACTGTATCAGCTCCACTGACCATACAGGACCTCCACTCACTGTCTACTGTATCAGCTCCACTGATCATACAGGACCTACACTCACTGTCCACTGTATCAGCTCCACTGACCATACAGGAGCTCCACTCACTGTCCACTGTATCAGCTCCACTGACCATACAGGACCTCCACTCACTGTCCACTGTATCAGCTCCTCTGACCATACAGGACCTCCACACACTGTCCACTGTATCAGCTCCACTGACCATACAGGACTTCCACTCACTGTCCACTGTATCAGCTCCACTGACCATACAGGAGCTCCACTCACTGTCCACTGTATCAGCTCCACTGACCATACAGGACCTCCACCCACTGTCCACTGTATCAGCTCCACTGACCATACAGGAGCTCCACTTACAGACTGTAGTTCTACTGATTCTCTTATACTTTATTACTCTGTTCTTTGATGATCAGGACCCCCACAGGACCACCACAGAGCAGATACTATTAGGGAGGTGGGTCATTCTCAGCACTGCAGTTAGTGTGTGTTGTGCTGCTGCTGGAGTGTTTAAACACTGTGTCCACTCACTGTCCACTCTATTAGACACTCCTACTACTTGCTGGTCCACCTTGTAGATGTAAAGTCAGAGACAGTAGCTCATCTGCTGCTGCACAGTTTGTGTTCCTCTAGTTCTTCATCAGTGGACACAGGACGCCGTCCACAGGACACTGCTGTCTGGGTAGTTTTGGTTGGTGGACGATTCTCAGGAGTGACATTGAAGGGTTGAAACACTCCAGTAGTGCTGCTGTGTCTGATTCACTCACACCAGCACAACACACACTACTAACATAGTTGAGTCAGTGTCACTGCAGTGCTGAGAATGATCCACCTCCCTAATAGTATCTAAAGTGGGCAGTTAGTGAAAGTACAGGGTTGGTGTTTCTAATAAAGTGGCCAGTTAGTGGAAGTATAAGGTTGGTGTTTCTAATAAAGTGGTCAGTTAGTGGAAGTATAAGGTTGGTGTTTCTAATAAAGTGGCCAGTTAGTGATAGATAGATAGATAGATAGATAGATAGATAGATAGATAGATAGATAGATAGATATAGATAGATAGATAGATAGATGTTTCTAATAAAGTGCTGAAAATGACCCACCACTCTAATAGTACCTGCTTAGTGGTGGTCCTGTGGGGGTCCTGACCATTACAGAACAGGGTAACAGTAGTCTGTAACTGTGAAACTACTGAATTATAACATGACAGTTGCATCCTTACTAAAGTTAAGAACAGAATTGTGAGTAGCGGCGACTGGTCTGTAATAGAAGCTGGACGAGTCGTGACTACTTGGATGGAGTCTGAAAAGCACAAACCCCAACTCCATCAAAATACTTGTCGAAGCGGCCGAGTATATTCAGGATAGGGTTCATAATAGTAGTTAATTAGAAATGTGTGACTTAGCGATTGGTATGGGTGGGAGTCGGCGGGGGATCCTCAGGGTTTTGAAATCAATTTCTTTGGTCCACAAGAGAGCACAGCGCAAGGTCAACCTAAATCAAAACTAACGAGAGACGGTAATGAAATTTCTTGCTCTTTTCTCGTCAGAGGATCACTGAGGCCGGGCGACACCCTATGATGAAGAAAGAAGCTGACGATCAAAAGTATTGGGATACTCGGAAATATCGTTGTTTATTAACAATATCCAATAAGAGTCAATCTCAACCAACCACTGCCTATTACTGTAGACGAATATGATTTAGGCCGGTCATAAGTCTGTACATGAAAGAATAAATCCTAGCAAAGCTGCATGTTAGAGACTTTGTAATATAAACCCATAATGATAATCCAACAACGATGTTGTGTTCTCGACTCAGCGGCCAATCAGAGACTGAGGTTCTGACTTGTTGACCAATCAGAGACTATGATCCTGACTTGTTGACCAATCAGAGACAGAGGTTCTGACATATTAACCATCAGAGACTGTGGTTCTGACTTGTCGACCGATCAGAGACAGAGGTTCTGACATGCTAACCAATCAGAGACTGAGGTTCTGATTTGTTAACCAATCACAGACTGAGGTTCTGATTTGTTAACCAATCAGAGACTGAGGTTCTGACTTGTTGACCAATCAGAGACTATGATCCTGACCTGTTGACCAATCAGAGACAGAGGTTCTGACATATTAACCATCAGAGACTGTGGTTCTGACTTGTCGACCAATCAGAGACAGAGGTTCTGACATGCTAACCAATCAGAGACTGAGGTTCTGATTTGTTAACCAATCACAGACTGAGGTTCTGATTTGTTAACCAATCAGAGACTGAGGTTCTGACTTGTTGACCGATCAGAGACTGCAGTTCTGACTTGTCGACCAATCAGAGGTTGTGGTCCTGATTTGTCAACCAATCAGAGACTGAGGTTCTGACTTGTCGACCAATCAGAGACTGTGGTTCAGACTTGTCGACCAATCTGAGACAGAGGTTCCAATGTGCTAACCAATCAGACACTGAGGTTCTTATGTGTCGACCGATCAGAGACTGTGGTTCTGACTTGTCGACCAATCAGAGATTGTGTTCCTGACTTGTCGACCAGTCAGAGACTGTGATCCTGACTTGTTGACCAATCAGAGACTGAGGTTCTGACTTGTCGACCAATCTGAGACAGAGGTTCTGACTTGTCGACCAATCAGAGATTGTGTTCCTGACTTGTCTACCAATCTGAGACTGAGGTTCTGACTTGTCGACCAATCAGAGATTGTGTTCCTGACTTGTCGGCCAATCAGAGGTTGTAGTCCTAATTTGTTGATCAATCAGAGACTGTGTTCCTGACTTGTAGACTAATCAGTGACTGTATTCCTGTCTTCTCAACCAATCAGAGACTGTGTTCCTGACTTGTAGACTAATCAGTGACTGTATTCCTGTCTTCTCAACCAATCAGAGACTGTGTTCCTGACTTGTAGACTAATCAGTGACTGTATCTTCTATTGGTTGACAGTGTCTTCTCAACCAATCAGAGACAGTGTTCCTAACTTGTAGACTAATCAGTGAGTGTAATCCGGTCTTCTCAACCAATCAGAGGCTGTGTTCCTGATTTCTTGACCAATCAGAGGCTCCGTTCCTGACTTGTAGGTTAAATTGGGGTGTGTTTAATACAGAAATATTGAAGAACTGAAGCACATTTGTAGGTTTCATACTCCTCCTCAATGTTATGCAAATCTTATTAGCAGCTCCAGGAAACGTTTGGTGGAGGTAAAGCTGCTGAAGAAGCTCTACAGGTTATTAAAGGTAAAGCTTTGTTTACTGTTTCTTCTGTTATTAGTTTACTCAGATTGTGTTTGTCTCTAATTGTGATGTAGATAATAATCAGAGCCCGTTTCATTAGTTCTCAAAGCAGAAATCCAGGTCACTCCAAACAGCTTAATTACTTTATCTTCCAGGTATATGAGAGTTTTAAACATTTTAGGTTGGGACTGTAGAAACTTTCAGCTCGGTGGAGTCACTGAGTCATTTTAAACTCTTAATTTCTAACCAACTCCACACAACCTGCCAGTGTTTTGTTTATTTTAACAGTTTTATGAATTTGATATCAGACCAATCAGAGACTGTGGTTCTGACTTGTCGACCAATCTGAGACAGAGGTTCTGATGTGCTAACCAATCAGAGACTGAGAGTCTGACTTGTTGACTGATCAGAGACTGCGGTTCTGACTTGTCCACCAATCCGAGACTGTGGTTTTGTCTTGTTGACCAATCAGAGACAGAGGTTCCAATGTGCTAACCAATCAGAGACTGAGTTCTGACTTGTTGACCGATCAGAGACAGAGGTTCTGACTTGTTGACCAATCAGAGGTTGTGGTCCTGACTTGTTGACCAATCAGAGACTGTGGTCCTGACGTTTTGACCAATCAGAGACTGTGGTCCTGACTTGTCAACCAATTATTTTATCTTGATTTTTATTACTCTATTATTATTTTATCATTATTTATTATTATTTTTACTATTTACGTTTTACTACTATATTTATATCTACTTTTATTTCTTTAGTTTTTTACTTTTGTCTTATTCCTTGTCTTGTATTGTCTTGTATTTCTTTTCCGATTGATCTTACTAAATTTTCTGTTCTTATTGTTTCTTTTATATTTTAAATACTCATTAAAATTATTTATTATTATTATTATTTTCAATCCCTTTTTGTTTAATAATTGTAATTCTCTGCAACATTGTAAATGAGGGTCTCCCTCAATGTACTCCAAAGTGAAATGAAAGGTTGATTGATTGATTGATTGATTTAGCAGCAAATACAACAGAATGTCTTGCTAAACACTATGTTTTCTGTACGTATGTTTTATTTTCCTTTTTCATTTCAGTTCATTTTGAGAGAAATGACAAGACGCAGCTGTACACACACCTACACAGTCGAGCTTCACTCATGCCTCCTGCTGAACATTGTTACAGGGGTCCATAAACAAAATGGAACAAGATTTTATTCCCAGTAATTCTGGAGCATTTGGTCCATTATCTGCAAAATGTTGACAGATTGTAAAGAACATTTGGCATTTTCAGAGTGTAAACAACCGAAGGTACAAGGTTTGGATAGCATAGCGACGATGCACCTCCTCCCTCCGGAGGAGCTGGAGATATTGAAGAAGAAATTGTGCAAGGTTCAATCCAAGGTAGTCTCGGTGGTAATGGAAGCTCTTGAGGTCGTGACCCGTAAGCTGGAAAAGTGGCTTCAACGGACAGCGGCTATGAAAACAGCGATCTCAGTCTGGAGGAATCAGCAAACCTCAAACTCTCAGCCTGTGGTGGGAGACGAGTCTGAGGGGGATACAGAATACTGGATAAAATAAGGGATTAGGAACTTAACCTAAACCTAAATGGGATCATGGGTTTATCACGTACAGGCTGATGATGTGTAGACCTACAAATAGAGGAAATAAACTTTAACAGCTGATGTAGTGCAAATAAGAAATCTTTCAAAGGGGATTCTTGTCCCACTATCATGGTCCTATAGGGCTAGAACCCCCCCTGGAATTGGGAAACTTCATCAGTTTGGAACTCTTTGGTAAAAAATGTGTAATTTCATGCAACTTCTGGCAGAATTCAAAGAGAACTCAGTCAAAACTCAGTCAAAAAACAAGATTTTGAGGTCTTTTGAGAACTAAACATTGAGCTGGACCTCACATGGTGTCACAAAGTAATATACAAAGATATATATATATATAAAGATATATATATATATATATATATATATATATATATATATATATATATATATATATATATATATATATATATATTCTCTGAAGTAATTATTTCAGGCTTTACAGCATGACTCACAGCGGACCACGGCTGTTTAACAGCTTTCAGGCTGTTTATATTCTCCTCACTCAATTATGATACTTCTTTCAGATTCAACAAAAAAAAACTTTCAGAAAGCAGCTTTAATTATACTCGAAATTAATTATAGTCCAAGTTCAGGCTGCCGCTAATCGCTGTTTCAAATCACAGCTGGACCACTGTAGACAATTTCACCTTTGACAGCGCGCATGATTACTTTTATTCTTGTTTCTTACCTCGGCGTAATTCACGGAATGTCATTTCAGTGGCTATTTAAGGAATTTTGTACGAACACAAGCCTTTCAGTGCTAGCTGACCGCTTTATACAGCGTCATTCAAAAGTTTGGGATCACTGATTTAATTGCATAGGAGACCAGTTTCTTTAAAAACAACTTGATTCTATGATGATGTTCTGCGTGATAAACTGCATTGATTCACAATAATCTAAGAAATCTGTACATCATTGAGGATGTAATTATAAAGAGATTGACATACACAATACTTGATATTTGAAAACCTACAAATAAAACTTTTATTTCTTTTTTAACCATAACTATAATTTGATATTGTAAATTGGGAATAAAGTATTTTGCCTAGTTTACAGCATTTCAGACTGCATCGTACTATACACTTATTACTGTATAACAATTATTATTAATATGAAAAATGGCCTCAAACATACATGCAGTAGTGTATACACTGCCTCTAAAAAGATTAGTTTCACTGATATAATTACAAATAAAACCAGTTTCTTTTGAAACAACTTCATAAAAATGATTCTACGATTAAGTTAATTTCTTACATGTAAAGATGGAGATGTTCTGGAAGATAAACTGTATTGATTTACAATAATCTGAGAATTTTTATTTTTTACATTTATTAAGAGACTCAATACTTGATATTTGAAAACCTACAAATAAAACTGACTGAAATTAAAATTAAAGTATTTTTTAACCATGACATAATTTGATGTTGTTCCTAAAATATTGTAAATTGCGAATTGCGAAGTATTGTGCCTAGCTTACAGTATTTCAGGTTTTATTTTAAGTGGTTTAGATTTATTCAAAGTGGTTTAGCGGGAAACGCATCATTCCAAAGAAATTGTTTACAGTGGTGGTAAATGGAACCAGACATCCACCTCTAAAAGAAGCTGCCTCTTGTAAAGTTATTACAAGACCTTAATTTAGTTACTTTAGAGTCATGCTACTTTAGAGTTATGCCTCATATTGTTGTCTTATCTCAGAACCCAACTATACGTGATTCTTCTTCTCTCTGGTAAAGAATAGAATTCATGGTTTCATTAATTATGGCAAGTGACCCACACTGTGAACCAGCAAAGCATTACACTACCACCACCATATTTCACTGCTTATATGCTACATATGTTGTGGTAGGCTTTTGCCAGACGTTATGAGAAACCCTTCCAAAACATTCGACTTTCTACACCAAAGACTCTTAAGGACTTCAAAGTGTTTGAGATGAGCCTTCATGTTCCTCTTGGTGTTGCTTTGCAACCCATGGATACAATATTTGACCTGGCTATTTCATAACCACATTCAAAGTCAGGTAAAACTTTTAGATGTTCATGTAGGTTCTTCTGTGACGTCCTGGATGAGAGGTTGCTCTGCTCCTTTGGAATTTTGGTAGGTTGGCTACTTCTGGAAAAATAAAAAATTCTTCCCTTTGGAGATGATAGTTTATAGAATTTTCTTTTAATTGCAGCATTTTGTGCTTCCTGCTGAGACCTTTCAGGCTTCCTTTTGCTGGAAATGTTGGTAACACTTTATTTTAAGGTCTGCTTCTTAATATTGTAGTAACTATTAGTAAGAAATTAATATTACCATAATAATAAGTTAAATGTTAATTGTAATCATTATCTTCAAGTGTTATTATAATTAAAGAACACGACCAGAGTCATCATTGGTCATTGACAATCATATTAAACAATCATATTGTAAACAATAATATTTTATAAATTGAAGAAATTTGGATGCAATCCTTTAAAAAGAAAAACTTAAAATACAATTGAAATGACAGTATTTAATTATATTGTGGGAGATTGGTTTATTACCTTGAACTAATATTTTTAAGCCCTTACTAAGAGTCAGATAACAGTTATTAAGAAAGAATAAGTTCTACTAGAGTTAAGGTCTTTAAAATTCATTAATAAAGATCTTACAGATTTAGCAAACTCTTTGTAAGCATGTTACAATATATTGAAGTGATGGTTAATGATGGTTTTGCAGATTCATCAGCAAAGTTGTTTGCATACAAATTATATGGATCTATTTATTAGGGTGTTAATAATTGCTTATAAGATAATTATAGACTGCCTGTTTTAACTGACTGAAGTTTGGTCTGTCAAGGCGGGCAGTATATATATATATATATATATATATATATATATATATATATATATAAATCATCTGATAGACTTAAATTAATTGTGAAATGGACAATATTGCTTGTGAATTACATGAAAATTGCATGAAATGAAATTCTGAAGTGATCCTAAACTTTTGAGCAGTAGTGTATATATATATATATATATATATATATATATATATATATATATATGCTGTAGCGAGTGTGTCAGAATTATGGATATGCTTCGCCAGCAATCAGCCACTAAAGGCTATGAAGCATCTCGTCGTGGGACTGCTTGCTATTCGGGCCTGTGGCAAAGTGACTAACAGGACATCCTTTCACATCTTTATTTGTGCTTCAGTCATGTTTACTGTCCAGTTACACATCCATGAGCCTGGCATGTTCCTATCCGCTGGGGATACAGGCCATTTGTGATCGTGCCTCGAGTCCAAACACGCTTACCTTGAGACTTTTTTTATTGCAGGTCCCCAAACGGAATTCTTATCGACTGCCGGAGCCCCTTTCCTTGGTATTAGCATACTGAGAGTCATGCATTGGCGAGATCATATTAACTCTAAATCGATTAAACTAAAATCCATATGGATGATGCAATCCACATCATTTTATTAGCTCACTGCTAACTGGCACCCGGATCTGGCTCGCAGATCCAAACCCAGCTGTGGTTTTGCTGTTGGCCAGCAGTTAACTGGGAGAACTTGCACAATAACTGGGATTATAAGGGGAGATCTAAACATGCCGTTCAATTTACAACCACTACAGTGGTTTAAAACTCTGGAGTAGTGTAAAGCTCCACCACTGGAATCTGGAGTGGTATAAAGCTCCACCACTGGACTATGGAGTGATGTAAGTCTCTACACTGGACTCTGGAGTGGCATAAAACTCCACCACTTGACTCTGGAGTGGTGTAAAGCTCCACCACTGGAATCTGAATGGTGTAAAGCTCCACCACTGGACTCTGAATGGTGTAAAGCTCCACCACTGAACTATGGAGTGATGTAAACCTCCACCTTTGGACTCTGGACTCGTGCAAAGCTCCATTACTGGACTCCTGAATTGTGTAAGCCTCCACTAATGGATTCTAGATTGGTGTAAAGCTCTACCACTGGACTCTGAAGTGGAGTAAGTCTCTACACTGGACTCTGGAGTGGCATAAAACTCCACCACTGGACTCTGCAGTGATGTAAAGCTCTACCACTGGACTCTGGAGTGGTGTACAGCTCCACCACTGGACTCTAGAGAGGTGTAAAGCTCTACCAGACCCTACCTGCCAGGATATAACAGTAAAGTTATCAGGGTTTGGGCTCAGACCTATAGTTCTGATGTTAATGCTACAGTAAATTTTGGTGGAGGGCGATAATGGTCTGGTGGGGTTCAGGTTTTGGGCTCCTCAGTTCCAGTGAAGTTGATGTTAAGGCTAAATTATACACATTTCTGTACCTCCAGCAGCAGTTTGTTGAAGAACTCTTTCTTGTTCCAGCATGACTGTGTCCCTGTGCACAAAGCCAGCTCATGGTCTAAGGAGTTTGGTGTGGAGCACCTCCAGCAGCCTACACAGAACCCTGACCTTAACCTTGCTGAACACCTCTGGGATGAACTGTGAGCCAGAACTTCTCGTCCAACATCAGTCCCTGACCTTACAAGTGCTCTTCTGGCCGAATGAACATGAATTCCCACAGACGCACTCCAAAACCTTGTCCAATGTCCTCCCACAAGAGTTGAGACAGTTATAGCTGCAAAGGGGGGCAACTCCATATTAAAGTCCATGGAAATGGTCCAACAAGCTTTGTTAAATGTGGTGACCAGGGGTCCATATGCTGCTGGTCATATAGGGTATGCAGCAGTAACCACACTAGACACATTCTTGGCATGTTTTTTGACATAAGCTTATGTTGGACCCCATTGTATTGGTCTAAAGTTATAGTATACTATACTAGGAGATTAATATTAAGGATATATAATTATATTACATTGTCTAGATCTGTGATCAGAAGAAACTTTCAAAAAGGGAACTGGATAGTCATAAAGGTAGAGATTTGAGACCCCGGCAAGAAGTTCATTAGCGCTACAGAGGACGGAGTATCTTCACCAAGGGATTCATAATGGTAGTTAATTAGAAAAGTGTGAGTTAGCGGATGGTGGAGGTGGGAGTAAGGGTGGGGGATCCTTAGGGTTTTGAAATCAATTTCGTTCGTCCGCAAGAGAGCAGAGCTCAAGGTCAACCTAAATCAAAACTAAAGAGAGACGGTAATGAAATTTCTTGCTTCAGTCTCGACACCAGGTCATCAAGGATGTTCGACACTTTAGGATGATGAAGGAAGTTGGTATGGAGTGAGGTATTAGAGAACGGTGGAGATAGTCATACTGTAGTTTTAAATTTGAGAACCTTCACAATGAGGTTCTTGGCTTGGACACGCACAGATGCCCCAAAGTCAGGATGATGGGCCTAAGGTCTAAGGTTATAGTATACTATACTAGGAGACTAATATTAAGGATATATATTATATTATAGATATGTAATTAGAAGAAACTTTAAAAAAGAACTGGATAGTTATAAAAATAGAGATTTAAGACCCCGGCAAGAAGTTCATTAGCACTACAGAGGATGGAGTATCTTCACTAAGCGATTCATAATGATGATAAAGGATGATGAAGGAAGTTGGTATGGAGTGAGGTATTACTGTAGTTTTAAATTTGAGAAACTTCATGTTGAGGTTCTTCGCTTGGACACGCAGAGATGCCCCAAAGTCAGGATGATGGGCCGAGTTTATTTGGATCTTTACAAACACAGTTAGGATTCGGGACGACGGACAGCGCTGGCTTGAACCCTGCCGTGATACAGTTAGAGGTTTGGGCAGTTCTATAGTTAAGATTCAGAACCATGGACAGTATCTGTCTGGACTTTTTCAATCACGCCCTCTCATCACAGACTGCAAGTGTTTGAAGCCTGGCTTGGAAACGCTTGATCCCTTTGATGTGCAGTTAAGACTCACAAACATGGACAATGTTTGTCCAGTCCAGATACAGCGTCCGTTTGGGCTTTATTAAAGCGATGTTGTTCAGAGTCCTGACTATACACATTGAGTTCTCAGTCTTAATCTCAATGGGCTGCTTTCCCAGACTCAGATTAAGAACAAAGCCTAGACTACTTTAAAACTTAACCAGTGTTTACTTTGCAGTTTTGTGTCAATTAGTTTCACCTCCACTAGTTTTGTAGTACATACTAAATAATTCATAGCATTAACTCAATACTTCACAATAGTATTTAAATATTTAGAACATAATAGTACATGCTAATCATAGGAAGCAAATAATCTATATAAAAAATCAATAAATAATAGTACATACTTAATAACTTATACCTGTTACTGAAAAGTTTGTAGTAGTTACTGAATAGTTCACAATAGATACTAATAAATTCATAGCAGTTACTGCATAATTAGCGGTAGATACTTAATGATTTAAAGTAGGTTCTGAATAATAATAGTGCATTGCGCATTGTTAATTAGTAATTAATATTGAATAGTTAAGGAATAAGTAATAGTACATACCAAATACATTTATAGCAGATACTTAATTAAGAGAAGAGACTGAATTATATAGTTGATTCTGAATAATTCCAAATAGATTCTGAATAATAATTGCATATGCTGAGTAATAAATATTAAGTAGTTAATTAATAAGTAATAGTAGATACCAAATATGTTATAGTAGATACTGAATAATTTATAGTAAATACTGAAAAATGTATAGTAGATACTGAGTATGTAATAGTAGATCATGAAAAATAATAGTAGATACTGAGTAACTTATAGTAGTTCTATTTTATTCTGTTTTGCTACATTTTGTTCTACTCTATTCTATTCTATTATATCCTATTTTGCTATATTCTCTTCTTCTCTATTCTATTCTATTCTACTTTATTCTGTTTTGTTCTATTCTATTCGGTTCTATTCGATTGTATTCTATTTTGCTATATTCTGTTCTATTCTTTTTGTCTATTCTATTATATTCTATTCTGTTCTTTTTTATTCTATTTTGCTATATTCTATTATATTCTAATTTATTCTAATCTAGTCTATTCTATTTTGTTCTATTCTGTTTTATTCTGTTCTAATTTGTTATATTCTGGTCTACTCTATTCTATTCTATTCTCTTTTGTTCTTTGCTCTTTGTTATATTCTAATTTGTTATATTCTCTTATTCTCTTATCTTGTTATGTTTTCTTTTCTTCTGTTCTCTTCTACTCTATTCTATTCTGTTGTAATCTATTTTATTCTATTCTTTTCTGTTCTATTTTGTTGTATTCTGCTCTATTCTATTCTATTATTATCTTTGGTTTGATTCGATTCTAATTTGTACTATTCTGTTCTTTCATATGCTATTCTATTCTATACTATACTATTATTTTATGTTCTATTGTATGTTCTATTCTATTCTATTCTATTCTATTCTATTCTATTCTATTCTATTCTATTCTATGCTGTTCTATTTTGTTCTGTTCTATTCTGGTGATCTCCAGTTATGATTCAGGCACATGTAGACCTTGTGTTTAGACCTCAGGTGCTACAGCTTGAGCTCCAACTGCAGCCCTCAAACTTACAAATTTTTCAGCTGAGCACAACAGCGTTTTACCCTGCAGTCACTTTCACTGCTGCGTACACACACAATCCCCCAGCACCACCCCACACCACCCCCCCACAGCTGAACAAACCCACCTAAGCTGCTTTGTGTCCTCCTCATCCTCCGTCTAACCCCTCCGTCTGCTCACGCTGTTTCCTAACACACTGTCGAGCGCTGATGAGTCAACGGCTGAGCAATCTTCTCCCCGTCTTCCTCACTGAAGCCCTTTGTTCTCACTTTCTGACATCCGCGTTTTCCCCCCGGAGCCCCATTCTGTGTAATGCAGAGGGCCACGTGATGGTGGAGATCAGTCTCTCTGACCTTTCAGGACTTGATGTGCACGCACCTGACAGCATGCTGAAGCATGCAAAGCCGAGCCGATGCACCGAGCTCGGTCCGCAGATGACCTACAGTCCTCAATCTTCAATGAAGGCATCAGTTCGCAGCAGAGTCCTTCAGGCCACTGGATCAAAACACCTTTGTTCATTCCATCCCAGCAGATTTTAGCCATGCATGTGCAATACAGCACTGGGGCTGGTAAGAACTTACCCACAATTCTCAGCTTAACATATTACTAGGGTTTACATAATGTCTTTATATCTATTTAGTTGATTTGTGTACATATATTACAAAATACTGATTTAAAGATTAATTCAACGAAGCATAAAATAATTTACTTGGTTTTGAAATAAATCAACTGAATATAGTATTATTTAGTATACCTACACTAAAACATAGAATTATTTCCATAAATTTAGTATAACTCAATTTAATAATTTAGTACAGGGCAACTGAATATAGAGTAACATATCTGCATTTAGAATAACTCAACTAAACATATTACTTGGAGTTAGCACAACTCAGTTTAAAATGATCTGATTTAACATGAAATATTTTAGCATAACTCAACTGAAAATTGAATAATTTACTAGAATTTAGAAAATTTCTACTTAACATAAAATAACTTACCTGAATATAGAATAACTCAATTGCATATAGTATAATTTAGTATAACTCAGCTGAACATAGAGTAATACACTATAGTAATAATTATAATATAACAATTGACTTGAATTTAGCACAACTAATTGAACACAAATAATGTACCTGAATTTAGAATAATCAGATTTAACATAGAATATTTTAGTTTAACTTAAATGAAAATAGAATAATTTACTAGAATTAAAAAAATCTACCTAACACAAAATAGCTTACCTAAATTTAGAATAACTCATAATATATATTGTATAATTTAGCAAAACCCAACTGAACATAGAAAAAATTACTTGAATTTAGAATAACTCAACTGAATATAGAGTAGCTTACTATACTAACAGCCATAATAATGTAATAATTTAGCAAAACCTGAATTTTGAATTTTTTGTTAAACATAAAATAACTTTTTTTAGAATTTTAAATAACTTAACTGAATATTGAATAGATTAACAGCAATTTCAATTTAAGATGATTTCAATCTTAGAATAACTTTGAATTTTGAATTGTAGCAAGTAGCTTCCCGTTCTTTAAACTACCAAGTGGGGAAACCCGTGTATCCTGGTCAGGGAATAAATCTCACCATGTTTCAAATGGTCACATAATTGTCCTGCGTCCAGCAAAGAAAACCACTAAGGAGAAGCTGGAATGACAGGATTTGGGTTTGAAACTGTCCAGCACATTATAAGCACCTGGAAGAAGAGCGAACGTCCTCAACTTCACAGAAGAACTGTGGTCAGAATAACGATCACTTACTGGACAGTAGAATCACGACTGTATTTAATAGTGAAGACCATTTCCACATGACCAGAACTCCCAGTACTGGGACTAAACAACTAAGTGGACGCTCGTTAGTGAGACCAATCAGCTCCAGTTTGTAAGGAGTATAAAGACTGGACAATGGAACAAGGTCATGTGGTCTGATAAGTCCAGACTGACCCTATTCAAGAGTGATGGGAGTGTTGGGGTAAGAAGTGATGCTCCCATCATGCCTAGTGCACACTGTATGAGCCTCTGGTGGGGGGCAGTGTTGTGATCTGGGGTTGGCTCGATGGTCAGTTATGGTAATAAAATTAAGTCTGACCACCTGAATGGACTGAATGACCAGATTATCCCATCAGTGGAGTTTGTCTATAGTCCAGTGCTGAGATTCATGACCACCATTAGAGTGGACAGTGAGTGGAGACAGTGTTTAAACACTCCAGCAACACTGCTGTGCCTGATCCACTCACACCAGCACAACACACTCTAACACACCACCACCATGTCAGTGTCACTGCAGTGCTGAGAATGACCCACCTCCCTAATAGTACCTGCTCTGTGGTGGTCCAGTAGTGAACACAGGGCTGCAAAGCAGCTCCAGACCATCGCACTACCACCACCATGTTTCACTGCTAGCATGATGTTCTTATGGTGGGACGCCGTGTCCATTAAACAGTACATACAAACACACAACCACTCACACAGCAAGAACAGCAGGATCAGGGCTTTTAAGGTGGAATTATTTGAAATTTAAGGTGGTCTTGTAGAAATTTAAGGTGGTCTGGTAGAAATTTAAAGTGGACTTGTAGACATTTAAGGTGGAGTTATAGGAATTTACAGTGAAATTGTAGAAATTTAAGGTGGAATTGTAGAACTCTAAGGTGGAATTGTACAAATTTAAGGTGGAATTGTAAAAATTTAAGGTGGAATGGTAGAAATTTAAGGTGGAGTTATAAGAATTTAATGTGAAGTTAAAGGAATTTAAGGTGTAGTTATAGAAATTTAAGGTTGAATGGTAGAAATTTAAGGTGGAGTTATAGGAATTTTAGGTGAAGTTAAAGGAATTTAAGGTGGAATTGTAGAAATTTAAGGTGTAGTTATAGGAATTTAAGGTGGAGTTATAGGAATTTTAGGTGAAGTTATAGGAATTTAAGGTGAAGTTGAATTGTAGGAATTTAAGGTGGAGTTATGGGAATTTAAAGTGGAGTTATAGAAAGTTAAGGTGGACTTATATTAATTTAAGGTGGTGTTATGGGAATTTATGGTGTAGTTAAAGGAATTTAAGGTGGAATTGTAGAAATTTAAGGTGGAGTTATAGGAATTTTAGGTGAAGTTAAAGGAATTTAAGGTGGAATTGTAGAAATTTAAGGTGGAATTGTAGTAAGTTATGGTGGAATTGTAGAAATTGTAGAAAACACACCTTCCCTACCCACAGACACAACGCACACATGCTACACACCACAGACACTACGCACACTGATTATAAACACACCTTCACTACACACTGACACCACACACGCTACACACCACACACACACTACTATCAGTGAGTGATTTCAAGACAACTTCAAAGTTCGTTCGTGAACTTTCCCTCTCTAGTTATTATTATTATTTATTGATGTTAAACTGAAATAGTTTCAGCGCAGCAAAAACTGAGTTGATTCACTTAAAGCGCAAACATATCCATCACCAGCGCATCCAGTTAAGCAGCTACGCATCAGGAGGACGAGGCTCGTCCCAGCGCAGATGCATCACCTGAGATGCTGAGCTGGCGGGTATGGATGCTCTAATATCGGTGGTGGGAGCTTCTGCAGGCGCAGCACGCGCTGGTGAAATATGATGTACGCATGTTTACGATGCTTCTAACTGGCGGCACTTAATGCGCCGCCGCGCCGACACGGCCGGATTAGCTTCATTACAGACCTGAATAAATAAACAGGGTGTTTACCTGCTGGAGCCGAGCCGCGCCGCGTATCTGCGGCTTTCCCTGTTAATAAATAAATAAATAAATAAATACATAAATAAATACATAAATAAATAAATAAATAAATACATAAATAAATAAATAAATACATAAATAAACTCCGTAAGTGCCAGAAGCCTGAATCCGTGTTTATTTCCGCCTGGGCGGGTATCACCACGGCGACTGTATATGTATCTTTTTTTGGGGTTGTTTATTTATTTATTTGTTTGTTTGTTTGTTTGTTTGTTAGAGGTGGGGTGACAAATTGATGCGAACCAAAACTAATCAGCATGGAAATGCAGCTCCTCACTCTCAGGCGCTCCTCACACTCAGGCACTCCTCACTCTCAGGCGCTCCTCACACTCAGGCACTCCTCACTCTCAGGCGCCCCTCACACTCAGGCGCTCCTCACACTCAGGCGCCCCTCACACTCAGGCGCTCCTCACACTCAGGCACTCCTCACTCTCAGGCGCTCCTCACACTCAGGCACTCCTCACTCTCAGCCGCTCCTCACACTCAGGCGCTCCTCACTCTCAGGCGCTCCTCACTCTCAGGCGCTCCTCACATGGGCTCCTCACACTCAGGCGCTCCTCACTCTCAGGCGCTCCTCACTCTCAGGTGCTCCTCACACTCAGGCGCTCCACACTCTTAGGCGCTCCTCATTCTCAGGCGCTCCTCAATCTCAGGCGCTCCTCACATGGGCTCCTCACACTCAGGCGCTCCTCACTCTCAGGCGCTCTTCACACTCAGGCGCTCCTCACACTCAGGCGCTCCTCACACTCAGGCGCTCCTCAGGCTGTTGCCAAGCTGAGAGCTGCTGCTCCGGTGATGAGCTTCAGAAGAGGAGCTCCAAGTGTGGGAACGCTGAGAAACCAGGGCTCCTAACAACCACCTGGAAGGCGTGGTGGATAAACAAAGATAAAACAGGACTTCGAGAGAGGGAGGAGAACGTCAAGATCCACTCTAGCTAGCAAGTTCTCTGTCGAGCTAAAGAACCCTTTAATCAAGAGCTGAGAGAGAAAGAGAGAACAAACAAGAGACAGAGAGAGACAGAGAGAGATAGAGAGAGAGAGAGAGAGGACACATAAGAGAGGGAGAGAGAGAGGACAAACAAGAGGGAGAGAGAGAGAGAGAGAGAGAGAGAGAGAGAGAGAGAGAGGACCAATAAGAGAGGGAGAGACAGAGGACAAATAAAAGAGGGAGAGAGAGAGGACAAACAAGAGGGAGAGAGAGAGAGAGAGAGAGAGAGAGAGAGAGAGAGAGAGGACCAATAAGAGAGGGAGAGACAGAGGACAAATAAAAGATGGAGAGAGAGAGGACAAACAAGAGACGGAGAGAGAGCGAGAGAGAGAGAGAGAGAGAGAGAGAGAGAGAGAGAGAGAGAGAGAGAGAGAGGACAAATAAAAGATGGAGAGAGAGAGGACAAACAAGAGAGAGATAGAGAAAGAGAGAGAGAGAGAGAGAGAGAGAGAGAGAGAGAGAGAACAAACAAGAGACGGAGAGAGAGCGAGAGAGAGAGAGAGGACAAACAAGAGACGGAGAGAGAGAGAGAGAGAGAACAAACAAGAGACGGAGAGAGAGAGAGAGAACAAACAAGAGACGGAGAGAGAGAGAGAGAGAGAGAGAGGGAGAACAAACAAGAGACGGAGAGAGAGAGAGAGAGAGAGAGAGAGAGAGAGAGAAAGAGAGAGAGAGAGGACAAATAAGAGACGGAGAGAAAGAGAGAGAGAGGACAAATAAGAGACAGAGAGAGAGAGAGAGAGAGAGAGAGAGAGGACAAATAAGAGACGGAGAGAAAGAGAGAGAGAGAGAGAGAGAACAAACAAGAGACGCAGAGAGAGAGAGAGAGAGAGAGAGAGAGAACAAACAAGAGACGCAGAGAGAGAGAGAGAGAGAGAGAGAGAGAACAAACAAGAGACGCAGAGAGAGAGAGAGAGAGAGAGAGAGAGAGAGAGAGAGAGAGAGAGAACAAACAAGAGACGCAGAGAGAGAGAGTGAGAGAGAGAGTGAGAGAGAGAGAGAGAGAGAGGTAATGAGGTTGATGGTAAAATGTGGAAGATCTGAAAATACTAGGTTTTCTTTGGGGACTATTTGAACCTCACAGCGTCCTGCATGTATCCCTCCACCATGAATGGAGTTTAAGACTGAGATCTTCTCTAAACTATCATATACAGCGTCTCAGAATCAGACAGTGTATTTATAACATCTACTGTAAGAACTTTCTGTGAGGAGCTTCTAGAGGTGGACGTCTGGTTCCATTCACCACCACTGAGAACACTTCTGACTGTATCTAGAACAGTGGAGCTCAGACCGAACCTCTCTGAACGACTCATCTTAACCCTTTAAATACCATCCAGATATGGACACCCACCCGTCCACCCCCGCCATCTGTCCTCCCCCACCATCCGTCAGCCCGTATAAGCCACAAGGCCAGAAGAAGCCACTCGGCATTTCAGGACCACGGACAGAGGAAGCTGACACGACCATAAAGCTCTGACCCTCTGAGCCGTGTCGCCGGCCGGGAGGATGTAAGGATGTATTTAGGGTCCGGCGTTCGGAGACCTGATGTCTCTTTTATGAAGGCGTGAGCTTCCTGACGGATAGCGCTGACCTTTTACTGGAGCTCTTTACCTTCAAACAGAAACGTCAGACGTGGAGAAACAGAGAAGATTAACGATTCCCTCAGGACTCCACAGACTGACCGCTCACTTATGTAGGAGATCAAGGTAGTCCTGGAGAAGAACCATGTGACCACCAGCTTTTCTAAGGAATTCTAGAACCTTCTGCTTGTAGACTTGATTAAAAAGAGTTACCAACAGTGGATCCTCTGTGGATGTCCATCATCACTTGTCAGTTTTCAATGGCCACATGTCTCAGTTTAATAATAATAATGCTACAATAATGAATAAACTTAATACATTATTATTATTATTATTATTATTATTATTATTATTATTATTATTATTATTATTATTATTATTATTATTATTATTATTATTAAATAATTTAAAAATCGACTCGTTGCTCCTCTAAACCAAACACATGGTTTATTAATTAATCAATTATTTACTAATGTTTGTTTAGTAATTATTAAACTACATAAGCATCCTGAATATCTTGACTGCACAGCTTCAACTTGTTGCTACGGTTGCTAGGATGTTGCTAGGTGGTTACTACAGTGTGCCAAGTGGTTGCTAAGATGTTGCCTAGGCAGTTGTTGTTATATCCTAAGTGGCTGCTTGGTGGTTGCTATGCTGTTCCAGGTGGTTGTCAGTGTGCTGCTTTGTGTTTGCTATGGTATCCCAGGTGGTTGCTTTGGTGTTGCCAAGTGGTTGCTGATGTGTTGCCTGGGCAGTTGCTGTTGTATGCCTTATAGCAGCTAAATGGTTGCCAAGGTGTTGCTAGGTGGTTTCCATGGTATCCCATTTGCTTACCAAGAAGATGCTAGGCTATTGCTATGGCATTGTTGGTGGTTGTCACGGCGTTGAGAGGCCATTACTATGGTATTGCAGTTAGACACTGCGGTGTCCAAGGTGATTGCTAATGTGTTTTTAGGCTGTTACAATAGTATCCCAGATGGTTACTATGGCATCCCAGGTGGTTACTATGGTATCACAGGTGGTTACTATGGTATCCCAAGTGGTAACTATAGTATCGCAGGTGGTTGCTATGGTATCCCAGGTGGTTACTATGGCATCACAGATGGTTACTCTGGTATCATAGGTGGTAACTATGGTATCCCAGGTGGTTATTAAGAGAACGTTAATGGATCACTGTAATTATAAGCTGGGGCAGAAGTAGGTGTAGTTAGTGTCCCGTGTGGTGACCAGTACAGCCTGGAGTCCATATTTAAGGTTAAGTGGTTGCTATGGTATTCCAGATTGTTGCTATGATTTTGCTAAGCGGTTGCATAATTGTTGCCCCTGATGTTGACTAGGTGGTTACTATTGTATCCCAGGTGGTTGCTAATGTGTTTGTAGGCTGTTACTATAGTATCCCAGGTGGTTACCATGGTATCCCAGGTGGTTATTAAGAGAATGTCACTAGTCACTAGTAATATGTCACTGTAGTTATAAGCTAGTGCAGAAGTCGGACAATTGGAAATTTTCATCTGTCGAGGCTTCCACATCAACATATATGATTCCAGTTCATGTTCCAGGGCTCTGATTGGTGATATAAGAGTGTTTAGTGAAAAGTGAAACACACCCTGCTCTGTTTTAATAAACATCCAATGTTAAGGTTAAACTCAGACGTTATCAGACCTGACTGTGGTTTCAGTTTAAGCTGAGTCAGACGTCAGACTTTCCTCCCAGTGAACAGCCTCTCAGTTAGAGAGCGCTGTACGTGTCGGGCGCAGACCACAGTCTTATTAGAGTCCAGTTAGTGACCACAGCCTCTGCTGCCCTCAGTGTGGAGGGGACAGCTGGGGACGAGCCACACAGTTAGATGGACAAATAGAGAATTAGAGAGAGTGATAGAGACAGAGAGAGAGAAAGAGAAAGAGAGAGGGAAGGGAGTGTAGAGCAGCGTGGAAGAAGAAACAGCAGGAATTGGGAGGAGGAGTCTGAAGAATGAAGCGAGAGAAAAGAAGTGAAGGAGACGGAAAGATAAATATAGAACGTGGAGGAGCAAAAAGCAGAGGAGAGAAGAAATTGAGCAGAGAGAGATGAAAAGAGAGGCAGAAAAAAAAACACAGTGTGACCGATGAAGAGAAAAAAAAGAAAAGAAGTGAAAGATAAATACTCTCTCCACACAGACAAATAGACAAACAGACTAATGGACAGACAGATAGTTGGACAGATAAACAGAAAGATAGACAGGTGGACAGATGGAAGGCCAAAGGGATGGATGGACAGACAGACAGATAGACAGAGGGACGGATGGATGACAGACAGACAGACAGACAGATGAACAGATAGACAGATGGAAAGACAGACAGACATGCACTGACGGACAGGCAGACAGATGGATGGACAGACAGATGGATAGACGGACAGACAGAAGAACAGGTGGATGGACAGACAGACAGACAGATGGAGGGACAGACAGATGGATGGATAGACAGATGGAAGTACAGACAGACGTACACGTTGATGGACTGACAAAAAGATGGACAGGTGGACAGATGGATGGACTGACAGACAGACAGATGGACAGATGGATGGATGGACGGACAGACAGATAGATGGACAGAAAGATGGACAGGTGGACAGATGGATGGACTGACTGACAGACAGACAGACAGACAGATGGATGGACTGACTGACAGACAGACAGACAGATGGATGGACGGACAGACAGATGGAAGGACAAACACACAGACAGACAACCAGACGGACAGACAACCAGACGGACGAACAGATGAACACACTGATGGATGGACGGACAGACAGATGGAAGGACAAACACACAGACAGACAACCAGACGGACAGACAACCAGACGGACGAACAGATGGACACACTGATGGCCCGACAGACAGACAGATGGACGGATGGACAGATGCGTTCTTGGGGTTGTTTCCAATAAAGTGGCCGGGGAGTGCTGTATTAGTTCTCCGGTACTGTGGACACATGTTCAGGTCACCAGTGATGAATCAGCTGCTCAGCGGTCAGTGCCGGAGGTCATCACTGGTCTCGGTGGTCTAGTCTGGTTTAAGGTGGAACTGGAAAATGGCTAGAATGTAACTACTGTCAAATTTAAGGTGGAGCGGGATTCAAACAACCAACTCACCAATAAGAAGCTGAACGCCAGCAAGGTGGAGCTAGGAGGTAAGGGTTTCCAATAAAGTGGCCAGGAAGTACTTTCTCTGTAGTGTTTTAGAAATAGCACACGCGGGACTCTTCGTATCGGTGGACGTGATGTCCTCTGGAGTTGCGAGACGCATTGTTCTAAGCAGGCCGAATGCAATTAGCTCCAGCGCTAGTGCTAACAACTCCATTAGCATCCGTGTGTCTGCCTCCGTCCATGTGTCCGCCTCTGTCCGTGTGTCTGCCTCCATCTGTGTCTGCCTCCGTCTGTGTGTCTGCCCCCGTCCGTGTGTCTGCCTCCGTCCATGTGTCCGCCTCTGTCCGTGTGTCTGCCTCCATCTGTGTCTGCCTCCGTCCGTGTGTCTGCCTCCATCTGTGTCTGCCTCCGTCTGTGTGTCTGCCTCTGTCCGTGTGTCTGCCTCCGTCTGTGTGTCTGCCTCCGCCTGTGTGTCTGCCTCCGCCTGTGTGTCTGCCTCCGTCTCTGTGTCTGCCTCCGTCCGTGTGTCTGCCTCTGCCGTGTGTCTGCCTCCGTCCGTGTGTCTGCCTCCGTCCGTGTGTCTGCCTTATCTCTAAAGGCCTCTGTGAAGGTGCTGCGCTGCATGTGAGGGGTTGAAGGAGCGCTCGGTCTTTCGTGGTCAGGAGCTCTGGTTCTGCTCGGCCATCTGCTCGCTGACGTTTGTGAGATTGCACGTTCGCAGCTACGCCGAAGGCCTCTCGGCGCTTGACCATCAGGGACGTTCTCGCGCGTCTCAGGCGAAAGACGATTAGTGGAAGTACAAGGTTGTTGTTTCTATCAAATTGACCAGTTAGTGGAAGCATAAGGTAGGTGTTTCTGATAAAGTGGCCAGTTAGTGGAAGCACAAGGTAGATGCTGTTACTGCTGCTGGTTTATTACACTGTATAACGAGTCCAGTAAAGCTTTAGTATGTGGTAATTGGTTAATTAGGTTAATTACTGGGTTTAACTTTACTGCCTCTAATGGACTTAATTGGTTTCCTGTACTGAAAAGCTAGCAGAGAACACAGAACAGTCCATGATACTCTACACAGATTCGTCCTGAGTTCAGAAGGTGGACCTCGATCATAAAGAGTTCTGAATTATTAATGTCCTGTAGAACTTTCCAGAGCATGAGTCGTAAACAAGCCCCAGAGCCGCCTCTAGAGCCGCACCGGGTTTCGCTCTTTAACTGTTATGACAACGCTGACCTTGCAGTGTGCAGTATATTAAATACGCTCTAACTAATCACTGGATGATTTGCTGTATGGGCAGAGCATTGTGACCAGCAACAGATGTTCTCTGGGTACTTAGATGAAGTGAGGTTCTCTTGTGAACCCACAAACATAAATAACATTAATAAAAAAATAGTGCCGACCGGTCTTAACGGTGCAAAGGAAGGCCCAGTGCAGAAGCAACTGTGAGGAACATACAGATCTGAAGATCTCTGCTACATTAACACTATGAGAAGGTCCTACAGCTGGAACTGTATCAGCAACAGTCTTATTTCATAGGTGGGAAATCAAAGGGTTAATTTCTTGAAGCGCCAAACAGGAAATGACATAAACCAGAGCAGTGAGCTTTCCCATTGGTCAGTAGCTAAGGCCTTGCACAATTCATTGACTACCAACACGATTACCGGCACAGGAATGAGCAACGTAGGACCTTCACTTTTTTTGGCAAGTTCTAGATACGTCACTCATTATGAGTCCGCTGTAGTGAAACCAGGTTCCAGGTAGTTGTTAGGAATGGGTAAGAGTGGTGGGAGTTCAATGGCAGGTCTTCTTAGTCATGTATATGCTCCAAATATCCAGGTTTATCCTGGAATGACCAAGTTCTCCAGAACTACCATTAGCTTGGTGCTCACATACCACTAGAGTCCCATAGGGGTGCTAGCAGAAATGAGCATTGTTGTCGAGACAGTTGTTTGTTTTTTTAATTCTGGTCGATCTCATAAGACAAATCATTGCTTCAGTTCTTTTAGAAGTTCTAGACACGTCACTTTCTGTAAACATAAGGTGTAAAAAGCAGGTTCCAGGTAGTTGTTAGGAATGGGTGACAGTGGTGGGAGTTCAATGGCAGGTCTTCTTAGTCATGTATATGCTCCAAATATCCAGGTTTATCCTGGAATGACCAAGTTCTCCAGAACTACTGTTAGCTTGGTGCTCACATACTACTAGAGTCCCATAGGGGTGCTAGCAGAAATGAGTATTGTTGTCGAGACAGTTGTTTGTTTTTTTAATTCTGGTCGATCTCATAAGACGAATCATTGCTCCAGTTCTAGTTCTAGACACATCACTTACTGTAAATATATGGTGTAGTCAAACCAGGTTCCAGGTAGTTGTTAGGAATGGGTAACAGTGGTGGGAGTTCAATGGCCGGTCTTTTTACTCATGCATATGCTCCAAATATCCAGGTTTATCCTGGAATGACCAAGTTCTCCAGAACTACCGTTAGCTTGGTGCTAACATACTACTACAGTCCCATAGGGGTGCTAGCAGAAACTAACATTGCTGTAGAGGTAGGTGTTTGTTAGTTTTTTTCATTCTGGTCGATCTCATAAGACGAATCATCGCTCTAGACACATCACTTTCTGTAAACATAAGGTGTAAAAAGCAGGTTCCAGGTAGTTGTTAGGAATGGGAAACAGTGGCTGGAGCTCAATGCCAGGCCTCTTTATTCCTTTACAAGCTCCAAACGTACATGTTTAAGCTAGACTTACCAAACACATATCTAGAATTTATCTAACGACTGTTAGCCTGGTGCTAATATATACTTCTAGAATCTCATACAGTGCTAGTAGACATTAGCATTATTGGAGAGCTATTAATTTACCTTAATTTACCTTCTAAACATGATCTTTACAATTAGACCGATCTCATAACAGATCTCTTCTTCTAGACACATCACTAACTATAGATATGAGTTGCAGTCAATCCAGGTTCCAGGTAGTTGTTAGGAATAAAAAAAACTGTAACAGGAGCTCAATCCCAGGACATGTTACTCCTTTACAGACCCCTAACTTCCAAGTTTAACCTAGACATACCTAAAAAAACCATTTATCTAAACTGCTGTTAGCTTGGTGCTAACATACTACTAGAATCCCATAGGGGTGCTAGCAGGAATTAGCATTATTATAGAGCTGTGTTTTCTCATTTATGGCCAAAGGTAAGCATGACCTTTACAATAAAACCAATCTCAAATGGAAAATCATCTCTTCAGTTCTTCTAAAAGTTCTAGACACATACAAACCAGGTTCCAGGTAGTTGTTAGAAATGGAAAACAGAAGCGGGAGCTCAATGCCAGAACTCTTTATTCCTTTACAAGCTCCAAATGTAAATGTTTAATCTAGACTTGAACTGGACATACAACAGCTTGGTGCTAACATGCTAATAGAATCCCATAGGGGTGCTAGTAGGCATTAGCATTATTAGATAGCTGTGTTTTTTCGTTTATGGCTAAATTTAAACATGACCTTTACAATAAGAACAATCTCGTAAGACAAATCATCTCTTCTAGAAGTTCTAGACACATTACTAGCTCTAAATATGAGTTGTAGTCAAGGTTCCAGGAAGTTGTTAGGAATGGGAAACAGTGGCTGGAGCCCAGGACTTTTAACTCCTTTACAAGCTCCAAATGTACATGTTTAATCTAGACTTAGCAAAAAAATCAACTGAACAGCTAACAGCTTGGTGCTAACATGTTAATAGAATTCCATAGGGGTGCTAGTACACATTAGCATTATTGGATAGCTTGTTTTTTCTTGTTTGTGGCCAAACCTAAGCTCCTAATTCACCTTCTGGAAGTTCTAGACACTAGACATCACTAACTGTAAATATGAATTGTAGTCAAATCAGATTCCAGGTAGTTGTTAGGAATGGAAAACTATGGTGGGAGCTCAATGCCTGGACTCTTTATGCCATTAAAAACCCCAAATGTCCACATTTACCCTGAAATTATCAAAACTTTTCAGTTTCTTTTTGAAAACATCATTTAACCTCATGGAGAGTAGACACAAGTCCTGGGGACATTTGGTACATACAAAGCTCTAAATATATTGTTGAGATTTGAAACAGAAGCTTGGTGCTAACATGCTACTAGAATCCCACAGAGGTGCTAGTAGAAATGTGTTTTCTCGTTTATGGCCAAACTTAAGGCCCGGGTTCCAGGTAGTTGTTAGGAATGGAAAAGTGTAACAGAGCTCAATGCCAAATGTTCAAGTTGAGTCTAAACTGTTGTTAGCTTTGCGCTAACACACTATTAGAATCCCATAGGAACGCTAGTGGAAATTAGCATTATTGTAGAGGTGGGCTTCCTTCCTGATATTTAGCTGAATTTAGGAAGTTGTTTTGGATGTTTTCTCAAAAAACTTTCCAAATGTTCATCACTAAAACTTGACTTTTGTCTGAAAAGCCTTTTCTTTATAGAGTTGTTCTTCCATCTCATCCGGTTTTCCTAGCTCAAGGCTTCTTCTGTCCATCTGACAGCTAACACGGTAGCGCTAATGCTAGCCTAGTGCCCACGCTAACATCAGTGGTGTGCCCACAGCGGAGCTCCCGCAGCCCGAGCCTTTCTGATGGAAGCTCCTTTGAAGTGGGTCCTAGCAGGGAGGGAGGGAGCGAGGGAGCGAGGGAGTGGGGGTGATGGGGTGTGTGGAAGGCGGGGGTAGATAACAAGGCACTGGACGCCGACTGCCCGGCAACTTCCACATGACGAAACACCGAAACCTGGGCTGTAAACCGGCGCGGCCCGTCCATTTCCACCGTCAAGCCTTTCCTGTGTGAAGTCGGACGCGAGCGCCGGCACCTCCTCTCCGCGTTCCACTTTTCTTTTCCCAGAAATCGGAAGACGAGAGTGCCCGTTATTGCCCCATGGGCACTTTGCCGCTCCGAGAGCAAAAAATGTCAACTTTGATGATGCTCAGGTTTGGCGACCCACCATCTCAAGTGGGATAACATGCGGGAGCTCTGGAAGCGAGGCTGGTTCTGAGGGACGTCTACAGTGGAAACAATGCACCTACCCAAGCTTTTAGCCCCCGGCTCCGGCCCCTGCTCATCTCTCGGCTGAAGCGGTCAGGCTGACGGGGTCTGGCCGAGTTAGGAGTGTATGCATGAGCTCTATGTTATGGTTGTGTAATGGGCTCGACGCTGAAGCTCTTCCTTTCATATTTTTTAATAAGAAGTTTCTGCTGTCGGGAAAGTCGATTTACGGCTACAGAAGCTCTCGATGGAAGGTCAGTGGGGCGCTTTTAATGTGATCTTTCGCGCCGCGATAAAGGGGCTGGGGGGGTGGGGGGTTAGGGGGGGTTCAGGCAGCTCTAATCTGCGAGCTCTCGTCTCTGCTCACGCACACACAGAACGTGGCGCCAGATTTAGGCCTGTAAGAGTGTTTTCTCATCTGAAGGACGGCGAGGGAGCCTCGGCGAGGGAGCCTCGGCACAGGCAGCGCTGCTCTCGGCATCTGAGAGGAGGTTAAAGTACCAGCTAATCATGGAGGGGTTTTTTCCCTGCAACGTTATAATTAAATCAATAATCTTTTACAGGAAAAAAGCCTTTAACGGTTTCCTCCAGCCTGAGCCGCAAGGGCATGGATTTTAATATGGATATGGGACGTGTCTTTATCAATATTTTGGGTTTTAATATTTTTTTCTACTGATATTTTGGGTCTAAAAATTGTCTCTACCAATATTTTGGATCTGAACAATTGGCCATACTGATATTTCGAGTTTAAAGGATTGTACCTATAAATATCTTGGTTTAAATGGCTGCCCCTACCAATATTTTAGGTTTAAATAATTTTTTCTACTGAAACTTTGGGTTTAAAGAAGTGTTTCTACCAATATTTTGGATTTAAAGAATTGTCCTTGCCAATATTTTGGGTTTATAGAATTGTCCCTACCAATATTTTGGGTTTAAAGAATTGTCCCTACCAATATGTGGGGTTTAAAGAATTGCCCCTACAAATATTTTGGGTTTAAAGAATTGTCCCTACCAATATTTGGGATTTAAAGAATTTTTTCTTTTAATATGTTGGGTTTAAAAAAATGTCCCTACCAATATTTTGGGTTTTAAAAATTGTCCCTACTAATATTTGGGATTTAAATATTTTTTTATTTTAATATGTTGGGTTTAAAAAAATGTCCCTACCAATATTTTGGGATTAAAGAATTGTCCCTACCAATATTTTGGGTTTTAAAAATTGTCCCTACTAATATTTGGGATTTAAATATTTTTTTATTTTAATATGTTGGGTTTAAAAAAATGTCCCTACCAATATTTGGGGTTTAAAGAATTGCCCCTACAAATATGTTGAGTTTAAAGAATTGCCCCTACCGATATTTTGGATCTTAAGAATTGGCCATACTGATATTTTGGGTTTAAAGGATTGTACCTATAAATATATTGGTTTAAATAACAGCCCCTACCAATATTTTGGGTTTAAATCATTTTTTCTACTGATACTTTGGGTTTGAGGAATTTTGTCCTACCAATATCTTGGTTTAAATAACTGCCCCTACCAATATTTTGAATTTAAAGAATTGTCCCTACAAATATTTTGAGTCTAAAGAATTGTCACTTCTAACGTTTTGGGCTTAAAGAATTTTCCCTTCCAATATTTCGGGTTTAAAGAAAAGTCCCTTCAAATATGTGGGGTTTAAAGAATTGCCCCTACTGATACTTTGGGTTCAAAGAATTTTTGTTACCAATACTTTGGGTCTGAAGAATTGTCCCTTCTATTGTTTTGGGCTTAGAGAATTGTCCCTACCAATATTTGGGGTTTAAAGAACTGCCCCTACAAATATGTAGTGTTTAAAGAATGGACCATACCAATATTTTGGGTTTAAAGATTTGCCTTTACAAATATGTTGGGTATAAAGTATGGACCCTACAAATATTTGTTGTTTCAAGAATTGCCCATACCAATATTTTGAGTTTCAAGAATTATCCTTACCAATATGTTGGGTTTAAAGAATTGCCCCTTCCGATATGTTGGGTTTAAAGAATGGACCCTACCGATATTTTGGGTTTAAAGAATTGCCCCTACAAATATGTTGGGTTTAAAGAATTGCCCCTTGATCATGAGGGGCTTGGTTATGCCCGGGCAACTCTTTGCCCAGGGGCCCAGACTATCCACAGATGTTCTGAGAGGGTGTGATGGCGCCCCCTATGTGGAAGGTCACTTACTGCCCTCCATCTGCAGTTCACGCCACAGCAACCTATTACTGCAGCATATATACAACAAACAACAACTTTATTATTAATGGCGGCAGTGAAGCGACTCACACCGGCGAGGCTGCTCTTATTGAAAAGTGTGGAAAAGCACATTCCCTGCTTTGTGAAATTCAGAGTCATTTTTTTTCTCTGTGTTGCGAGTAAACATTGTTAAAGGTTGCCAAATGCACCTTTCACTCTCCGGCCCGTATGGGATACGCAGCCTACAGAAACTAATCTACTGAAATAAATTGAATTTCTGGCCTGATAAACTCATTTGCATACACGCACCTACTCGTCCGCCAGCACTTTAGCCCCGCCCATGAAGCGAGGAGCCTTGACCTCGTTTCTTTGAACAAGGCACGGTAGACAGGGATGGATTAAGGATAGTCTGGACCCCTGGCCCCCTGAGTATCCTTAACTATCCTTAATGCTTTTCTTTGAACCCAAAATATTGGTAAGCACGATAACCCACCCCCCAGCCCGCACCCCTCGTGATCAAGGGCCCTCTAATGGTATGCCCTGCTCTTCTCTAGGGCCCACTGGTAGGGGCTCTCAGAACCAGGGCCCTCTAAAATTATGCCCCCCCGCCTACTTTCCTATGACTCCTAATAGCCAAAAGTAGAAGTCAGAACAGTGCCACAACGCCTCGTCCATTTTCAGAAGGAGTCCCAAAAGCATGGCTAGGGACCCCAAAAGCATGGCTAGGGCCCCCAAAAGCATGGCTAGGGACTCCAAAAGCATGGCTAGGGCCCCCAAAAGCATGGCTAGGACCCCCAAAAGCATGGCTAGGGGCTCCAAAAGCATGGCTAGGGCCGCAAAAGCATGGCTAGGGGCTCCAAAAGCATGGCTAGGGCCCCCAAAAGCATGGCTAGGGACCCCAAAAGCATGGCTAGGGCTGCAAAAGCATGGCTAGGGACCCCAAAAGCATGGCTAGGACCCCCAAAAGCATTGCTAGGACTGCAAAAGCATGGCTAGGGGCTCCAAAAGCATGGCTAGTGACCCCAAAAGCATGGCTAGGGCTGCAAAAGCATGGCTATTGCCCCCAAAAGCATGGCTAGGGCTGCAAAAGCATGGCTAGGGCTGCAAAAGCATGGCTAGGGACCCCAAAAGCATGGCTAGGACCCCCAAAAGCATTGCTAGGACTGCAAAAGCATGGCTAGGGGCTCCAAAAGCATGGCTAGTGACCCCAAAAGCATGGCTAGGGCTGCAAAAGCAGGGCTATTGCCCCCAAAAGCATGGCTAGGGCTGCAAAAGCATGGCTAGGGCTGCAAAAGCATGGCTAGGGACCCCAATAGCATGGCTAGGACCCCCAAAAGCATTGCTAGGACTGCAAAAGCATGGCTAGGGGCTCCAAAAGCATGGCTAGTGACCCCAAAAGCATGGCTAGGGCTCCAAAAGCATGGCTATTGCCCCCAAAAGCATGGCTAGGGCTGCAAAAGCATGGCTATTGCCCCCAAAAGCATGGCTAGGGCTGCAAAAGCATGGCTATTGCCCCCAAAAGCATGGCTAGGGCCGCAAAAGCATGGCTAGGGGCTCCAAAAGCATGGCTAGAGCCCCCAAAAGCATGGCTAAGGGCCAAAAGCATGGCTAGGACTGCAAAAGCATGGCTAGGGGCTCCAAAAGCATGGCTAGGGACCCCAAAAGCATGGCTAGGGGCTCCAAAAGCATGGCTAGGGCTGCAAAAGCATGGCTAGGGGCTCAAAAAGCATGGCTAGGGACCCCAAAAGCATTCCTAGGGCTGCAAAAGCATTGCTAGGGGCTCCAAAAGCATGGCTAGGGACCCCAAAAGCATGGCTAGGGACCCCAAAAGCATGGCTAGGACTGCAAAAGCATGGCTAGGGGCTCCAAAAGCATGGCTAGGGACCCCAAAAGCATGGCTAGGGGCTCCAAAAGCATGGCTAGGGCTGCAAAAGCATGGCTAGGGGCTCAAAAAGCATGGCTAGGGACCCCAAAAGCATTCCTAGGGCTGCAAAAGCATTGCTAGGGGCTCCAAAAGCATGGCTAGGGACCCCAAAAGCATGGCTAGGGACTCCAAAAGCATGGCTAGGGACCCCAAAAGCATGGCTAGGACTGCAAAAGCATGGCTAGGGGCTCCAAAAGCATGGCTAGTGACCCAAAAGCATGGCTATTGCCCCCAAAAGCATGCCTAGGGCTGCAAAAGCATGGCTAGGGGCTCCAAAGGCATGGCTAGGGCTCCCAAGAGGCCCTGGGGTCAAAGTCCCTAAAGGGTTAGGGTTAGGGTCAGAGGATCCTTAAAATGGAGGGCCCTCGGAAATAAAACTATATTGTATCATAAATGTTGATAGGCATCGCGAAATGTTTTGGGCTCTGACCTCGAGGGCCCCACTGGCCTGGTCAGTAATCCAGCCATGACGGTAGAGGGCAGCCAATCGAAACCCAGCTCATTTGCCTACAGTCTTAGTAACAGCAGAGTAACAGTAGCAGCCTGTGTGATGGTGAAGAGTGATGACTGGTCTTTCGGTGCACCGATGCACGGAATTGGAGAAGAATGTAGGATTCGGTGGGAACGTTGCTCCTCGTGGTCTCTAAATCCGTCAGCTTCCACGGCACACAGTCTCTGTAGTCATTGTTCTCGGCAGCGTAGCGTTCAATTAGCAATTCATGTTCAATGGCACGCCCATTCTTTATCCGTAATCACACGGAGCGTTTCCATTCTACAGAAACCGCAATGAATCATGACTTGTTAACAGGCGCTCCGTTTGCTTGGGAGGGCTGAGGAACATCTGAGGCATTGTTGAAGCTTTCCGTTCCGGAGCGGAGCCTTCTCCAGGAGTAATTACTGAAGACGACTGGGACAGATGCATAGGACTAACCAGCCCGTATACAGCAACAGCTGCTGTTTTCTTATGAACTGTGGAGGAAGGAAGGAAGGCGGAGGAATGTTCGGAAAGGAAAGGGCTCTGCCGGGAGGACTGCATGCGGCGTTCGGAAAAGTGTACACGTGACCTTGCAACTAGTGCAGCCATCAAGTGTGGGTTTCCTCCAGGTACTCCGGTTTCCTCCCACAGTCCAAACCGAGTATGCTAGGTTGATCCTCACTCCAAGGCAAGGGCATAGGAATGGGTTTGACATGGGGGGGGGGGGGGGGGGGGCCTATCCCCTAAAATATAACCTATGAGCTGATTCCACTGTAGGTAAGGTAGTAAATCACTGTATGTATAGAGACGTAGAGCAACATACACATACACACACACACACACACACACACACACACACACACATTATATATATATATATATATATATATATATATATATATATATATATATATATATATATATATATATATATATATATATATAACTTTTAGAGTATAATGCTGAAATGAAATGATAAATAAATGTATATTAAGGATTCCTGACTAGACCCTGACTAGAACAGCGCCCTCTGGAACATTACATACTGCACTACTGACAGCACTTCTATTAATTAATTAATTTATTTTACTTCTTATATTAAATTTTTTACGTATGTAGTGTAGTAGCAGTCTGCAGTTTGGGGACGTGGCCAGAGAGTAATGTAACTTTACGTTTAAGAGTGCTTATAAGTTAATATAAACGTTAGCTAACCCAAACCCTCCTGGTCTGTTACCATAACAACACATTATACTAAACTTGTTTTATGGGAGTGTATTTGGTCATCATTGTTATTCACTGCTCTCATCACTGAGCTCGAGTTTAAAGCTGGTGCGAACTACCTGACACACCAGCGAGGTAAACCCTAACCCTAACCTAACCCTAACCCTAACCCTGACCCTAACCTAACCCTAACCCTAACCCTAACCTAACCCTAACCCTAACCCTGACCCTAAACTAACCCTAACCTAACCCTAACCCTGACTACAGGATATTTCTGAACAAGCATCTCAACACAAGCCTTAACACGGTGAAAGACCACCTAACAACCAGAGCCCGTTGCTAACAACAAACACAGCACAAGAATTGCGAAGGCTGCCAAAACTTTTCAAATAAATTGTTTTTAAACAGCTTTTTCTGTGGTTTAATTTTTGGGTGGGACAAATCTACAAGTTTCTGATATTGGAAAATACCCCCCCCCATCCACCCCGGGTTCCTACGCCAATGCCCGTAGGTGTGAGTGTGTGTGCGTAAGTGTGTGTTGGCCATGTGATGGACTGGTGACCTGTCCATGGTGTACCGCCTTCGCCCGATGATGCTGCGATTAGCTCCAGACCCCCCGTGACTACGACTAGCTGGACAAAGTGGAACATAAGGATTGGATGAATAGATGATCTACTTGTTTCAAAAGCTTGGAATTCAGCAGAAGAGGACTACAGAGGACTCCTAACAACTACCTGGAAGACCCAAAAAATTGGTAGACCTCCCATCAGATAAACAGCGCTTTGAGGAGAACATCAAGCTCGAGGGTTCCAATGTGAGAAGAAACCTCAGCACTGTGGGACTGAAAGGATGTATAGCTAGGGCTGGGCGATACAATGATATCGATAATTGTCACGAAATAGCGTTTCCTCGATAGAACTATAAGACAAAGTTGATAGAAACTCGATAGAATTAAGTTCTGTCCATGTTTTGAGAGACAACACGAGCAGCCAATAGGAATGAGAATAGCGCCGCTCCAAACCAATCAGGTGGCTGAACTAGAGTTCCAGCTATTTCATGTTTGGTTGAAGCTCACAGCACAGAGTGTAGACGTAGCAGCAGCTTAACCCACGTACTAGTAATCTGGTTACTGCAGCGTCACAGTCGAGCAGAGAGAATAAAATAAGAGAAAATAAGAGAAAACGTTAAACGACTACTGAAAGAAACATGATACACGTGTTAATAATCTATAAATAATCTATAAGATAAGATAAACAGGTAAACAGGTGCTGTCCTGCTGCTGTGTTGATGAAGCTCTACGGGATGTTTGATCTTCAAGGTCACGCCCACAACGTTAGATGAGAGAGTCGACTCCCCGCTATGAACGTAAACAGAGTTCTTTTCTCAGAACCAACTTAAAGAACCAGCAACAGCCTGATTAACATAGTGTCTGTGTGAATACTGTTCATACTAATACTGCCCTCTATGTTCTGATAGAAAATAAAAATGTCAAATTTTGATATCTTCACTTCTCACTTAAAGTATAAAGGCATTAGTGATTTGATTTATATTGTGATATACAGGGGTTGGAAAATGAAACTGAAACACCTGGTTTTAGACCACAATAATTTATTAGTATGGTGTAGGGCCTCCTTTTGTGGCCAGTACAGCGTCAGTTGGTCTTGGGAATGACATTTACAAGTCCTGCACAGTGGTCAGAGGGATTTTAGGCCATTCTTCTTGCAGGACAGTGTTCAGGTCACTACGTGATGCTGGTGGAGGAGAACGTTTCCTGACTCGCTCCTCCAAAACACCCCAAAGTGGCTCAATAATATTTAGATCTGGTGACTGTGCAGGCCATGGGAGATGTTCAACTTCACTCTCATGTTCATCAAACCATCTTTCTCCACTCTTGCTGTGTGTGTTGGTGCATTGTCATCCTGATACACGGCACCACCTTCAGGATACAATGTTTGAACCACTGGATGCACATGGTCCTCCAGAATGGTTCGGTAGTCCTTGGCAGTGACGCCCATCTAGCACAAGTATTGGGCCAAGAGAATTCCATGATATGGCAGCCCAAACCATCACTAATCCACCCCCATGCTTCACTCTGGGCATGCAACAGTCTGGGTGGTACGCTTCTTTGGGGCTTCTCCACACCGTAACTCTCCCGGATGTGGGGAAAACAGTAAAGGTGGATCATCAGAGAACAATACATGTTTCATTGTCCACAGCCCAAGATTTGATCTCCTTGAAACCGACGTTTGGCATTGGCTCGAGTGACCAAAGGTTTGGCTATAGCAGCCCGGCCGTGTGGAGCTCCTGACGGACAGTTCTGGTGAAACAGGAGAGCTGAGGTGCACATTGTGCCGTGATTTGATCAGCCGTGGTTTCATGTTTTTTTGGATACAATCCGGGTTAGAACCCAACATCCCTTTCAGACAGCTTCCTCTTGCGTCTACAGTTAATCCTGTTGGATGTGGTTGGTTCTTCTTGTTGGTCTGCTGACGTTACCCTGGATACCGTGGCTCTTGATACATCACAAAGACTTGCTGTCTTGGTCACAGATGCACCAGCAAGACGTGCACCAACAGTTTGTCCTCTTTTGAACTCTGGTATGTCCCATAATGTTGTGTTATTGTAATATTTTGAGCTAAACTGTGCTCTTACCTGCTAACTGAACTTCACACTCTGATCTTACTGGTTCAATTAATGAAGATTGGCCACCAGACTGGTCCAACTTAGCCATGAAACCTCCCACACTAAAATGACAGGTGTTTCCGTTTCTTTGTCCAACCCCTGTACATCGATATCAACTGATATGTAAAAAAAATATTGTGATAAGATTTTTTTCCCATTTCGCCAGTCCTATTATAGCTGGTCAAGAACTAAGAAAAAGACATACAGACATCAAACAAAGAAGTTGTTGTTCCCAGAGTCCCCAGAGTCCAAAACTCAACATCGCTGAACATCTTGAAGGCTTGATACAGGCAAGACTTCTCGTTGTCAGCTGAAGCAACTTCAAAGCAAATATCAAAAGATTTTTTTAGACCCCTTAAAACCATGTAAACTAAATCAAGCCTTTTCCGTATCATTAATTAAGGCCTCAACTTCTTTCTGCAAGTCCGAAGGAGGCAACGCGCCCAGAAGTGTGTTGTAGGTTATCAAACAGCAGCCATGTCGAGAAAAAAGTGGTGGGTGGAGAAACACATGGGAGCTACATCAGAAGCCTAATATTTGAAAGAAGAATGTCAGCAGGAGCGTGCAGAGAATCAACACACACAAATCCCCTCAACAATCGAATCAGCGGTGGTCTGATCTGACAGCATATGGAACGGTAGCGAACTGGAACAGCGCAAGGACATGGAGGCGGCTTGCAGATGCTGCCGTTTGAAGGAACAAGCTGGAGGCAGAATGCACAGTTGTAGCCATGAAAGAAAACCAGGACAAAGAAAGGATATGAGATCCAGCAAACAGCTGATGGATAGATAGACTTGTAGTGGGTCATGATTGTGTTTTTAATATGTGCTAATCAGGGTACGGCCTCTGCAGCAGGTGCTGTCAAGACAAGAATCCAATCTTTCATTGCATGGGATGTGCTAGACTGATGGTAAAGGCCTATAGACTGAAAGGTTATTTTCAAGATAATTACCTGCAGGGAGCCAATCTGATGTTTTCTGTGATACACACAAAGTATGAGGACACTCCTCCTTATTATTGAGTTCATTACTATTACTCTGGAACTCAATAATAAGGAGGAGTGTCCTCATACTTTGTGTGTATCACAGAAAACATCAGATTGGCTCCCTGCAGGTAATTATCTTGAAAATAACCTTACTCTGGAAGCTGGAAACTCCACCACTGTACTCTGGAGTGGTGTAAAGCTCCACCACTGGCCTCTGGAGTGGTATAAAGCTGCACCACTGGACTCTGAAGTGGTGTAAACTCCACCACTAGACTCTGGAGTGGTATAAAGCTGCACTACTGGACTCTGGAGTGGTGTAAAGCTTCCCCACTGGCCTCTGGAGTGGTATAAAGCTCCACCACTGGACTCAAGAGGGGTGTAAACACCATCACTGGACTCTGGAGTGGTGTAAAGCTCCACTGCTGAACACTGGAGTGGTGTAAACTCCATAACTAGACTCTGGAATGGTATAAAGCTCCACCACTGGACTCTGGAGTGGTGTAAACCTTCCCTAGTGGACTCTGGAATGGTATAAAGCTCCACCACTGGCATCTGGAGTGGTATAAAGCTGCACTACTGGACTCTGGAGTGGTGTAAAGCTCCACTGCTGAACACTGGAGTGGTGTAAAGCTCCACCGCTGAACACTGGAGTGGTGTAAACACCACCACTGGTCTCTGGAGTGGTGTAAAGCTACAGCACTGGACTCTGAAGTGGTGTAAACTCCACCACTGGACTCTGGAGTGGTGTAAAGCTCCACTACTGGACTCAAGAGGGGTGTAAACACCACCACTGGACTCTGGAGTGGTGTAAAGCTCCACTGCTGGACACTGGAGTGGAGTAAACTCCATAACTAGACTCTGGAGTGGGGTAAATCTCCACCACTGGACTCAAGAGGGGTGTAAACACCACCACTGGACTCTGGAGTGGTGTACAGCTCCACCACCGGACTCTGAAGTGGGGGTAAAGCTCCACCACTGGACTCTAGAGAAGTGTACAGCTCCACCACTGGACTCTGGAGGGTTCGAAGCTTTGTGGATGCAGTTTACGGAAGAACTCTCTCCAGACTTAAACCAGACTGTGAACCAGGCCTTCTTGTCCAACATCAGTGTCTGCCCTCACAAATGCTCACCTGTTGGGCTCACATTCTTGTGGAAAACCTTCTAGTCATCTACATAGGTGTGATTGGAATGTGTCCACATTCTTTTGGCCATATAGCATTGGTATAGTTCAAATACACTGTTCCTCCAGACCCATCTTTTTTAAAGTTTGCAGTCAGTTCATCTGCAAGACAACGCTGGTGGGACGTGTTCCCATCCGTGGCCTCCTTATCTAGGTAATGCTTTGAGGCTAATCAGCAGCATGTGGGTGTGCGCAGATGTGTCTGACAGCAATCATACGCTGCGAAACCTGAACTCCTTCAGAAAGCTAAGGTGGTGCCAAGCCTCTCCTCGGCGCGGAAAGTTGCCTGCCGCAGAGATAAGAGGGCCAATTTAGTGTCTATCCTACTAAGCAGAAATGCGAACTGGGTACTTCATTAGCCAGACAGAAACTGATTATGCACACTTCCAATTCATTAGATCCCACTCAGACCTCCTCGGGCTGCTCGGTGGGGGCACGAACTTTGCAGGAAGAACCTGACACCGGAGGGAGTTAGCCGTGGCATCGCTCCAGTGCGGGTTCCTTTGGCAGGCCCCAGCCAGGGGAGCTCTTGCCAGGGACCCAGGGTACAAGAGGGGGAACCCCGAGAGCCTTGGGCCATCCTGTTGAAGAACTTCACACTTCAGAGACTCCGAACTGCAGCACCCTGTGCTCCAGGTTAATGTTCCCACTGGAGATCGATGGGACCTAATTAGAGGGCAAAAGCAAGCCAAAGACAGAAACCTATGAACGCTTAGCACGTCTTTTGCTGCATTTGGTTCTGACTGAAAGTGGGAAAAAACTTGGTGGAAAATTACATTTACACCATTACTGCTAATGTATTCCATCAGTCAAGGCGTGTGTCCGTCTGAGGCGTCCGTCTTTTATCTCCGACCTCTTGAGGCAGTATTCAAATTCATATCTTTTAAGATCTTCCAATATGTGGCTTTTAGCTTAGTCCAAAGGTGACAAAGTCTTCTCTGTAGCTGCCCCAAGACTGTGGAATGGTGTAAACCTCCCTCACTGGACTCTGGAGTGGAGTAAAGCTCACCCACTGGACTCTGGACTGGTATAAAGCTCCCCCACTGGACTCTGGAGTGGTGTAAAGCTCCACCACTGGACTCTGAAGTGGAGTAAAGCTTCACTACTAGACTCTGGAGTGGTGTAAAGCTCCAGCACTGGACTCTGGAGTGGTGTAAAACTCCATCACTGGAATCTGGAGTGGTGTAAAGCTCCATCACTGGACTCTGGACTGGTATAAAGCTCCCCCACTGGACTCTGGAGTGGTGTAAAGCTCCATCACTGGACTCTGGAGTGTTGTAAAGCTTCACCACTGGACTCTGGAGTGATGTAAACCTCCATCACTGGATTCTGGAGTGGTGTAAACCTCCATCACTGGACTCTGGAGTGGTGTAAAGCTCCACCACTGGACGCTGGGGTATAGCCTACCACTCCACCTAAGACTGTCATCTACAATTGATGTTTTTAAATCAAATTTGAAAACCGATATTTATTCCCAGGCCATTCATCTCCCCCAGTCCAGACACATGCATGTTAGATTGATCCTCACTCTCATGTTGGCCATGCGATGGATTGGCTCCAGCCCCCCGTGACCCCGACTAGCGGGATAAAGTGGAAGATAATGGATCAGAAGCTACCTAATTTCTCAATGTGAGGGCCATGCTAATTTGGCTGGGCTATAAGCTTCTAATCGCCAGCTACATTAGCGTCATGGCGACAGTGCTAAATGGAAGGAGAGAACTCAAGACCCCAAACATTCCTCAGCCGACTGAACGCATCACTTTTCACCTTTAGCTCCATGTTTGTGGCAGCGAGGCAGCCTGATTCCTCCCTCAATTCCCGCTGACTGAGGCATGAAATGAATGGAGGGCGCTTAAACGGCCTTCGTGTTTATGAAGGAACGGCGGCTAACTGTTCGGCATTGGCCCGTTAGCTTCCTAAACGTTAGCATCTATCACGGCAGTCTTGGCCTTTTGACTGCGCCAAGCGTTCGGCGGGCCCTCGTTAACTTCACACAGAATACGCATGTCGAGAAGGGGCTCGTCCGGGACGGGGGAAATTCATCTTCCTTAATTGCGAAGAGGGATGCATTTTGAATGACCTGAGGTCTGGGTGGGAGGTGGCGGCGGGGGAATTTGTGGGGTTTGCATGGAGAATAAGCACGCAGCGGACTGCCAAGAAAGCAAATGAAGGCGAGTGAGTGGCAGGCATGGGGAGGCCTAATTTGGCCGAGTCAGCAACAGGGCCTCGTTAATATGAGAAATTGCAACATCAATCGATTAGGCCAGCCAGAACGCTCACATCAAAAAAAAAAAAATCTCCAAAGAGCTGCAGAGCGGCGTCTCCATCCATCACTCAAGGTTAGAGAAAGACGAGGAGATAGAGACTGGTCATGCAAATTAGTGGAGAAGCTAAAGCTACTTAGAAGAAGGCATTTTCAGCACAGAGGGGGAAGAGATATGTTAAGTGTGGTGTTCAGTGTGTTAGTATAGATATGTTTAGTGTGGTGTTGAGTGTGTTAGTATAGATATGTTAAGTGTGGTGTTGAATGTGTTAGTATAGATATGTTTAGTGGGGTGTTGAATGTGTTAGTATAGATATGTTAAGTGTGGTGTTCAGTGGGTTAGAATAGATATGTTTAGTGGGGTGTTGAGTGTGTTAGTATAGATATGTTAATTGTGGTGTTGAGTGTGTTAGTATAAATATGTTTAGTGGGGTGTTGAATGTGTTAGTATAGATATGTTAAGGGTGGCGTTGAGTGTGTTAGTATAGATACGTTTAGTGGGGTGTTCATTGTGTTAGTATAGATAGGTTAAGTGTAGTGTTCAGTGTGTTAGTATAGATGTTAAGCAGGGTGTTCAGTGGGTTAGTATAGATGTTAAGTGGGGTGTTCAGTGGGTTAGAATAGATGTTATGTGGGGTCTTCAGTGTTAGTATAGATATGTTAAGTGGTGTGTTCAGTGTGTTAGTATAGATATGTTAAGTGGTGTGTTCAGTGTGTTAGTATAGATATGTTAAGTGGGGTGTTTAGAGTGTTAGTAAAGATATGTTAAGTGTGGTGTTCCGTGGGTTAGTATAGATGTTAAGTGGGGTGTTCCATGGGTTAGTATAGATATGTTAAGTGTGGTGTTCAGTGGGTTAGTATAGATGTTAAGTAGGGTGTTCAGTGTGTTAGTATAGATGTTAAGTGGGGTGTTCAGTGTGTTAGTATAGATGTTAAGTGAGGTGTTCAGTGTGTTAGTATAGATGTTAAGTGGGATGTTCAGTGGGGTAGTACAGATGTTAAGTGGGGTGTTTAGAGCATTAGTAAAGATATGTTAAGTGTGGTGTTCAGTGTGTTAGTATAGATGTTAAGTGGGGTGTTCAGTGTGTTAGTATAGATGTTAAGTGAGGTGTTCAGTGTGTTAGTATAGATGTTAAGTGGGGTGTTCAGTGTGTTAGTATAGATGTTAAGTGAGGTGTTCAGTGTGTTAGTATAGATGTTAAGTGGGGTGTTCAGTGGGTTAGTATAGATGTTAAGTGGGGTGTTCAGTGTGTTAGTATAGATGTTAAGTGGGATGTTCAGTGGGGTAGTACAGATGTTAAGTGGGGTGTTTAGAGCATTAGTAAAGATATGTTAAGTGTGGTGTTGACTGTGTTAGTATGGATATTTTACGTGTGGTGTTCAGTGGGTTAGTATAGATATGTTTAGTGGGGTGTTGAGTGTGTTAGTATAGATATGTTTAGTGGGGTGTTCAGAGTGTTAGTATAGATATGGTAAGTGTAGTGTTTAGTGTGTTAGTATAGATATGTTATGTGTGGTGTTAGTGTGTTAGTATAGATATGTTAAGTGGGGTGTTCAGTGGGGTAGTATAGATGGTAAGTGGGGTGTTCAGAGTGTTAGAATAGATATGTTGAGAGTTGTGTTCAGTGTGTTAGTATAGATGTTTAGTGGGATGTTCAGTGTGTTAGTATAGATGTTAAGCAGGGTGTTCAGTGGGTTAGTATAGATGTTAAGTGGTGTGTTCAATGTGTTCAGTGTGTTAGTATAGATATGTTAAATGTGGTGTTCAGTGGGTTAGTATAGATGCTAAGTTGGAGTGTTAGTGTTAGAATAGATATGTTTAGAGGGAGTGGTCAGTGTGTTATAATGTTTTGTGAGATGTTAGTTTCCAACACTGGACACTGGAGTGGTCTAATGTTCCTCCACTGGACTCTGGAGTGGACTAATGTTCCACCACTGGACACTGGAGTGGTCTAATGTTCCTCCACTGGACTCTGGAGTGGTCTAATGTTCCACCACTGGACACTGGAGTGGACTAATGTTCCACTACTGGACTCTGGAGTGGTCTAATGTTCCACCACTGGACTCTGGAGTGGTCTAATGTTCCACCACTGGACTCTGGAGTGGACTAATGTTCCACTACTGGACTCTGGAGTGGACTAATGATCCACCACTGGACTCTGGGGTGGACTAATGTTTCACCACTGGACTCTGGAGTGGACTAATGTTCCACCACTGGACTCTGGAGTGGTCTAATGTTCCACCACTGAAATCAAGGAGCTGCCTCAAAAGTTTGGGGGAGGGGGGATAATGGTATTGGGGGGTTATAGAGTTTAAAGGTTTAAAGGAGGCTGCTTTCCTCTCCAGCTCCACTTCCAGCTCCACAAAGACCTGGTCTCAGGAGTTTGTTATGGAGGAACTCCAGAGTTCTGATCTCAACTCCACTGAGCAAATGGGATGAAACCAGGACAGTTAAAGAGCCGTGAAACAGGGGGGGGGCGACTTCAGCCACCCCCCATCTCGCGTCCGTGGAGCAGGGAAACCGGTCAGACACTCGGAAGCAGTATCATCAACTTTCACAGCCCACAGGCTGGACGTTCCTCTCTGTCACATTCTCGTTCACGCCGAATGAGTTCCAGGCTGTTACAGAGTCCGGCAAGCTCCTCCGCCTGCACCACATAATTACAGCTCCAGATAAACAAGAAGAAACATCTCCAGCAGAGTCTTATTCACCACTACACCACCATACTAACCCCTACACCACCGGACTAACCACTACAACACCATACTAACACTACACCACCATACTAACCCCTACACCACTATACTAACCACTACACCACCATACTAACCACTACACCACTGTACTAACCACTCCACTACCTTACTAACCACTACACCACCATACTAACCCCTACACCACCATACTAACCCCTACACCACCGTACTAACCCCTACACCACCATACTAACTACTACACCACCGTACTAACCATTACACCACCATACTAACCACTACACCACCATACTAACCCCTACACCACCGTACTAACCCCTACACCACCGTACTGACCACTACACCACCATACTAACCACTACACCACCATACTAACCACTACACCACCATACTAACCCCTACACCACCGTACTAACCCCTACACCACCATACTAACTACTACACCACCATACTAACCCCTACACCACCGTACTAACCACTCCACTACCTTACTAACCACTACACCACCATACTAACCCCTACACCATCATACTAACCACTACACCACCATACTAACCCCTACACCACTATACTAACCACTACATCACCATACTAACCACTACACCACCTTACTAACCACTACACCACCATACTAACCCCTACACCACCATACTAACCCCTACACCACCGTACTAACCCCTACACCACCATACTAACTACTACACCACCGTACTAACCATTACACCACCATACTAACCACTACACCACCATACTAACCCCTACACCACCGTACTAACCCCTACACCACCGTACTGACCACTACACCACCATACTAACCACTACACCACCATACTAACCACTACACCACCATACTAACCCCTACACCACCGTACTAACCCCTACACCACCATACTAACTACTACACCACCGTACTAACCATTACACCACCATACTAACCACTACACCACCATACTAACCCCTACACCACCGTACTAACCCCTACACCACCGTACTGACCACTACACCACCATACTAACCACTACACCACCATACTAACCACTACACCACCATACTAACCCCTACACCACCGTACTAACCCCTACACCACCATACTAACTACTACACCACCATACTAACCCCTACACCACCGTACTAACCACTCCACTACCTTACTAACCACTACACCACCATACTAACCCCTACACCACCGTACTAACCACTACACCACCATACTAACCACTACACCACCATACTAACCACTACACCACCATACTAACCCCTACACCACCGTACTAACCCCTACACCACCGTACTAACCACTACACCACCATACTAACCACTACACCACCATACTAACCCCTACACCACCGTACTAACCACTACACCACCATACTAACCACTACACCACCGTACTAACCACTACACAACCGTACTAACCACTACACCACCGTACTAACCACTACACCACCATACTAACCACTACACCACCATACTAACCACTCCACTACCTTACTAACCACTACACCACCATACTAACAACTACACCACCATACTGACCACTACACTACCATACTAACCACTACACCACCATACTAACCACTACACCACCGTACTAACCACTCCACTACCTTACTAACCACTACACCACCATACTAACCACTACACCACCATACTGACCACTACACCACCGTACTAACCTCTACATTACCGTACTAACCACTACACCACCATACTAACCACTACACCACCGTACTAACCCCTACACCACCATACTAACCACTACACCACCATACTAACCTCTACACCACCATACTAACCACTACACCACCATACTAACCACTACACCACCGTACTAACCACTACACCACCGTACTAACCACTACACCACCATACTAACCACTACACCACAATACTAACCACTACACCACCATACTAACCACTACACCACCGTACTAACCACTACACCACCGTACTAACCACTACACCACAATACTAACCACTACACCACCATACTAACCACTACACCACCGTACTAACCACTACACCACCATACTGACCACTACACCACCATACTAACCACTACACCACCATACTAACCTCTACACCACCATACTAACCACTACACCACCGTACTAACCACTACACCACCATACTAACCACTACACCACCGTACTAACCACTACATCACCGTACTAACCACTACACCACCATACTGACCACTACACCACCATACTAACCACTACACCACCATACTAACCACTACACCACCGTACTAACCACTACACCACCGTACTAACCACTACACCACCATACTAACCACTACACCACCGTACTAACCACTACACCACCATACTAACCACTACACCACCATACTAACCACTACACCACCGTACTAACCACTACACCACCATACTGACCACTACACCACCGTACTAACCACTACACCATGGTGCCGCCTGGTTGTAATTGTACCTATTGGTAATTACAGCATTGAGGAAGTGCAGTGGTGGTACCTGGAAGTATCAGGCCAGAGACGGGATCGTGGAAAACTCTTAACAAACAGCTTTTCGGTTTGCCGCTAACAAGTACGGAGGCGAGCGGTTTAAGAAGCTGAGAATACCCAGAGCATCCGATTAACCTATATGCCGTAAAAAACTAAAGAGGAGACATTGAACTCCAGAAGCGCACCCCAATTATCAATCGAGGTTCAGTTGGGTTTCATGGCTGGGAGACTCTCGCCTGAAGTTTTCGACTGTTTGACTAATTAACGTCAGCGGAATGAGCTCCGGCATATTTTCTGAAGGGTAATTATGGCGTTTTACGACCCACTGCCCGTATGTCACCAGCGAGTATAAATTAGGCACTGTCTTCCTAATTGTCTCTAAGAACAGTGGGCAGAGCGTGGCTGGAGTTTAAAAGAGTAATTGCTCCAAAACTCCCACTGACTTTCCACCCAAACTGCCTCAAACGTGGGCCTGAGAGGGGAATTCCACCCAAAAATCGTGAAGAACCTTCCGGATTCATTAATGTGCTGCCGGATTCAGGAGAGCCAGGCTTTGTTCAAGGCAAACTCTGTTTCTTTGTTTGCTGATATCTGATATTGTGTAGCCAGAGCGTGGTCCACTGTGTTTGGGCTCCACGGTGGTTGCTGTAGTAATAGGAAATCTTATGCCTGGATAAGATTTCTACGAGACCAGAAGAGCATTTGTTGGACGAGAGGCTCACAATCTTTGTTCTACTTCACTCCAAAGGTGTTGGATGGGGTTGAGGTTGAGACTCTGTGTGGGGTCAGTCAATTTCGTCTGGACCAAACTCATCCAACAACCATGTATGGAGCTTCACTAGTACATAGTCAGTCACTTCAGTGTTGAGGTTCTGGACTTTGATGGATCTGGAGGTTTGATGAATCTCCGTTTCTCATGAAGAAGCTTCTTGTACCGCTACAGATCCTTTCAGACCACAGTCTTCTCACATTACAAGGATGGACAGATAAACCTGTGGATGTTCTCAGATCTGAGCTTGATGTTCTCCTCAAACTCTCAAATATCAAAGTGCTGTTCATCTCATGGGGGGACAGTGTTGGTGGGTCTAGCAAGTCTTCCAGGTAGTTGTTAGGAGATTTTTTCTGTGGCTTAATGTTTGAGATTCAGAATCTCCTGAAACTTGCATGATGTTTTAATAGGACAACAAAAGACACAATGTTATGGCTTTGTAGTTTTTGGTGTAAGCCCAATCCTTAAGAGTTGTACACTACAATACATTACATTGCCAAACGTGTTCACTTATTTCCATGACCACAGGTGTATAAAACCAGTACCTGGTCCTGCAGACTGCTACACACATTAGTAAAGAGTGGGTCTCCCTAAGGAGCTCAATGAACTCCAGCGTGGTACCATAATAGGACACATAAAAGACAGTGGTGAAGTTTCCTCACTACTAAATATTCCACAGTGGACTGTCAGTGGTGTTCTAACAAAGTGGAAGTGATTGAGAACGACAGCAACTCCGCCACCAAGTGGTAGAACACGTACAATGACAGAGCGGGTCAGCGGATGCTGAGGAGCATAGTGCACAGAGGTCACCAACTTTCTACAGAGTCCATCACTACAGACCTCCAAACTTCATGAGGTCTTCAGATCAGCTCAAGAACAGAGTGTAGAGAGCTTCATGGAATGGGTCTCCATGGCCGAGCAGCTGCATCCAAGCCTTACATCACCAAGAACAATGCAGAGCGTCAGATGCAGTGGTGTAAAGCACGCCGTCACTGGACTCTAGAGCAGTGGAGACGTGTTCTTTGGAGTGACCAATCACGCTTCTCCGTCTGGAAATCTAATGGACGAGTCTGGGTTTGGTGGTCGTCAGGAGAGTACTTGTCTGACTGCACTGTGCCGAGTGTAAAGTAGTTCCAGTGAAAGGAACTCTTAATGCTTCAGCAGACTAAGAGATTCTGGACTCCCAACTTTGTGGAGACAGTTTGAGGACGGCCCCTTCCTGTTCCAACATGACCGCCCACCAGTGCACAGAGCAGCTCCATAAAAACATGGAGGAGGAGTTTGGTGTGGACTGGCCTGCACAGAGTCCTGACCTCAACCTGATGGAACACCTTTGTGATGTCCAACATCAGAGTCTGACCTCACAGATGTTGGTTCTTCTGAAAGAATGGTCCAACATTCCCATAAACACTCTCTTAAACCGTGTGGAGAGCCTTCCCAGAAGAGCTGAAGCTGTTATAGCTGCAAAGGTTGGGCCAACATCGTATTAAACCCTATAGATTAAGAATGGGACGCAAGTTAATTTGCCGTTGAAGGCAGACGAGCGAATACTTTTGGCCATACCGTGTACTCCCAGCTAATGTTGTCCCAGTGTTGCTGTCTCATGCCTGAACACCTGTACTCAAGTTCTGTCTGTAATTTCCTCCCTTGGGCTCCAACAGTAAAGTTCAGACCGCACTCATTACAGTGTTCAACTAGAGTTCAACTAGAGCCCACGTGACGGCGAGGAGCTAATCTCTCCCCCAGAACTCCCCCCACGTGAACTTTAATTAAAGCGATTCCCAGGTCTATGCCCATCCACCGGTCTATCTCAGCCTTTCATCGTTCTCATTAGAAGAACAGCAGTCCCTAAGCTCTCGCTTCCAAGACCTCTTAAATGAGTGTGTCACTGGCTTCTGGGTTCTTACAGCTTGATCAGACCTCCCGTTGCTTACGGTTAACCCCTGGTGCTCGTGCTCTCAGCTCTTGCCTATTAAATCTAAACTCACTAAACAAGTGTGAGTTTTTTTGGAGCCTCCTAAGCGCCAACTTTTAAAGGTATGGTGCTAACATGACTGACCATGGAAGCAGTCTTTACAGTTTGAGCTAGAACACAACATTTCTGACATCAGCGGTGACATCACACACCACGTTAGTGTAAATGGTGAACAGAGAGGGTGGAGGAGAAAGTGACACAGTGCTGGAGTTGTTGTGAAGCTGTGTGTTGGTGTTGACGGAGAAGGAGAGTGTCTGTTAAAGGAGCTCCGCTTTCTAGCAGGAAACATTCACGCTCAGTAAACAGCTAGATACACTGAACGGGAGTGTCTCTGAGCTTCACACTCCTTTATTAGTGAAGTAGTATGTTCACTACTAAGACTGGACTTTCACCTTCAGGATCCACAAACGAGGAGAAGCAGCTGACGCTAACGCTAAACGTTCTCAGGAGAGAATCCAGCGCATGTTCACGTTCACGGTTCTTCTCGCGGTTCTCCATAATCTGGAGCTTTTGGACTTCCTGTGTGGGGAAACTGTGGCACTGCATTGTGTTTTAGTCTACGCTTAAAACCAACAGCCCCCGTCAAGTCTCTCACCAGTGGTGGTCTACTGAACCACTCCAACTCATCCAGACTAAAGTGAGGAGAGCAGAGCGGGGGTCTTTGGGTAGCTGTGTTGGTCCACACGCTGCTTCACTAATTATTCTCCTTGTTTATGTTTGTGAAGCTGTTTAGACTAATATCAGTCTTCACACTGCCTTTCACTGAAACAACATCAACAAGACAATGTACATGGTTTTCTTTAAGCTAGGTTAGTAACTAACACTCACTCCTTCACACCACAGTCCAGTTCAGACCTGAAACCATCTGACCTCATCTACCCAGCAGGCATTGCGTGTCAGAAAGAATGGCTGCGTCCATATATAAAACATTTACACTAATTTATAAATAAATCTGAGTCATTACACCATATTAAGGCATACAAGTGTTACCAGCTGGCGTTCCCTTTAAGAAGCTTTTGATAGGCTAACTGGCACCATCTAAGTACATTAGAGGCACCTGTGGCCACATTTTTAAGGTCTTCCTTCAAGGCCCAGAAATCACCTGAGATATTACAAAGGAGTCTGGGATACATGGCTGGATTACTGACTGGGCCAGTGGGGCCAGCGCCCAAGGGCCCTTGAACATTGGCCCAAAACATTTTGCGATGCTTATCAACATTTAAGATACAATATAGTTTTTGTTTCCGAAGGCCCTCCATTTTAAGGATCCTCTGACTTTTAGGTACTTTAAACCCAGGGCCTCTTGGGGGCCCTAGCCATGCTTTTGGGGTCCCTAGCCATGTTTTTCAGCCCTTTATGAAAATGAACGAGGCGTTGTGGCACTGCTCTGACTTCGACTTCTGGCTATTAGGAGTCCTAGGACAGAGGGGGGCATAATTTTTGTGGGCCCTGGTTATGAGAGCCCCTACCAGGGGGCCCTAGAGAAGAGTAGGACATACCATTACAGGGCCATTGATCACAAGGGGCGTGGGTTGGGGGCGAGTTTCCCAGACTATCCTTAATCTGTCCTTGCTGGCATATGCTTTGAAACGTCTGAAGGCACCAGGTTCGTCTGTTCATCTGCCAACAACCTTGAAACGATGCTGAAGGAAACAGTTATGAAAGGATCTACATCCACAATGTGTGACCTGAAAGGACATTCAGAAGGAAGAAGCTCCAAAACGTTCGTAAAGAAGCTAGGATACAGTTGGCAGCTCCACACGGAGACAAAGAACTCTCTGGAATAATGTTCTGTTGATCCGATGAATTAAAAATTTAACTGTTGGCCCATAATGACCACTGTTGACCATAACGGCCAAAGGACAGCCATGAAGCATGGTGGTGGCAGCATCATGTTGTGAGGGTGCTTTGCTGCAGTGGTGTTACAAGAAAGGAAAATTATATTATAGCAACATGACTTCTGGATACCATTACTTCAAACAATACTTCAAAGTATTACTTTAGTCCTGAGGATGATATTTGGGGTCAATCCTGCTCAATCCTGGTCCTGGAGATCTACCACCTTGCAGAGTTTAGCTCCAACCCTAATCTAGCACACCTGATCAAGGGCATCTTGAATATTAGAACCACATGTATTGGACCTAACCTCTCCTGGCTGGTAGGTCTCCAGGACCAGAATTGGGCTGGTGAAGAACTTCAGTTCCTAGCAGCCTTACCAAATGCTAGGTCACTATTAGTTGCTAACTATGGCTTTGGTTCACAAATCCTTATTAATGTTTGAAGTGAGTTGAGTTACATGGGAGGATGGGCTGCTTAATACCTGGAGCCTTCAGATGTTCCTGCTCTGATGAACCTTAAGTCGAGTCAAATCTTGTGATGAAATTAGCACCCCTGCTCCTCCCTCTCTTCCAACCCTTGCTCGGTCTTGGCTTGGCAAGGGGAGGTCTGGCTTCAAGTCTCAGCAGCCAAAGCCGCCCATAACTCCAGTCCAAGAGATCCCTGCCTTAGTGGTCCTCAGCTTTCCAGAAAATTTGGCTCCATGAGGAAGAACCTTGAGAGGAACCAGACTCAAAATGGGAGCCCATGATCCTCGGTTTCACACCGGATAGTAGAGTCCCATTAGAGTAGCTAAGAGAGGCAAATCTGCAAACCAGACCAGGTTACCAGTGAAACCAGTGACTACTGTTAAATAAAAAACATGAACATCAGTCACTGCTGCTAGAAGCTCACAGAGATGTTCCATTTGTAGGAATTTGAGAAGAACTTGGTTTAGTTTGAGGGTTGAACTATCAAGAAAGGCATTAAAGGCTGTTGGTTGAGTGAAGGTGTAAGAAAATATTGAAATGTCGAATTCCTGGCAGACAGTGAATCATTGTGTGTTGTGTTTAAACCTCTGACCACTAGATGGCAGTGTTCTAATCCATTTTCAGCTCCACTCCAACATTAACAAGCAGCACAAGGGCGCAGTGCTATTGTAAACATTGATGAACCTGTTCATACAGTGGTGTGTTTAATAGTAGGATTTGAAAAATCATAGTATATCACTTTGCTTGCAGTATCGCAATATATCATGATATATTGTGTCGTGACTGCCGTATCATGATACGTATTGTATCGCCAGGTTCTTGCCAATACACAGCTCTATGGTTGAGTTTGCTTGAGGCTCCATCTGACACTCTAGACACAGGTGAGCCTGCTGGAGTGTAGATTCCACTTGCAGTGTTGAAGGAATCCAGGAGGCTTGATCAGGGGTAGAGCTTCTTTGCCTCACTTGATCTGCTCCCCTCTGAGTGTACAGGGTTCAGGCATGTGACAGGCAGAGTTTAAGTTAAAAGGTGTTCTATGTACAGAGGCTGAGAAAGAGGCTCGACCTTGCAAACTAGAATTAAGGGCAAAGGAGTTTGTCTCTTGTTTTAACAACCCAGCGTCTCCCTGCCATGGAATACGTGGCAAGTTGTAATTAAATCGTTTTTTAAAGAGCGGCTAATGAAGCTCTGGAGAGAAGAAGGTGATTAAAATAACTAAGGGCAATGGCATAATATGCAAATGGGCTTTGGGCTTAGCATTAGCATAGAGTGCAAAACAGCCGACGTACCTTTCAAACCTCAGCCTCAGTTCCTTCAGTGGTGGAAACACACCTAACGCTAAATATTATGAGAATTGGCTTAGTTCCTAATTTTCATACAGTCACGTCCATGACATACGAGACTTACACAGCTGATCCAGAGGCGGTGATACACAGCTGATCCAGAGTCAGTGAGAAAGAGCTGTTTCAGAGTCAGTGATACTTACACAACTGATCCAGAGTCAGTGATATACAGTTGGTCCGGAGTCAGTGATACTTATACAGCTCATACAGAGTCAGTGATACCTAGGCAGCTGATCCAGAGTCAGTGATACTTACAAAGCTGATCCAGAGTCGGGGATACTTACACAGTTGATCCAGAGGCGGTGATACACAACTGATCCAAAGTCAGTGATATACAGTTAGTCCGGAGTCAGTGATACTTATACAGTTCATACAGAGTCAGTGATACCTAGGCAGCTGATCCAGAGTAAGTGATACATATACAGCTGATCCAGAGTCAGTGATAATTAGACAGCGCTCTAGGTTTTGAGACAAACCTAATAACTCACCTAAAGCCGTCAGAAGCGTCGCACCTCTGAGGGGTCCTGGGGCTCGCCCTCGGAATTGGAGTGTCGGAGGTGGCACAACACCTGAGGTTTGCCACAGACCTGAGAACCCGAGGTATCTGTGCCTCTGCATGACGAAACTAAAAGCGTCCTCGAGCAACTCGGTACTCGAGAAAGCGGAATGTTTACCTGCGTGCTGCTCCGCGTGGGATGAACATAACCCCGGGTTATTTTTGAGGCTCATTCTGCAGGTAAAGTCGTCGGGGTCTTTACTGACGCGGGGGCAGGCGGGAGGTGAAAATGACTGACAGGGTGCAGTCAGGCGGGACCGACATCACCAGGAAACACCGGTAATAATTACGTTACCTCGACGTCCCGCGTACCACTAATCTCGTCCGAACAGGCCTAAAGAAGTGGAACGCTCTGCTGTAGCCGAGACCTCGAGCCAGTCAAGCGTGAAGTTAAATCTGTTAAAAAACTCAAACTGAGTTTAACCCCCCCCCCCCCAAAAAAGAAAAGCAGACAGGCTCTCCCTGATCCAGAGCCAGAGCTACTTACACAGCTGATCCAGAGTCAGTGATACTTACACAGCTGATATAGTCAGTGATACACAGCTGATCCAGAGTCAGTGATACTTACACAACTGATCCAGAGTCAGATATACCTACACAGCTGATCCAATCAGTGACACTTACACACCTGATCCAGAGTAAGTGATACTTACACACCTGATCCAGAGTCAGATATACCTACACAGCTGATCCAGAGTCAGTGACACTTACACAGCTGATCCAGAGTCAGAGATACACAGCTGGACCGTAATCACTGGGAAACACCGGTAACAGGCCTAAAGAAGTGGAACGCTCTGCTGTAGCCGAGACCTCGAGCCAGTCAAGCGTGATGGGTTTGACTCGCTGAAGTTAAATCTGTTAAAAAAACTCAAACTGAGCTTAAAACTCCGCCCCAGAAAGAAAAGCAGGCAGTAACGACCTGCCGAGCATCTCCAGGGAGGAAATCTGCGGCTCCTGTTTTTCTCCTTCAATAGCACCAAATTATGGCCCCCACTTACGCCTAGACTGGTTCCTTCTGACAGGTAAATGAGAGACAGCCATCAGAGGCGGATTCGTTCTCCACTTAAAAGCCGTTTGACTGATGCGACTCCCTCAGACTGGGACTCCCGCCCCCTAAACGCGATTTCAAAGAGGGGAGGCGCGGGTTCGTCTCCGTAGGAGTCGTCACGGAAGACGGCGGTGTCAGGGAACGGGGTTGAAAAACTGTTTTGCGCTTCGCTCCGCGGCTGTCGCCGAGGTTTCGGGCGAGATCCCAGCGTGCTCTCCCTCGAAAACTCTTTAACTCACGTCTCTTTCCTCTCGGCTCGCCGGCTGCTCTCAGCGGGCGCTGATACAGTGCGAGATTGAAGCTTATTGTAGGCCCGAGACAGGCAGGCCGACAGCCCTGGCTCTCTCTGCCGTCCCCGCAGTATCAGAGTAATAGCTTTTAAAAGATAGCAGCGAGGGGGACAAAGCTAATGTTACAGCTGGGTGAGATCCCCACAAAGTAAAGCGGCATGTTCTGCTGCCGCCGTCCAAGACAGACGCTTTAGAAATGAAGCCTCCTGACAAGACGGCTGTCCTCAAGCGGCCACTGTCACCGCTGAGCTTTAAATTAACTGGCAGGGAAGGAAAGATACGGGCTAAGACGTACAGTCGGAGGGAATAAGGATATGCCTGATACATTCATGACCCAAAGTAATTACTTGCATTCAGGTTCAGGTGCTTCAGACAGAGCCAGCGCTAACGGCGCTAACACCTTTACCAACCCCAGACAACTGCAAGTCCTATTATTGTTGAGTGGCATCTGGAAGCGACACGTAGAGCTCAGCTACGAAGTGGTGGAGCATGTAAACTCACACGGCGAGGTCACAGACTGGCCTATCCTGTGTTGGAACATGGAGGCAACGTCATTGCAAGAACTGTGAGAACATTAGGAAATGGGTCACTGTGGTCAAACAGCTGCACACAAGCCTAAGATCATCACTATGTGCAATGAAAAACCACCACTGGACTCTGGAGCGGCAAAAAGCTCTACCACAATAATCTGGAGTGGTGTAAAGCTCCACCATTGGACTCTAGAGTGGAATAAAGCTCCACCACTGGACTCTGGAGTGGTGTAAAGCTCCACCATTGGACTCTGGAATGGTGTAAAGCTCCACCACTGGACTCTGGAGTGGTGTAAAGCTCCACCATTGGACTCTGGAGTGGTCTAATGCTTTACCACTGGACTCTGGAGTGATCTAAAGCTCCACCACTGGACTCTGGAGTGGTGTAAAGCTCCACCACTGGACTCTGGAGTGGTGTAAAGCTCCACTACTGGACTCTGGAGTGGAATAAAGCTCCACCACCAGACTCTGGAGTGGTGTAAAGCTCCACCACCAGACTCTGGATTGGCATAAAGCTCTACCACTGGACTCTGGAGCAGTGAAAAGCTCCACCACTGGACTCTGGAGTGGTGTAAATCTTCACTACTGGACTCTGGAGCGGTGTAAAGCTTCACCACTGGACTCTGGAGTGGTGTAAATCTTCACTACTGGACTCTGGAGTGGTGTAAAGCTCCACCACCAGACTCTGGAGTGGTGTAAAGCTCCACCACTAGACTATAGAGAGTCTGGAGAGAATTCCTACTCATAGTGTTGGAATAGGATGTCCAACAAGGTGTGTTGTTTAGATGTCTGTATATATATATATATATATATATATATATATATATATATATATGTATATATATATATATATATATATATATATATATATATATATATATATATATATATATATATATATATAAAGAGAGAGAGAGAGAGAGAGATAGTGGTTGAAACCTACAAGATCCTTCAATCCCTGTAGCAGATCTTTACATCTTTGCAAACACCATCAGAGGTAGAACTAGGAATTTCCGTGTTTACAGTTCTTATTTATACACACGGTCCTCGGGGGTGATAAAAAAAGGGAAAATATTTGTCAGATGCTCAGCAGACGGCTAACAAACAGTTTTCAAGCTACATTATTTATCGGTTCTTCGGCTGTGCTAGATACCATGCTAGAACACATGCAGTGGGCTGCTGTCAGTCAAAGAGCATGCTGTAAAAACCAGCAGCTTCAATTAAACTCACTCAAGAGCAGTTGATTCCTACATGGTGTAAATTGGACCCTGGTGAACACCGTAGGAGCCTATTCACCACTCGTAGCCATGATGGACTGACAGCTAATTCAATGATTATTTTATGCTAGCACTGCAACCAGCTGCAGCGAGACCACCAAAACAAATCAATACACTTGCCTCAACCTCCTCCATTCCAACTGGCTACCTCCACTCCCTCGTCACGAGCGTATGGGAGGTGTTTGTGTTAGCGCAGCATGCTACACCATTCCAGCTAATCATTTGTCATGCTTAACTTGTTTCTTCGGCCTCGTTAATGAACATCAGTGGGTGCATTTAAGTGGAGGAGACCTATAACCTCCAGCGCTGGTTTAATATATGAGCTGTGGGTAGAACAGAGGTGCTATGTTCTGTAAGCTACCAAGTTCATGTGCTAGATCTTCAGGAGAAGATCAATAAGGTTGTCGCCTAAATGAACTCTTAAACCTAAGGTTATTATTTATTCTCCAAAAACAAACCAAACATCATACAAGCCGAAACTCTTTAGGCTGGATTGTTTATATAGTACCGTGTCAAATATAGATATTTGAACGAGCTCGGCCAATCACAGCAGAGCACATTTACATACGTCAGTCTTGAAGGACCCATATCCTGTATTTTTTTCATTTGTTGCTTTCTTCTCTAAAGACACAACACTCGCTGTTCCAATGATACTGATATGCAAATGAGCTCTGCTCTGATTGGCTGCCTTGTACTGTGGCTCAGACCAGACTGAAACATTCCTTCCAATGCCAATGGTAGGACTAAGCTGCTTGTTAGGTCGATGGGTCCGTTGGGTCCGAGTGTGTTTTGGCCATTTGATTGACTGGTGGACCTGTCCATGCTGTACCCCACCTTCGATTTTGCTGGGATTGGCTCCAGCCCTCATATGCCCCCACTAGCGGGATACAGTGCAAGATGATGGATGCATGGATTCATGGCCTGGAACTGCATTGACTTCATCCCCCAATGAAGCCCAAAAGAAGCAAACCAGCAACTGTGGTTTGTTGTGAGTAGAACGTTGGCTTTCTGCATACAGATTGCGTAGCTTTGCAAACAAACCAGCTTCGGCTAAATGAATACAAGCTCCTCTGTTCAGACCAGCATACAATGTTAGCTTTTCCCTTCTTTTTATGTACTCTGAAGAAAGGAAAGTTGCAAAACTGGGTCTCCTGTTTGCTTAATAGTACACAGGCTTCTCGTTCCCGTTGCCATTAGTTTGGTTCCTGTGCCTCGGTTGAGGGTGACGAAAAAGAAAGACTTTTAAACTAAAAAAAAACAAAGTGTTTTGACTGATGCATGTATAATTCATGCTAGAACTAATATTATATTCATGGTTTTGCACACTATCTTCCTGTCTATCATAGGCATTACAGCCCCAGGCTGGTTCTGTCGTCGTGTGAGGATCCAAAGATCTTCATCTTCTACTTCACTTGTACCTAAAGTGATTAAAGGGCTCGACTCTTGGAGCTGTCAGTCCATAGTCTGTAGAAAATGCTCTTTATCGGATTGGCCTTCAACATGTAGAGTTAGTACAGGCGAAGATTGATTGATTGATTGATTGGGCTGGAGGTTAGGGAGCCAGCCTTGTGACCGGAGGGTCACTGGTTCCATCCCCTGACCCAATAGGACATGAATAAAGTGCCCTTGAGCAAGACACCTGACCTCAAACTGTCCTCTGGGTGTCCTGGATAGGGATGTACGGCTGTTTTACCTGCATGGTCAAATGGTCAAATTCCAGAATGGTCAATGTGTGGTCTTGTATTGAACAGTGGGAGACAACCCTAACTGAAGTTCTGCTTGCGGCCAGACCTCCCTGCCTTCATGACCATTGCAGAACTGGTACAGGACTAATGAGATGGGGTGGAAGTTGGGACAATTAAAATACAAGAACAGAAGTTGGGGATGTGAATTTATAGGGCATTAGACGGAAAACAATCCCAAATATTCTATAACTTCATGTCCATACCAACCATATCTGGGCCCAAAGCTCAATTAAGACAGCCTCCACTTCCAGGTTGTACCTTTGATGTGGCCTGAATCTGGGCAACACCATTCACTTCTTGGAATGATGGCCCAGGGGAGGGCCAGAGCCCAGCCTATAGCCTGCCCAGCCTGATTAGTGCCATTGTAGGCCACATCTCAGCCCCCTTTAAACCACCACTAAGAACCTTTGAAACCTTTGAAACCTTTGAAACTTTGCTTCCATGCCAATGGTGGGGCTAAGCTGCTTGTCAGGTTGATGGGTCCGTTGGGTCTGAGGGTGTTTTGGCCGTTTGATTCACTGGTGACCTGTCCATGGTGTAGCCCACCTTCACCCGATTATGCTGGGATTGGCTCCAGCCCTCACATGTCCCCGACTAGCGGGATAAAGTGGAAGATGATGGATGCATGGATTCATAACCAACAGACACAGCATTATATACACTAGCACAAATGCTAATACATGGACTAAAGAAAATTTCAGGAAAGCAAGGAAAGCAAGTTCCGTTCCGTTCAGAGACCCACATAAAAGAAAAATTATAACATGCTAATCCGAGCCACATCACGTTAATCAAGGCTAAAACAAAGTTCAGTACATGGCATAATGACAGCACCACTTTTTAATGAGGAGCCGGCCTTCAAAAAAAAAAAAAAAAAAAAAAAAGTAAAAGCTTAATTACAAAACTTCAATTAGGCCGCCGTTAATTGGCAAGTCGAATATGCTAATACTTTCATGTTTAGGACCAGAGCCGGGGACACGGGGAACGAACCGAAAAGGACACCTCCATTAGAAAATCACTGCAGACTGTCTGATCCTCGTCCCCCTCAAAGTCAAAGCTGTTTGTTACACGTCAAGGCCCAAATTAGAGGCTGCAAACATTTACGAGGCGAGTCAGTCCAAAGTGTTTAGGCTGAGGACACCAGACAACGGTAACGAGGCAGGGGAAAGACATCCCGAGAAACTCCACGGGGACACATCACGCTCCAGTAAGGCCTGCTGTTCCAGGTCGGGAGTTCTTAGTCAACGTTTCCAGAGGTTTCCATCAGGACCCGTGCGTGGAAGAATGAATCCTCCGCCTACAGCTTAGCGGTGCTGATTCTTCTTTGTCTGGTGAAGCAGTTCTGCTGGAAAAGCTCGTTTCTAGCGTGGCAGGTCTTCCAGTCCACGAGATGAGCTCATTCACGCTTTCCACCAGACTCTTGGCACGTTTTCAGTCTTGCAAACATGCAGCAGTACACTGTTACAGTTTTCAAAGGCATCCCAGGCATAGTTGCATTTGCTAGCCTATGAAGAACCAACTGGGTGTACCAGTTTGAAACAGCGCCACCCTGAGGTGCTACAGCTGGAGTCGGCTAAGAACTTCAAAAACAGGAGCTTGCTGATTGCGGGTGAAGCAGCTAAACAGTTATCTTTCCTTGATAAGTTCCAGATCAGGAATTTGATGTGGCCTAAATCTGGGCAATACCCGGCCTTCACTTAAATGGCCCAGGAGAGGACCGGAGCCCAGCCTAGAGCCTGCTAGAGCCCAGTCTGATTACTGACCGGGCCAGTGGGGCCAGCGCTCAAAACATTTTGCGATGCCTATTAAAATCTATGATGCAATATATTTTTATTTCCGGGGGCCCTCCATTTTAAGGTTTTAAGGTCCTAGCCATGCTTTTGGGGGGCCCTAGCCGTGCTACATGCTACAGAGTTAAAAACATCATGATAATTGTTCCGTTATTTTTGTGAATTCTATCAAAACTATTTGTTTTAAAAGCTCACTTGCATTATTTCGCTTGTTAAAACCTAATTTGCTTTTTATATTCTTCTAAATATTTACTAATTTATTGACCACTACACCACCGTACTAAACACTACACCACCGTACTAACCACTACACCACCATACTAACCACTACACCACCATACTAACTACTACACCACCATACTAACCACTACACCACCATACTAACCACTACACCACCGTACTAACCACTACACCACCGTACTAACCACTACACCACCATACTAACCACTACACCACTGTACTAACCACTACACCACCGTACTGACCACTACACCACCATACTGACCACTACACCACCATACTAACCACTACACCACCGTACTAACCACTACACCACTAACCCTAACCACTACACCACTGTACTAACCACTACACCACCGTACTGACCACTACACCACTAACCCTAACCACTACACCACTGTACTAACCACTACACCACCTTACTAACCACTACACCACTAACCCTAACCACTACACCACCATACTAACCACTACACCACCATACTAACCACTACACCACCGTACTGACCACTACACCACCATACTAACCACTACACCACCGTACTAACCGCTAGACCACCGTACTAACCGCTACACCACCATACTAACCGCTACACCACCATACTAACCAATACACCACCGCACTGACCACTACACCACCGTACTGACCACTACACCACCGTACTGACCACTACACCACCATACTAACCACTACACTACCATACTAACCACTACACCACCATACTAACACTACACCACCATACTAACCACTACACCACCATACTAACCACTACACCACCATACTAACCGCTACACCACCGTACTAACCACTACACCACCATACTAACCGCTACACCACCGTACTAACCGCTACACCACCATACTAACCGCTACACCACCGTACTAACCGCTACACCACCGTACTCACCACTACACCACCGTACTGACCACTACACCACCGTACTAACCGCTACACCACCATACTAAACACTACACCACCATACTAACCACTACACCACCGTACTAACTACTACACCACCATACTAACCACTACACCACCGTACTATCTCAGAGACATCCTAGCTCTTGGATGGGGATGATTGTAAATTCCTGGGGGGGCCTCAACCCCTCTTTTTTAATTACAAAGGTCGAGGCAGTCACCCATCAACCAGTGGGTTTCTGGGTCGTTTAGTTTCCAGTAATGAACCTCAGAGTGATACACTGGGTCCAGTAGTTTAGGAGAGCTGGAGGGAGCGTACTGATTGATAACATCACCATAGTCCATCACTGAGTCGACAACGCCTCGCCTCACCCAGCTTCCATCCGCCTCCCAGTAAAACGGACGCCTGCATTACATCAGTGCAGCTTAACCGTAACCCGTCACAGCGCCGGCGCATGTTTCGCTGCCGTGTCCTCTGGAGGTCGCTTTAACGCGGACCCCTGCAAAAGTAGGCTTTGGCTAGAGCGGCGCTCCATGTCCTGCTGTGTTTTTAAAATGCAATTTCTCCATCCGGGCAGTCCCACCCCCCAACCAACCAACCAACCGCCAAACACCGGTATAATTTCCAGCACTCAGCTTTTTTCTCCCCACCTCTCCGGCGAGTATAAATTCCCTCAACGCGTTCGCCTCAAAATTGCGCTTCTAAATCATCGGGCGATTCGGTGATGAAATGTAAATGGGTTTTAAGGGGGAAATTTAATCAAGGCTTTTTTTTTTCTCCCCCCTCGCCGACTTGTTTATAAGATCATAAGCGGCGGTGTGATTTTAAAAGCCCATTACGGTAAGTGAAAGGGTGTCTGCGTCCACCGCGCCGGGATGCTTGATTGTAAAACAATCTTGACTTGGAGCACTTTTCCAGAGAAAAATGGCCCAGAGATGCCACCGATCTATCGGAGAGAGAGAGAGGGGGCGGGAGGGGTGCGAGGGGTAGGTTCGTAATGGAAGGCCAAATTGCTAAATGACTGAATTTGCCATTTCAGAAAGAGAGTACCCGAATCAAAAGAAAAGAGCCATTGAACTGTTCTCAGCTCTCCGTAATCAGGAAAAGGACTCCGTCTATCGGGTTGCATGCCAAAGTTTTGAACACACTTCGCCGAATTACATATTTGCTTCCATTATCTTCAACTTTACCCCACTAGTCAGGGTCACAGAGGGGCCAAAACTCATCTTGCTACTACACTACACCACCATACTAACCACTACACCACCATACTAACCACTACTCCACCATACTAACCACTACTCCACCATACTAACCACTGCATCACCGTACTTACCACTACACCACCGTACTAACCACTACACCACCGTACTAACCACTACACCACCATACTAACCACTACACCACCGTACTAATCACTACACCACCATACTAACCACTACACCACCATACTAACCACTACACCACTATACTAACCACTACACCACCATACTAACCACTACACCACCGTACTAATCACTACACCACCTTACTAACCACTACACCACCGTACTAACCACTACACCACCGTACTAACCACTACACCAGCATACTAACCACTACACCACCATACTAACAACTACACCAGCATACTAACCACTACACCACCATACTAACCACTACACCAGCATACTAACCATTTCACCACCATACTAACCACTACACCACCGTACTAACCACTACACCACCGTACTAACCACTACACCAGCATACTAACCACTACACCACCGTACTAACCACTACACCACCATACTAACCACTACACCACCATACTAACACTACACCACCATATTAACCACTACACCACCATACTAACCACTACACCACCATACTAACCACTACACTACCGTCCTAACCACTACACCACCATACTAACCACTACACTACTGTACTAACCACTACACCACCGTACTAAACACTACACCACCATACTAACCACTACAGCACCATACTAACAACTCCACCATACTAACAACTTCACCAGCATACTAACCACTACACCACCGTACTAACCACTACACCAGCATACTAACCACTTCAGCACCATACTATCCACTACACCACCGTACTAACCATTACACCACCGTAATAACCACTACACCACCATACTAACCACTACACCACCGTACTAACCACTACACCACCATACTAACCACTACACCACCGTACTAACCACTACACCACCATACTAACCACTACACCAGCATACTAACCACTACACCACCGTACTAACCACTACACCACCATACTAACCACTACACCACCATACTAACACTACACCACCATATTAACCACTACACCACCATACTAACCACTACACCACCATACTAACCACTACACTACCGTCCTAACCACTACACCACCATACTAACCACTACACTACTGTACTAACCACTACACCACCGTACTAAACACTACACCACCATACTAACCACTACAGCACCATACTAACAACTCCACCATACTAACTACTACACCACCATACTAACCACTACACCACCGTACTAACCACTACACCAGCATACTAACCACTACACCACCATACTAACAACTACACCAGCATACTAACCACTACACCACCATACTAACCACTACACCAGCATACTAACCATTTCACCACCATACTAACCACTACACCACCGTACTAACCACTACACCACCGTACTAACCACTACACCAGCATACTAACCACTACACCACCGTACTAACCACTACACCACCATACTAACCACTACACCACCATACTAACACTACACCACCATATTAACCACTACACCACCATACTAACCACTACACCACCATACTAACCACTACACTACCGTCCTAACCACTACACCACCATACTAACCACTACACTACTGTACTAACCACTACACCACCGTACTAAACACTACACCACCATACTAACCACTACAGCACCATACTAACAACTCCACCATACTAACAACTACACCAGCATACTAACCACTACACCACCGTACTAACCACTACACCAGCATACTAACCACTTCAGCACCATACTATCCACTACACCACCGTACTAACCATTACACCACCGTAATAACCACTACACCACCATACTAACCACTACACCACCGTACTAACCACTACACCACCATACTAACCACTACACCACCGTACTAACCACTACACCACCATACTAACCACTACACCAGCATACTAACCACTACACCACCGTACTAACCACTACACCACCATACTAACCACTACACCACCATACTAACACTACACCACCATATTAACCACTACACCACCATACTAACCACTACACCACCATACTAACCACTACACTACCGTCCTAACCACTACACCACCATACTAACCACTACACTACTGTACTAACCACTACACCACCGTACTAAACACTACACCACCATACTAACCACTACAGCACCATACTAACAACTCCACCATACTAACTACTACACCACCATACTAACCACTACACCAGCATACTAACCACTTCAGCACCATACTATCCACTACACCACCGTACTAACCATTACACCACCGTAATAACCACTACACCACCATACTAACCACTACACCAGCATACTAACCACTACACCACCATACTAACAACTACACCAGCATACTAACCACTACACCACCATACTAACCACTACACCACCATACTAACCACTACACCACCGTACTAACCACTACACCACCGTACTAACCACTACACCACCGTACTAACCACTACACCACCGTACTGACCACTACACCACCATACTAACCACTACACCACCATACTAACCACTACACCACCATACTAACCACTACACCACCATACTAACCACTACACCACCATACTAACCACTACACCACCATACTAACTACTACACCACCATACTAACCACTACACCACCGTACTAACCACTACACCACCGTACTAACCACTACACCACCATACTGACCACTACACCACCATACTAACCACTACACCACCATACTAACCACTACACCACCGTACTAACCACTACACCACCATACTAACCACTAGCTGAGCTTTCCTGTCCAGCCTGGTTGCAAGCTTAATATTGTAACCTCCCACTATTGTTTTTTCTTTCGTGCACGGATGACTGGTAGGCGTGACCATGCAGAGCAGCAGTATGAAAGGCTTGACATTGGAAATAAGTTATTAGTGGCTCTGGGCTGCAGAGTAGTTTGTGTGGAGTCAGTATCTAGAGGTGGGTGCTATGCTTGCCACTGAGCAAGTGCCAGCTCTTCCCTGTGTTCCACTGTGTTCAATAAAAGAGCATTCGATTACAGTTTGACTTTAACGGAAGGAAACTGTGTTGATTCCTTGACCAGAGCTGAAGCCCAGCTTGTAAGCTGAGCCAGTTTTGGACCAATTTCCTATCGGGCCTAAAGCCTGGACGGGCTATGGAATACGCATGCCGAAGGATGCATGGAAACATTGTCTATTTGATGTTTTTATAGACAATGGCAGGTCACAGGGAGTGGGCCGTACAGTGACGACGAGGAAGACGAGGAGGTCATCTGTCAGAATGATAGTAATTACGGATGAGGACAAAGTCAGGAAGGATTTGAAAACAAGGGCTTGATTTCATCCCTGAAGGCTGCGCTGAGACGCCGCCAACACCAACGCTGAATAAAAGCTATGCGGTGAAGACGGGGCGCAAATGAAAAATGAAATGCAGTCAAGCAGCGCCTTACCAGCCTGGCGCCGTTGATGGGCCGGCGTTGACCTTAATATCTCTGATATATCCTTCATACCAGCGCCGCCTAAACCGATTTTGGTTGTCAAATTTGTGTCGAAAGAGCTGTTCCCATTATTTTCCAGTTCCGTCACCTCATAGCAGGGTTATTATCGTTAACTAAAACGAACGAAATAACGGAAACTGAAATTGAGAAAACATTTTCGTTAACTGAAATAAATAAAAACAGTAATGAAAATAAAAAAACAATAACTAACTGGAACTGTGTTATGCATTTACAAACCTAACTAAAACATACTGAAATTATAGCTAGAATACCCTTCATTTTTGTGTTTGTCAATTAATTCATAAGCCTTCTGGACTGATAGTAAATCAATTTTTTCCAACTCAAGCAGTTTTACGTTAGCTGCCGGCGCCATAGGGTACCCAGAAGCCAAGTCTGTTCTGCTCTCCATGCTAGCCTGCTAAATGTCGACAGCAAAAGTTGGGAGGGGTCTCGACAGAGTCTCAATCTCAAAGTCTGTTTGAGAAGATTGCACGAGAGGGCTAATTACTAGTACCTTGAAAAGCTAGCCTCTCTGAAAGTGCAGCCACATCCTGGCCAGGTAGCACTGAGAAGGAAACAACCATAACGGACTGCTTTCACCTGGCGACCAAGGAGGATGCGTTGGTAAACACGTTTATCAACACTGGGATGTCCACGTGACTATGTGACTCGGTTGCCTTTAAGAAGTTTAGCATTTCACTCGAACCAGAATTCAACTCACCCGATTTTTTAAAATTCTGCATCTGAAAAATAGCACAACTTGTAAAGAAACTAAAACTAATACTAGAACTACTGAAAACTAAACTAAAACTAAGCAGTAATAAAAAAATAATAACTAATAAAACCTAGCAAACCCACTCAAAAAACTTATTAAAACTAACTAAATCTTTAAAAAAAGCAAAACTAATAAAAACTTAACTATATTGAAAATCCAAAACTATTATAACCTTGCCTCATGGTCCAAACACCTGAGCAACGTCACCGACACCACTTTCCCCAACTTTCAACTTTGCACGCCGTTCGCCTTCCCCTGCCGAACAATGGGAAAGCGTGCAGTAATTACAGTAATGACGTGTAATTAAACGTTAATTGCGGCACTTTTATGTAATTATGCTGTCAGATACAGTATTTGTCCATTAATCTAGCTAAAGGTAACCTAATTGGAGGGTATTAGGGACTATAACCACTTTGCTCCCAGGCACGCCCACCAGATGTTTCGTCTGGATTTCTTCTCTCGCCCCGCATGAACTTGAACCGATAACCGATAAAAAAGCCAATTACAAGGTGAGCGGATGTAATTGAATGCACTTCTCGGGTAACAATGATGTGCAGGAGTCAGGAGTGAGGGCATCTATATAACAGGAGTCTTTTACAGTCACGCTGTAAGTTTTACAGGCCTTGAAACCGAGTGTTGGAGGTTTAGTGCTCAAGTTTAAGGGGTATATGGTGCATTTTACAATAACAGCCCCTAGGACCACACGAGGGTTACGTTTCTACCTGGACGTTTCTTTAAACCCAGACGTGGTGGTACCCAGACGAGCCTCAGAATGATTAGCATTTTTATAGCAGGCTATTTAACGGTTTGCCATCCCGGGCTGATTTCTGCCGCACCCTTACTGAGTTTGTGCACCTGCGACTTTTTCCCGGTGGATGCCTCCCGGTTTGGAAATTGGTGCTTTGTTTTTCCTCCGCGCCGGATAATTAAAGCATTCTCCGGGAAGACTGAAAGGCAAAGAGGGTGAGGGAAAAAAATAGAAGCCTCGCCAAAGGTCAAGCCCATCTGCCAGCCACTTTTCCCCCTCCCTCTTCCTCGATTACGTTATTGTTTGTCTTGCAATTTGGTCTCATCAGGCAATCATTTGATTATGCAAATGCGCAGCTGCACCGGGCGCTTCGTTTATCACTGCCGCGATGTCGCTCTTCCCGTCTCCCCCGGCAACCGGGCTTGTTCGAGTAGCCCGTGTTCTCCAAGGCCTCTGATATATTATACATTGTACTGTCTCTTAATGTCTTAGTCTGCATATTTATTGTATTTATTGTACGCGCTGTTGGATTCTTATTATAGATTAGCGTGATGTACTGCAATGTATGGCATTGTATTGTTTAACAGCCCTGTGTGTAGTCTTGGTCACTTGTGTGGTCAGTAAAAGCTGGTCCTGTCTTTCTATTGTTGGAGAAACATCATTCCATTACACTGTATATCTCCATTAGTAGGACACTCAATGGGATAGTATGTCTTTTAAGTTTAGTACAACTTGCTACACATGTAGGTTTTGACTGTGTGGCTGTTTTCAGTCATTGAAAGACTAATTGTTTGCAAATGAAGTGAATATATCGTTAACAAGCTACATCTTTACGGCTTTCAAGTGTTGCAAATAAGAGTTTCTGTGAATTAAAAGCTGTAACTTTGTGTCTAGAATGATGAACAAAGCAGTGGATGGTTCTAAAAGCATAATCCAGAATTTAGTTGTAGCAATATTTTAAAAAATAGTTAATTTAATGTCCAAGATAAATGTATAATAGAATTTTGATCTAGAAGGTAAAGTAGAATTAAGTAAAATTTAAGTTCTACTAAAATTGATATCTACAATAACAATCTTATTATATATTGTTATAATAATATAATATAATAATAAATCAAATCATGAAATTTTAAAGAAATTCAAATCCAGAATGAAGTTTATTAAGATATAAGATTATAATAAAAATAAAATCTAGATTACTTCTAAACAAAATATTTTAGAGGAATAATTTATGTATACTAAATTTATAATAATTTATACCAAAAAATCTATGAGATCAAATTCCTAAGAAAATTGTATTAATGCTGCTCCTCATATTCCATCGTCATTCCATTCATAAGTCTGGATGAAACGGTGTTGAAGCTGTGGTGGAGGTTCACTGTTGGTCGTTTATCTCTGCCTCAGAAACTCGACTCTACCCTCGACTCTACAGTGTGGCTCCTCTCACTCCCGACACTTCCCCTTGTCAGGTCGTGTTAGCGTTAGGGGGACGGAGGCCATTTAGGAAAGTGGCTGATTACGGGCTAATCGCACCAATGAGGTCACCGAAAAGCGCCGCGCTTGACGGTGTTGATTCACGCGGCGGAGGAGAAAACGGCCGCATTAATATTTCAAAGGATTCACGGAAGCGCTTGAAGAATTTATAGGAGACGGACTCATGCTGGGCAGCAAGGAGCGCTTGTCAAGCCTAGTCAAGCTAACAGGTAGTGAGCGATGCTGGTGCGAGGGCTGGAGCAGTCCGGGTCCCCGCGCTGCCAGTTCCCTGGTCATTAGAGGGAGAGGCTACGACCTGCCCGAGAGCTGTTTTATCCGACAGCTCGCAGTCCGGCCTGACACCAGCCGGGAAGACAGATTCCATCAATATTTCTGCTGCCCTGTAAATAATTCCTACGTTCTCTACGCGTGAATAATGGAAACTTGCAGAACCTCGGCGGCAGGGGTTACGACCGAACAACAGCAAGACTCTCTACTTTGTACACCCTGTAGTTCGCGGGAGTAGTCGGTGACTTGTAGTTAATCAGAAATCCCACCAAAAAGAGTCCCACCAAATCTGCAAAGACAAGATCCATAGTTAGAATCATTCATAGTGCAATGTTTACATTATTATATTTAAAAATTTCATTTATAGCAGTGTATTTAACTCTTTCCAAGCTTGTGGAAACAACCCAGTATTATTATCAGTTCTCATCTAATACCTGCTTTGACTGCTCAGTACTTCATTAAGCTAAATCAAGATTTGCTGCTGAAGGAACTAAACACATTCATACAATGTCTGGGGCGTCCAGGAGAAATCTGGAACCTAACTTTGTTCTTCAAACTGGAGCTCATGATCTGATCTACTTCTCTTACAATAACATATTCATGTTACTTTGTATTGTATGTAGGATTATTTACATCTGTTCTAATCAGATCTGGTGATCTTACTGGTGGACATACACTTATTGATCAGGTAAAGACAGCATATACAATATATCAGGGGTGTTTAATTAGAGTCAGTAAGGTCCAGTTAGAGGAGATCTCCTCAGGCCAAGGTCTGGACCATAACTTGTGTTCTGATTCAGTGGTGTATCCTGTTTACTGAAGTAGTCTAGTATCAGCATCTTATACCATCAGCTACTGAAACACCAACACACCACACATACCATTCAGTATATTTCAGTATATTTAAATACTGTTTAAATACTGAACTGAATTAATTATTTATAATTATTTTTACTCACTTCAATAAAAACAAGAGATAAACAGAATGCCTTTGAAAAAAAGATCATCTTAAAGTGTTTATTTATAGAGAAAGTAAATAAACTCAGCTTCACAGATTAACATGTTGGTTGTACAGGGCGGTATTCTCCAAAACTAGATGAGCAGGTCCATTCCAGAACCGTTCCTGTTCCTAAACACTCCGCATGGCCCAAATAAACTAACAATACCACGTAGACAAATGAGAGAAGAAAATGGAACGAATATGGATGAAAAGATAGATAAAGACACGGGGCCTAATGGGACTGTTTGTTCTGCAGAGAGAGTTGGAGGTAAATATTTTATTAATGAAAACGTACGTGTTGCCCGCAGCCGCAGTGAGCGTGAACGATGACGTGGTTCTCTACGTGATCCCCTTGGCTGTAGATGCTGCTGTTGACTCACAGTCACCAACTGGTTCTAGATATTAAACATGCTAGTCGTTTGCCGGGCATCTGTGATAAGTCGGCGATTTGCCTCCGAGTTGGCGACGGAACACCAGGTTAAAGTCGTGTAGTGTGAACTAGTCATTAAACTGTCAAATGTTCAAGTATTCAAGGGAAGGATTCACGGAGAAACTGAAAAGGTTGTTCCATGCAAGTCTGAGAAGCTCCAGAAGTCAGTGTTCAAGCTCCATATGGAAAATTGAAGATACACCACCATTGGCTTACACTAACATAACCCTGCAAACCCCATAGAGTGTTACTGTGGCAGCAGTATTCAGATCCTTAAGTCCTATTGGGACGGGATTGGTTGTACATGGGAAGATGTGTAATGTAATCATTCCTGACATTTCTCAGTTAGTTAGTCCAGTCCAAAATTGGCAGGTCATTCGTTTTTTCCACAAACAATAACCTCAGCCTACATTAATCCCGTCAACATGTTTTCCTGTGGAAAAGAAGTTTCTGGGAAGTATGGAGACTTGAGAAGGCACTCAGTTTCTTGACTTGGGTCAATCAATACTTTTATGGCAGTTCCTGGCAATATTCTCAATTGCGCAAGAACAGAAGAGCTTGGCTAAAACCAGCTAGGAGAAAGTTTGTGAAAGAAAGTGAAGATCACTGGGTCTTTTCTTTGTAGTTCGGATGGATCCAGATGGCCAGGCATTGGTTTGGAGTTGGTCAAGATGAGCTCCTTTTTGATTTCACTTTTTCAGGTGTGACCAGGGTTACTATCGAAATTATAGATAGAATACCCTTCGGTTTCGTGTTCATCCCTGTGGAGTTTTTCCACTCAAGCAGTTTTACGTTTGCTGACATCACTTCTCGTTTACAGTCTGTTCTGCTCCCCATGCTAGCCTCTCTCAGTGGCTCCCCAGAAAGAGAAGCCACATTCTGGTTAGGTAGCACCGGGAAGGAAACAACCATAACGGACTGCTTTCACCGATGACCAGGCTGCTGGTTAGCTAATACGCAGGAGCACCTCGGGCGGAAGTATGAATTGGTAAATACTGTATAGCATTTCAGTCGAAAGAGAATTCAACTCACTCACCCACGAGTGAATAACCTTGGTTTAGGTTTTATTACACAAGACTTACCCTGATTTTTTTTTAATTCTGCACCTGAAAGATACCAAAAGGATACCAAAGGGTATCTACTAAACTAAAACTAAGTAGTATAAATAATAATAACTAATAAAAACTATCAAACCCACTCTAAGAACTCATTAAAACTAACTGAATTAGAGGGAAAAGAAGTCACAAGGAAATAAAACTAAACTATAATTAAAAACTATTACAACCTTGAGCGCCACAAGCCTGAAAAGCCAACAATCTTTTTGGGCTCTTGCATTGAGAGTGCATCTCAGTACCATCCCGGAATCGTGCTACTATCCAGTCCTGCTATTAGAGAGAGTCTCCAGAAAGGTTTCAATGTTTTCTGGGATTCATCAAACCCCTAGATACTTGCTGCAGAGCATGAACATCCAAAAACCAGCACTGGTGACCTGAGCGAGCCGCTTCCCTCAGAGCGAGATCAATGAAAGCGTTGGCACGTGTTGGTGCTCCGGTGGCGTAGAGCTCCGTCTTCCACGCTTTCAGTCCCATGGAGAGACCGGCTCTGACACCGTTCTGCCCCAGAGCCCCTCGCCCGGACCTGCGCTGACATAATGACTGCGTGCTGCCGCGTGACGGACTGACAGGATGACACCACGTTTCTGCAGCACCATCAGGCTGAAGGACACGGCTTCAGCCGGGGACATGAGCCTAAAGACTCTTCACGTCCGACTCCCGAGAGCTCAGGCGGCGAGGTGCTCTCTCTGTCCCGGCTCTGTCGACGTTGATTTTCCAGACTTTGCGGTGACGGGAACAGATGTCAAGATCTCAACGAGCTGTCGTGCTTTTAACCACCTGATTCAAGAGCCAGGATCAAAGGCCTGCGGTAGATGGCGCAGATGAGGGAATACTCTAGAGCCGGTCTGCTAAAGGACAACGCTTCCTGTAGTGTATCACAGTCTGTCATAACCACCATCGCCCCCTACGCTTCCTGTAGTGTATTACAGTGTGTCAGAACCACCGTCGCACCCTACGCTTCCTGTAGTGTATTACAGTCTGTCAGAACCACCGTCACCCCCTACGCTTCCTGTAGTGTATTACAGTCTGTCAGAACCACCGTCGCCCCCTACGCTTCCTGTGGTGTATTAGAGTCTGTCAGAACCACCGTCACCCTCTACGCTTCCTGTAGTGTATTACAGTCTGTCAGAAGGAATATCGCCCCCTACGCTTCCTGTAGTGTATTACAATCTGTCAGAACCACCGTCGCCCCCCTACGCTTCCTGTAGTGTATTACAGTCTGTCAGAACCACCGTCGCCCCCTACGCTTCCTGTAGTGTATTACAGTCTGTCAGAACCAACGTCAACCCCTACGCTTCCTGTAGTGTATTACAGTCTATCAGAACCACCGTCGCCCCCTACGCCTCCTGTAGTGTATTACAGTCTGTCTGAACCACTGTCGCCCCCTACACTTCCTGTAGTGTATTACAGTCTGTCAGAACCACCGTCGCCCCCTACACTTCCTGTAGTGTATTACAGTCTGTCAGAACCAACGTCAACCCCTACGCTTCCTGTAGTGTATTACAATCTGTCAGAACCACCGTCGCCCCCTTACGCTTCCTGTAGTGTATGACAGTCTGTCAGAACCAACGTCAACCCCTACGCTTCCTGTAGTGTATTACAGTCTGTCAGAACCACCGTCGCCCCCTACGCTTCCTGTAGTGTATTACAGTCTGTCAGAACCAACGTCAACCCCTACGCTTCCTGTAGTGTATTACAGTCTATCAGAACCACTGTCGCCCCCTACGCTTCCTGTAGTGTATTACAGTCTGTCAGAACCACCGTCGCCCCCTACGCTTCCTGTAGTGTATTACAGTCTGTCAGAACCAACGTCAACCCCTACACTTCCTGTAGTGTATTACAGTCTATCAGAACCACTGTCGCCCCCTACGCTTCCTGTAGTGTATTACAGTCTGTCAGAACGAACATCGCCCCCTACGCTTCCTGTAGTGTATTACAGTCTGTCAGAACCACCGTCGCCCCCTACGCTTCCTGTAGTGTATTACAGTCTGTCAGAACCGACGTCGCCCCCTACGCCTCCTGTAGTGTATTACAGTCTGTCAGAACCACCGTCGCCCCCTACGCTTCCTGTAGTGTATTACAGTCTGTCAGAACCACCGTCGCCCCCTACGCTTCATGTAGTGTATTACAGTCTGTCAGCACCACCGTCGCCCCCTACGCTTCCTGTAGTGTATTACAGTCTGTCAGAACCACCGTCGCCCCCTACGCTTCATGTAGTGTATTACAGTCTGTCAGCACCACCGTCGCCCCCTACGCTTCCTGTAGTGTATTACAGTCTGTCAGAACCACCGTCGCCCCCTACGCTTCCTGTAGTGTATTACAGTCTGTCAGAACCACCGTCACCCCCTACGCTTCCTGTAGTGTATTACAGTCTGTCAGAACCACCGTCGCCCCCTACGCTTCCTGTAGTGTATTACAGTCTGTCAGAACCACCGTCGCCCCCTACGCTTCCTGTGGTGTATTACAGTCTGTCAGAACCACCGTCACCCTCTACGCTTCCTGTAGTGTATTACAGTCTATCAGAACCACTGTCGCCCCCTACGCTTCCTGTAGTGTATTACAGTCTGTCAGAACGAACATCGCCCCCTACGCTTCCTGTAGTGTATTACAATCTGTCAGAACCACCGTCGCCCCCCTACGCTTCCTGTAGTGTATTACAGTCTGTCAGAATGACCGTCGCCCCCTACGCTTCCTGTAGTGTATTACAGTCTGTCAGAACCACCGTCGACCCCTACGCTTCCTGTAGTGTATTACAGTCTGTCAGAACCAACGTCAACCCCTTACGCTTCCTGTAGTGTATGACAGTCTGTCAGAACCAACGTCAACCCCTACGCTTCCTGTAGTGTATTACAGTCTGTCAGAACCAACGTCGCCCCCTACGCTTCCTGTAGTGTGTTACAGTCTGTCAGAACCAATGTCAACCCCTACGCTTCCTGTAGTGTATTACAGTCTGTCAGAACCACCGTCGCCCCCTACGCTTCCTGTAGTGTATTACAGTCTGTCATAACCACCATCGCCCCCCTACGCTTCCTATAGTGTATTACAGTCTGTCATAACCACCATCGCCCCCTACGCTTCCTGTAGTGTATTACAGTCTGTCAGAACCACCGTCGCCCCCTACGCTTCCTGTAGTGTATTACAGTCTGTCAGAACCAACGTCGACCCCTACACTTCCTGTAGTGTATTACAGTCAATCAGAACCACTGTCGCCCCCTACGCTTCCTGTAGTGTATTACAGTCTGTCAGAACGAACATCGCCCCCTACGCTTCCTGTAGTGTATTACAGTCTGTCAGAACCACCGTCGCCCCCTACGCTTCCTGTAGTGTATTACAGTCTGTCAGAACCACCGTCGCCCCCTACGCTTCCTGTAGTGTATTACAGTCTGTCAGAACCGACGTCGCCCCCTACGCCTCCTGTAGTGTATTACAGTCTGTCAGAACCACCGTCGCCCCCTACGCTTCCTGTAGTGTATTACAGTCTGTCAGAACCACCGTCGCCCCCTACGCTTCCTGTAGTGTATTACAGTCTGTCAGAACCACCGTCGCCCCCTACGCTTCATGTAGTGTATTACAGTCTGTCAGCACCACCGTCGCCCCCTACGCTTCCTGTAGTGTATTACAGTCTGTCAGAACCACCGTCGCCCCCTACGCTTCATGTAGTGTATTACAGTCTGTCAGCACCACCGTCGCCCCCTACGCTTCCTGTAGTGTATTACAGTCTGTCAGAACCACCGTCGCCCCCTACGCTTCCTGTAGTGTATTACAGTCTGTCAGAACCACCGTCGCCCCCTACGCTTCCTGTGGTGTATTACAGTCTGTCAGAACCACCGTCACCCTCTACGCTTCCTGTAGTGTATTACAGTCTATCAGAACCACTGTCGCCCCCTACGCTTCCTGTAGTGTATTACAGTCTGTCAGAACGAACATCGCCCCCTACGCTTCCTGTAGTGTATTACAATCTGTCAGAACCACCGTCGCCCCCCTACGCTTCCTGTAGTGTATTACAGTCTGTCAGAATGACCGTCGCCCCCTACGCTTCCTGTAGTGTATTACAGTCTGTCAGAACCACCGTCGACCCCTACGCTTCCTGTAGTGTATTACAGTCTGTCAGAACCAACGTAAACCCCTACGCTTCCTGTAGTGTATTACAATCTGTCAGAACCACCGTCGCCCCCTTACGCTTCCTGTAGTGTATGACAGTCTGTCAGAACCAACGTCAACCCCTACGCTTCCTGTAGTGTATTACAGTCTGTCAGAACCACCGTCGCCCCCTACGCTTCCTGTAGTGTGTTACAGTCTGTCAGAACCAATGTCAACCCCTACGCTTCCTGTAGTGTATTACAGTCTGTCAGAACCACCGTCGCCCCCTACGCTTCCTGTAGTGTATTACAGTCTGTCATAACCACCATCGCCCCCTACGCTTCCTATAGTGTATTACAGTCTGTCATAACCACCATCGCCCCCTACGCTTCCTGTAGTGTAATACAGTCTGTCAGAACCACCGTCGCCCCCTACGCTTCCTGTAGTGTATTACAGTCTGTCAGAACCAACGTCAACCCCTACGCTTCCTGTAGTGTATTACAGTCTATCAGAACCACTGTCGCCCCCTACGCTTCCTGTAGTGTATTACAGTCTGTCAGAACGAACATCGCCCCCTACGCTTCCTGTAGTGTATTACAGTCTGTCAGAACCACCGTCGCCCCCCTACGCTTCCTGTAGTGTATTACAGTCTGTCAGAACCAACGTCAACCCCTACACTTCCTGTAGTGTATTACAGTCTATCAGAACCACTGTCGCCCCCTACGCTTCCTGTAGTGTATTACAGTCTGTCAGAATGAACATCGCCCCCTACGCTTCCTGTAGTGTATTACAGTCTGTCAGAACCACCGTCGCCCCCTACGCTTCCTGTAGTGTATTACAGTCTGTCAGAACCGACGTCACCCCCTACGCCTCCTGTAGTGTATTACAGTCTTTCAGAACCACCGTCGCCCCCTACGCTTCCTGTAGTGTATTACAGTCTGTCAGAACCACCGTCGCCCCCTACGCTTCATGTAGTGTATTACAGTCTGTCAGCACCACCGTCGCCCCCTACGCTTCCTGTAGTGTATTACAGTCTGTCAGAACCACCGTCGCCCCCTACGCTTCCTGTAGTGTATTACAGTCTGTCAGAACCACCGTCGCCCCCTACGCTTCCTGTAGTGTATTACAGTCTGTCAGAACCACCGTCGCCCCCTACGCTTCATGTAGTGTATTACAGTCTGTCAGCACCACCGTCGCCCCCTACGCTTCCTGTAGTGTATTACAGTCTGTCAGAACCACCGTCGCCCCCTACGCTTCATGTAGTGTATTACAGTCTGTCAGCACCACCGTCGCCCCCTACGCTTCCTGTAGTGTATTACAGTCTGTCAGAACCACCGTCGCCCCCTACGCTTCCTGTAGTGTATTACAGTCTGTCAGAACCACCGTCGCCCCCTACGCTTCCTGTGGTGTATTACAGTCTGTCAGAACCACCGTCACCCTCTACGCTTCCTGTAGTGTATTACAGTCTATCAGAACCACTGTCGCCCCCTACGCTTCCTGTAGTGTATTACAGTCTGTCAGAACGAACATCGCCCCCTACGCTTCCTGTAGTGTATTACAATCTGTCAGAACCACCGTCGCCCCCCTACGCTTCCTGTAGTGTATTACAGTCTGTCAGAATGACCGTCGCCCCCTACGCTTCCTGTAGTGTATTACAGTCTGTCAGAACCACCGTCGACCCCTACGCTTCCTGTAGTGTATTACAGTCTGTCAGAACCAACGTCAACCCCTACGCTTCCTGTAGTGTATTACAATCTGTCAGAACCACCGTCGCCCCCTTACGCTTCCTGTAGTGTATGACAGTCTGTCAGAACCAACGTCAACCCCTACGCTTCCTGTAGTGTATTACAGTCTGTCAGAACCACCGTCGCCCCCTACGCTTCCTGTAGTGTGTTACAGTCTGTCAGAACCAATGTCAACCCCTACGCTTCCTGTAGTGTATTACAGTCTGTCAGAACCACCGTCGCCCCCTACGCTTCCTGTAGTGTATTACAGTCTGTCATAACCACCATCGCCCCCTACGCTTCCTATAGTGTATTACAGTCTGTCATAACCACCATCGCCCCCTACGCTTCCTGTAGTGTATTACAGTCTGTCAGAACCACCGTCGCCCCCTACGCTTCCTGTAGTGTATTACAGTCTGTCAGAACCAACGTCAACCCCTACGCTTCCTGTAGTGTATTACAGTCTATCAGAACCACTGTCGCCCCCTACGCTTCCTGTAGTGTATTACAGTCTGTCAGAACGAACATCGCCCCCTACGCTTCCTGTAGTGTATTACAGTCTGTCAGAACCACCGTCGCCCCCCTACGCTTCCTGTAGTGTATTACAGTCTGTCAGAACCAACGTCAACCCCTACACTTCCTGTAGTGTATTACAGTCTATCAGAACCACTGTCGCCCCCTACGCTTCCTGTAGTGTATTACAGTCTGTCAGAATGAACATCGCCCCCTACGCTTCCTGTAGTGTATTACAGTCTGTCAGAACCACCGTCGCCCCCTACGCTTCCTGTAGTGTATTACAGTCTGTCAGAACCGACGTCACCCCCTACGCCTCCTGTAGTGTATTACAGTCTTTCAGAACCACCGTCGCCCCCTACGCTTCCTGTAGTGTATTACAGTCTGTCAGAACCACCGTCGCCCCCTACGCTTCCTGTAGTGTATTACAGTCTGTCAGAACCACCGTCGCCCCCTACGCTTCATGTAGTGTATTACAGTCTGTCAGCACCACCGTCGCCCCCTACGCTTCCTGTAGTGTATTACAGTCTGTCAGAACCACCGTCGCCCCCTACGCTTCATGTAGTGTATTACAGTCTGTCAGCACCACCGTCGCCCCCTACGCTTCCTGTAGTGTATTACAGTCTGTCAGAACCACCGTCGCCCCCTACGCTTCCTGTAGTGTATTACAGTCTGTCAGAACCACCGTCACCCCCTACGCTTCCTGTAGTGTATTACAGTCTGTCAGAACCACCGTCGCCCCCTACGCTTCCTGTAGTGTATTACAGTCTGTCAGAACCACCGTCGCCCCCTACGCTTCCTGTGGTGTATTACAGTCTGTCAGAACCACCGTCACCCTCTACGCTTCCTGTAGTGTATTACAGTCTATCAGAACCACTGTCGCCCCCTACGCTTCCTGTAGTGTATTACAGTCTTTCAGAACGAACATCGCCCCCTACGCTTCCTGTAGTGTATTACAATCTGTCAGAACCACCGTCGCCCCCCTACGCTTCCTGTAGTGTATGACAGTCTGTCAGAATGACCGTCGCCCCCTACGCTTCCTGTAGTGTATTACAGTCTGTCAGAACCACCGTCGACCCCTACGCTTCCTGTAGTGTATTACAGTCTGTCAGAACCAACGTCAACCCCTTACGCTTCCTGTAGTGTATGACAGTCTGTCAGAACCAACGTCAACCCCTACGCTTCCTGTAGTGTATTACAGTCTGTCAGAACCACCGTCAACCCCTACGCTTCCTGTAGTGTATTACAGTCTGTCAGAACCAATGTCAACCCCTACGCTTCCTGTAGTGTATTACAGTCTGTCAGAACCACCGTCGCCCCCTACGCTTCCTGTAGTGTATTACAGTCTGTCAGAACCACCGTCGCCCACTACGCTTCCTGTAGTGTATTACAGTCTGTCAGAACCACCGTCACCCCCTACGCTTCCTGTAGTGTATTACAGTCTGTCATAACCACCATCGCCCCCTACGCTTCCTGTGGTGTATTACAGTCTGTCAGAACCACCGTCACCCTCTACGCTTCCTGTAGTGTATTACAGTCTATCAGAACCACTGTCGCCCCCTACGCTTCCTGTAGTGTATTACAGTCTGTCAGAACGAACATCGCCCCCTACGCTTCCTGTAGTGTATTACAATCTGTCAGAACCACCGTCGCCCCCCTACGCTTCCTGTAGTGTATTACAATCTGTCAGAACTACCGTCGCCCCCTTATGCTTCCTGTAGTGTATGACAGTCTGTCAGAACCAACGTCAACCCCTACGCTTCCTGTAGTGTATTACAGTCTGTCAGAACCACCGTCGCCCCCTACGCTTCCTGTAGTGTAATACAGTCTGTCAGAACCAACGTCAACCCCTAAGCTTCCTGTAGTGTATTACAGTCTATCAGAACCACTGTCGCCCCCTACGCTTCCTGTAGTGTATTACAGTCTGTCAGAACCGACGTCACCCCCTACGCCTCCTGTAGTGTATTACAGTCTGTCAGAACCACCGTCGCCCCCTACGCTTCCTGTAGTGTATTACAGTCTGTCAGAACCACTGTCGCCCCCTACGCTTCCTGTGGTGTATTACAGTCTGTCAGAACCACCGTCACCCTCTACGCTTCCTGTAGTGTATTACAGTCTATCAGAACCACTGTCGCCCCCTACGCTTCCTGTAGTGTATTACAGTCTGTCAGAACGAACATCGCCCCCTACGCTTCCTGTAGTGTATTACAATCTGTCAGAACCACCGTCGCCCCCCTACGCTTCCTGTAGTGTATTACAATCTGTCAGAACTACCGTCGCCCCCTTATGCTTCCTGTAGTGTATGACAGTCTGTCAGAACCAACGTCAACCCCTACGCTTCCTGTAGTGTATTACAGTCTGTCAGAACCACCGTCGCCCCCTACGCTTCCTGTAGTGTAATACAGTCTGTCAGAACCAACGTCAACCCCTAAGCTTCCTGTAGTGTATTACAGTCTATCAGAACCACTGTCGCCCCCTACGCTTCCTGTAGTGTATTACAGTCTGTCAGAACCGACGTCACCCCCTACGCCTCCTGTAGTGTATTACAGTCTGTCAGAACCACCGTCGCCCCCTACGCTTCCTGTAGTGTATTACAGTCTGTCAGAACCACTGTCGCCCCCTACGCTTCCTGTGGTGTATTACAGTCTGTCAGAACCACCGTCGCCCCCTACGCTTCCTGTAGTGTATTACAGTCTGTCAGAACCACCGTCTCCCCCTACGCTTCATGTAGTGTATTACAGTCTGTCAGAAACACCGTCGCCCCCTACGCTTCCTGTAGTGTATTACATTCTGTCAGAACGAACGTCGCCCCCTACGCTTCCTGTTATGTATTACAGTCTGTCAGAACCACCGTCGCCCCCCCTACGCTTCCTGTAGTGTATTACAGTCTGTCAGAACGACCGTCGCCCCCTACGCTTCCTGTAGTGTATTACAGTCTGTCAGAACCACCGTCACCCCCTACGCTTCCTGTAGTGTATTACAGTCTGTCAGAACCACCGTCACCCCCTACGCTTCCTGTAGTGTATTACAGTCTGTCAGAACCACAATCGCCCCCTACGCTTCCTGTAGTGTATTACAGTCTGTCAGAACCACCGTCGCCCCCTACGCTTCCTGTAGTGTATTACAGTCTGTCAGAACCACCGTCGCCCCCTACGCTTCCTGTAGTGTATTACAGTCTGTCAGAACCACCGTCGCCCCCTACGCCTCCTGTAGTGTATTACAGTCTGTCAGAACCACCGCCGCCCCCTATGCTTCCTGTAGTGTATTACAGTCTGTCAGAACCACCGTCGCCCCCTACGCCTCCTCTAGTGTATGACAGTTGTGCCACGTTTTACACTTAATTCTTAAGAACATACAAAGTTTTGCTTGGCCTGGGTCAACCTCTTCTACATGAGCATTTAATATCTCCAAAGTCGACTACAAAAGTCATCAGGTAGCCCTGGAGACGGGTTTTGTATAAATCTTCAACTGCGTCTCCTAAAAAGTGCTCGGAGCTTCGCTGTTTAATGAAGCAGTGCATCAAGCGAAATGTCCTCTCTCAGAATCACACATGGATCTTTTGTAACAGGAAACGATTAGAGCCAATTAGAGCTGCGATTAGAATGACATTTAGATCAGGACCATTTAAATCACCAGCAGTTTGTTTCTATTCTTTCTGGTGCTCAATGCACCGAGGCTGTGTTCACATGTACTTCAGAGCACAGTCTGAGAGAGAATGAATACAAGCAAGTTGGTTCAGTATAAACTGACCTGTAGGGGGCGTAGCAGGGTGATGTTTGTTTATTTGAGCTACACTACACCAACCACTGCACACTACCTACCACTACATTATTCCTACCATTATACCAACCACTACACTATACCAACCAATACACTATACCCACCACTACACTATACCAATCACAACACTAAACTAACCACTACACTATACCCACCACTACACTATACCAATCACAACACTAAACTAACCACTACACTATACAAACCACTAAACTATACCATCCACTACACTGTACCATCCAAAACACTATACCAACCAATATACTATACCAACCACTACACTATACCAATCACAACAGCAACCACTACACTATACCAACCACTACACTATACCAATCACAACACCAACCACTACACTATACACCCACTACACTATACACCCACTACACTATACCAACCACTACACTATACCAATCACAACACCAACCACTACACTATACCAACCACTACACTATACCAACCTCTACACTATACCAATCACAACACCAACCACTATACTATACCAACCACTACACTATACCAATCACAACACCAACCACTACACTATACCAACCACTACACTATACCAATCACAACACCAACCACTATACTATACCAACCACTACACTATACCAACCACTACACTATACCAATCACAACACCAACCACTATACTATACCAACCACTACACTATACCAATCACAACACCAACCACTACACTATACCAACCACTACACTATACCAATCACAACACCAACCACTATACTATACCAACCACTACACTATACCAACCACTACACTATGCCAATCACAACACCAACCACTAAATTAAACCAACTACTATATACCCACTACACCATACAAACCACTACACTATACCATCCACTACACTGTACCATCCAAGACACTATACCAACCACTACACTATCCCACCCACAACACTAAACTGACCACTACACAATACTATTCAATACACTATACAAACTACTACACTACACCACCCACTACACTATACAACCACTATATACCCACTACACTATACCCACCACTACACTATACCAACCACTACACTATAACAACCACTACACTATATCTACCCTTACACTATACCACCCACTACACTATACCAACCACTACACTATAACAACCACTACACTATATCTACCCTTACACTATACCACCCACTACACTATACCATCCACTACACTATACCACCACTGTATACCCACTGCACTATACAAAGTACTACACTATACCAACCACTACACTATACCATCCACTACACTATACCAACCACTACACTATACCAACCACTACACTATACACCCACTACACTATACCAACCACTACACTATACCAACCACTACACTATACACCCACTACACTATACCAACCACTACACTATACACCCACTACACTATACCAACCACTATAGTATACCAACCACTACACTATACCAACCACTACACTATACACCCACTACACTATACCAACCACTACACTATACACCCACTACACTATACCAACCACTATAGTATACCAACCACTACACTATACCAACCACTACACTATACTATACCATTAACTACACTAAACCAGTCATACAACATAAACATCATTGAGACTAGGACACAGAACACTTTGGGAGATGACTAAAAACCCCAGAGTAACAAATAATGATCTGCAGGCTGGTGTCAGTTTTCATAGGACATTGCTACTCACAGCTTCTGAAGACACAGGTTCACATACTTCTACCAACAAAGACCTTGTATTGGGATTTCGATTATTATTGAAGCTCTGATCACATTTCAGGCCACGCTCGTACAGACGGTCACAGAGGAACAGAGTCCTGCAGGGTTGAAACTGTGGCTTATTCTGAGAAATTTAAAGTTAATGCATTTCAAAGAACATTAAACTGCAGGTCTCAATTAATGACTCTAGACATCTCCTGCATGCTGACTGTACGGTGAGGTAGTCAACCAGTCTTCTTCATAGCGTCTGGATGTATAAATACCAGGAAGCTGAATCCGGTAAGCTCTGTGATTATGTGTAATTACGGTAAAACAGAACCGACGCTGCTTAAGTGATGTTCTACTGAATAAATGATAAAGCAGTGATCGTTTACCAACTTCAAAGAGCTGCTGGACAGAACAAACCGTGTCTGAACATTCAGATGGAATGTAGAGCTTTCTTCTTCACCAGGAACCCCAATGCAGTCATACGTCCAGCGTTAATAATTTAATCAGGAAAACATCTCCGTTTAGAAGCGTCCATCTGAGCTCCATCACTTACTGAACCAGTCAGAACCCCTCCAGCACTTAACTTACAGCCACGCCCACCCACTGGACCAACTGAAACTACTCACTGGCCACTTTATTAGAAATACCCACCTTCTGCATCCAATAACTGGTCACTTTATTAGAAACACCCACCTTCTGCATCCAATAACTGGACACTTTATTAGAAACACCAACCTTGTTCTTCCACTAACTGGCCACTTTATTAGAAACACCCACCTTGTACTTCCACTAACTGGCCACTTTATTAGAAACACCTACCTTCTGCATCCAATAACTGATCACTTTATTAGAAACACCCACCTTGTACTTCCACTAACTGGCCTCTTTATTAGAAACACCCACCTTCTGCTTCCACTAACTGGCCACTTTATTAGAAACACCCACCTTGTACTTCCACTAAAAGGCCTCTTTATTAGAAACACCCACCTTCTACTTCCACTAACTGGCCACTTTATTAGAAACACCCACCTTGTACTTCCACTAAAAGGCCTCTTTATTAGAAACACCGACCTTGTACTTCCACTAAAAGGCCTCTTTATTAGAAACACCCACCTTCTACTTCTACTAACTGGCCACTTTATTAGAAACACCCACCTTCTACTTCCACTAACTGGCCACTTTATTAGAAACACCCACCTTGTACCACCATTAACTGGCCACTTTATCAGAAACACCTACCTTCTACTTATGGCCACTTTATCAGAAACACCTACCGGGCAGGTCTAGCTGCAGGTTGTAGCAGACACCCAGTTTCACTGATGAAGAACTAGAGAGCCAACACAACCTGCAGATGATCCAGCCTGTAACGGCGCTCCAGAGAGGAGGAGCTGCAGAAGAGGAGCTACTGACGAACTGAGAGGAGGAGCTGCAGGAGAGGAGCTACTGACAGACTGAGAGGAGGAGCTGCAGGAGAGGAGCTACTGACGAACTGAGAGGAGGAGCTGCAGGAGAGGAGCTACTGACAGACTGAGAGGAGGAGCTGCAGGAGAGGAGCTACTGACAGACTGAGAGGAGGAGCTGCAGGAGAGGAGCTACTGACGAACTGAGAGGAGGAGCTGCAGGAGAGGAGCTACTGACGAACTGAGAGGAGGAGCTGCAGGAGAGGAGCTACTGACAGACTGAGAGGAGGAGCTGCAGGAGAGGAGCTACTGACAGACTGAGAGGAGGAGCTGCAGGAGAGGAGCTACTGACAGACTGAGAGGAGGAGCTGCAGGAGAGGAGCTACTGACGAACTGAGAGGAGGATCAGAATCTTCAGCTCGGCTTTGCTTCACCGCTGCTCGGCCTCGTCCAGCTTCATCAGCTCCAGACCTCACTTCCAGGCACCGCACATAACGGGCCCCTCAGCCCGCATAGGAGCCCTCAGACAGTCAGGCAGACCCTTCTGAGAACGTTCTGATCGATAGGGGCCATAAACGAACAGGAGCTGAGTCACGCAGACAGTAAACGATACAGTCCATAAATCAACTGTCCTTAGAAAGACGCTCGTCCTGAAGCAGTGGGACTCACCGTCCACTCACCGTCCACTCACCGTCCACTCACCGTCCACTGGCTCCCACCACGTACGTCCACCTCTACGTCCAGACAACAAGTGTCTCCAACATGCCAGCTTCACAGGAGAGTGTCGGAATGAGACGGAGAAAGTAGGTGTTTCTGATAAAGTGGCCATATATAGAAGGTAGGTGTTTCTGATAAAGTGGCCAATTAGTGGAAGTACAAGGTAGGCATTTCTAATAAAGTGGCCAGTTAGTAAAAGTACAAGGTTTGTGTTTCTAATAAAGTGGCCAGTTAGTGGAAGTACAAAATATGTGTTTCTAATAAAGTGGCCAGTAGGCAAAAGTACAAGGTAGGTGTTTCTAATAAAGTGGCCAGTTTGTGGAAGTACAAGGCATGTGTTTCTGATAAAGTGGCCGTAAGTAGAAGGCATGTGTTTCTGATAAAGTGGCCATAAGTAGAAGGTAGGTGTTTCTGATAAAGTGGCCATAAGTAGAAGGTTGGTGTTTCTGATAAAGTGGTCATAAGTAGAGGGTGGGTGTTTCTTATAAATAGGCCAGACAGTAGAAGAGCAAGGTAGGTGTTTCTAATAAAGTGGCCATAAATACAAGGTAGCTGTTTCTGATAAAGTGGCCATTAATACAAGATAGTTGTTTCTGTTAAAGTGTCCACAAGTACAAGGTAGGCCAGTTAGTGACGTATAAGGTAGGTATTTCTGATAAAGTGGCCATACGTAGAAGGTAGGTGTTTCCGATAAAGTGGCCATATATAGAAGGTAGGCATATCTAATGAAGTGGCCAGTTTTTGGAAGTACAAGGCGGGTGTTTCTAATAAAGTGGTCAGTTAGTGATAGTACAAGGTAGGTGTTTCTATAGAAACGATGCCCCCAGTGTTGGTGGATTACTGACCCTGGCTATTTGTTTACAGTAAAGGACCACCAGTGCTGGCTAGTTAGCTACTCTAGATGGTTGTCGTTGGTTACAGCGTTTAATTAATATTTGAGTATAATACTGTAATAATACATCAGTCCTCCACTTTATTAGTGACCCCTACCCCGTCCACCTCACTGAGCCGGGCAATAAAGGACCACCAGTGCTGGCTAGTTAGCAACAATATCCTTTAGAAGACCCTGTGTTGTAGCCCCTCCCGGCTGGTGTACAGTGGCTGGACGGTGGTCCTGAACTGAGTGATGGTGAACTCTACAGGTGGACTATGTGAGAACGTGCTGGAGAGTTTTTGGTATCTGGTGGTTCCTGAAGCTGGTGGAGCTTCACGGCGGTGGTCAGCCGGCTGAGTGTCGGCGTTGGAGGAGTCTTTGCCTGAGGGCTCCTGTGGAGTAAGAGACAGTTAGCTGTAGAGTAGAATCATCATTTAGGAGAGCCGAGGTGGGGCCCCTGCGGGGGACATCATCTCTAATGCGTTTACTGTGTCCTCGTATTCAGTCTTTGTGGGGACCAGACCCGTCCAGCAAGCTTCTCTCCAAGAATATAGGACTGTTGTATCTCTCTATCTCTCTCTCTGTATCTCTCTCTGTATCTCTCTCTATCTCTCTCTCTGTATCTCTTTCTGTATTTCTCTCTGTATCTCTCTCTGTATCTCTCTCTGTATCTCTCTCTGTATCTCTTTCTGTATCTCTCTCTGTATCTCTCTCTGTATCTCTCTCTGTATCTCTCTCTGTATCTCTCTCTGTATCTCTCTCTCTCTCTCTCTCTCTCTCTCTCTCTGTATCTCTTTCTGTATCTCTCTCTGTATCTCTCTCTGTATCTCCCTCTGTATCTCTCTCTGTATCTCTCTCTGTATCTCTCTCTCTCTCTCTCTCTCTCTCTCTCTGTATCTCTCTCTGTATCTCTCTCTGTATCTCCCTCTGTATCTCCCTCTGTATCTCTCTCTGTATCTCTCTCTCTCTCTCTCTCTCTCTCTCTCTCTCTCTCTCTCTCTCTCTCTGTATCTCTCTCTGTATCTCCCTCTGTATCTCCCTCTGTATCTCTCTCTGTATCTCTCTCTCTCTCTCTCTCTCTCTCTCTCTCTCTCTCTCTCTCTCTCTCTCTGTATCTCTCTCTGTGTCTCTCTCTCTCTCTCCCTCTCTCTCTCTGTATCTCTCTCTGTATCTCTCTCTCTCTCTCTCTCTCTCTCTCTCTCTCTCTCTCTGTATCTCTCTCTGTGTCTCTCTCTCTCTCTCCCTCTCTCTCTCTGTATCTCTCTCTGTATCTCTCTATCTCTCTCTCTATCTCTCTCTCTGTATCTCTCTCTGTATCTCTCTCTGTATCTCCCTCTGTATCTCTCTCTGTATCTCTCTCTCTCTCTCTCTCTCTCTGTATCTCTCTCTGTATCTCTCTCTGTATCTCTCTCTCTATCTCTCTCTCTGTATCTCTCTCTGTATCTCTCTCTGTATCTCCCTCTGTATCTCTCTCTGTATCTCTCTCTCTGTGTATCTCCCTCTGTATCTCTCTCTGTATCTCTCTCTCTCTCTCTCTGTATCTCTCTCTGTATCTCTCTCTGTATCTCTCTCTCTATCTCTCTCTCTGTATCTCTCTCTGTATCTCTCTCTCTGTATCTCCCTCTGTATCTCTCTCTGTATCTCTCTCTCTGTGTATCTCTCTCTGTATCTCCCTCTGTATCTCCCTCTGTATCTCCCTCTGTATCTCTCTCTCTCTCTCTCTCTGTATCTCTCTCTGTATCTCCCTCTGTATCTCTCTCTGTATCTCTCTCTCTCTCTCTCTCTCTCTCTCTCTCTCTCTCTCTCTCTCTGTATCTCTCTCTGTATCTCCCTCTGTATCTCTCTCTGTATCTCTCTCTCTGTATCTCCCTCTGTATCTCTCTCTGTATCTCTCTCTGTATCTCTCTCTGTATCTCTCTCTCTGTATCTCTCTCTGTATCTCTCTCTGTATCTCCCTCTGTATCTCTCTCTCTCTCTCTCTCTGTATCTCTCTCTGTATCTCCCTCTGTATCTCTCTCTCTCTCTCTCTCTCTCTCTCTCTCTGTATCTCTCTCTGTATCTCTCTCTGTATCTCCCTCTGTATCTCTCTCTGTATCTCTCTCTCTCTGTATCTCTCTCTGTATCTCTCTCTGTATCTCCCTCTGTATCTCTCTCTGTATCTCTCTCTGTATCTCTCTCTGTATCTCTCTCTCTCTCTCTCTCTCTGTATCTCTCTCTGTATCTCTCTCTGTATCTCTCTCTCTCTCTCTCTCTGTATCTCTCTCTCTCTCTCTGTATCTCTCTCTCTGTATCTCTCTCTGTATCTCTCTCTGTATCTCCCTCTGTATCTCTCTCTGTATCTCTCTCTCTCTCTCTCTCTCTCTCTCTCTCTCTCTCTGTATCTCTCTCTGTATCTCTCTCTGTATCTCTCTCTCTGTATCTCTCTCTGTATCTCCCTCTGTATCTCTCTCCCTCTCTCTCTCTCTCTCTCTCTCTCTGTATCTCTATCTGTGTCTCTCTCTCTCTCTCTCTCTCTGTACCTCTCTCTGTATCTCTCTCTGTATCTGTCTCTGTATCTCTCTCTCTCCCTCTCTCTCTCTATCTATCTCTCTCTCTCTCTTTCTCTCTCTGTATCTCTCTCTGTATCTCTCTCTGTATCTCTCTGTATCTCTCTCTCTCTTTCTCTCTCTGTATCTCTCTCTCCCTCTCTCTCTCTCTATCTATCTCTCTCTCTCTCTTTCTCTCTCTGTATCTCTCTCTGTATCTCTTTCTGTATCTCTTTCTGTATCTCTCTGTATCTTTGTATCTCTCTCTCTCGCTCTCTGTATCTCTCTCTGTATCTCTCTCTCTCTCTCTCTCTGTATCTCTCTCTGTATCTCTCTCTCTCTCTGTATCTCTCTCTCTGTATCTCCCTCTCTGTATCTCTCTCTGTATCTCTCTCTGTATCTCTCTCTGTATCTCTCTCTGTATCTCTCTCTCTTTCTCTCTCTGTATCTCTCTCTCTCTCTCTCTCTCTCTCTCTCTCTCTGTATCTCTTTCTGTATCTCTCTCTGTATCTCTCTCTGTATCTCTCTCTGTATCTCTCTCTCTGTATCTCTCTCTCTGTATCTCTCTCTTTCTCTCTCTGTATCTCTCTCTGTATCTCTCTCTGTATCTCTCTCTCTGTATCTCTCTCTCTGTATCTCTCTCTCTCTCTTTCTCTCTCTGTATCTCTCTCTGTATCTCTTTCTGTATCTCTTTCTGTATCTCTCTCTCTCTGTATCTCTTTCTGTTTCTCTCTCTCTCTCTCTGTATCTCTCTCTGTATCTCTCTCTGTATCTCTTTCTGTATCTCTCTCTCTCTCTCTGTATCTCTCTCTGTATCTCTCTCTGTATCTCTCTCTCTCTCTGTCTCTAATTTTCCTCAGGTCAGCTGCCTCGGGTGAGGAGTCACTAAGTGCTGCTGTCTGATTGGCTCTTGTGTTGTATTGTACTGTGTGATTGGCTGTTAGTCTGGGGAAGCGCTGGGGCTCCGTTATCCTGGAGCTGCTGCTCTCTCTCTCTCCGCCGCTCGGACGTCTTCTCCTGTCCCTCTCCACGTGAACCCGGTGTGTCTGAACGCCGGTCAGGCCAGAGACGTCAGAAACATTGCTACTCTGTTCTTCAGCTCGGTGAGGAGTGCACGTTTAGAGCACTCTCCTGACAACGTGCTGCTGAAAGTGGGCACACACTGTAACTGGTTTATGTACGTGGTGGGTACTGGTGGGGGTACTAACCTGCCAACAGGCAGGAGCCCAGCTGATCCTGATGAGCCCTGATTGGAGAACTGATCTATCTTCAGCCATCCATCCATTATCTGGAGCTGGAGCCAATCTCAGCAACATCGGGCGAACACCATGGACCACACCATGGACCATGGTCGTCAGTCCATAGCATGGCCAACACACACTCACACCATTAGTAATTTATGACATTTAAAATTGGTTTGGTTAGAACTTCAAAATGTAGCACCTCTAGAAAACGATGTTCTAACGTTTGTCAATGGACCCAAAGCCAGCCAGAACAATGGAGCCTCAACAGGAGTGCTGGACTTTTTGAATGAAGAGTACATGTGTTGCATGTCCTGTACTGCGCTGGATTGTGGAGTAGTTGGTAGTTGGTGTGGACCTGTCTACCATCAAGAAGAGCCATGTGGTCAGAAGTGACCTGCCTGCTTCCTACAGCAGCTCAATATTGGTACCACCAGCATATCGTTGCTGTCCAATCAAAAACGAGTCTCCAAAATTGCAACTTTACAGGAGAGACCAAAAACCTGCTTTGCTTTCAATGTAAGTCAATGGAACCAGAATTTTTCCCAAGCTATTTTCGAGCACTTCTATTGGTCCATTTATCCTGAAACTCTCACACTATGTAAACAACCATTGGCGTGTTCAAATAATGTAGAAAACTCAAAATCGATTCCCGCTGACTTGATATTCGGCCTCTAGCTTCCATACCTTCAGGACGGTTTAAGATACAGAGATGATCCACAGCAAGCTGTGATGTCAGCATCACTGATTAATCCTGGACATCCCTGATGTTCTCTGCTTTCAGACTTCATTTTATAACAATGGGTTAAAAACTTTAACAGGATGCACACATCATACTGCTCAGAAGACCCTCCTCTCACTAACCAAGGTGCGTTCATCCACCTCTGACCACCCATCGGCCAATAATCCAGCTCCAAATACCACCAAAAATCAACTCCCTAGTATTATAGTAGCTCTTTGCTTATGGCCTTCATATTATAAACAAAGGGTTAAAAACTTTGATTCACTCAGAAGACCCTCCTCTCACTAACCAAGATGATTTCATCCACCTCTGACCACCCATCAGCCAACAATCCAGCTCCAAATACCACCCAAAATCAACGTGCTACTATTATAGTAGCTCTTTGGTTATGGCTTCATATTATAAACAAAGGTTTAAAACTTTGATTCACTCAGGAGACCCTCCTCTTACTGACCAAGGTGTGTTCATCCACCTTTGACCACCCATCAGCCAACAATCCAGCTCCAAATACCACCCAAAATCAATGTGCTACTATTATATAATGGATGTCCAATGAAAAACATGAAGCTCTATTTTTGATTATTTTATTTTTAGACATTGTTTGAACATGGTGGCTACTGATTGCATTGTATGCAAATATTATGATCAATGGACCAATAGAAAGGCTTCAAAATACATTGGGAAAAATCTGGTTCCATTAATTTACATTGAAAGTAAAGTGGGTTTTTGGTCTCTCCTGGAAAGTTATCATTTTGGAGAGACCTGTTTCCTGAGTTTCCTGAGTTCTAGCTTTCAGTTTGATCCCAACACCAAAATTCCCCTAAATACTCTCCTAAACCGTGTGGAGAGCCTTCCCAGAAGAGCTGAAGCTGTTATAGCTGCAAAGGTTGGGCCGACCTCATATCAAACCCAATGGATTAAGAAGGGGATAAAGTTCTGCAGCTCTTGGGAAGTTGGGGGGCTTTATTCCCAGCTCTTGGGAAGGCTTTCCGCAAGAATTTGGAATGAGACTGTAAGAAGTATGAACATTTGGGAAGCTCATAATCAACATTCCAGTTCAACCCAAAGTTTGTTCAGTGGTTGAAGGTCAGGCTACTGGAGTTCCTTCACACCAAGCTCACCCAACCAGCTCTTTACAAAGCTGGCCTTGCATACTGGGACACAGTCCTACTGGATCAGGAAAGCGTTCTTCTCCAAAACTGGTTTCCACAAACTAGGAGCCAAAGAACTGTGGGAGCGGGAGATGATGGATGATGATGGATGGATGCTTGGATGGATGGTCTTCAGACAATAACAACATAAGTCCTATGTGACTGTCTTGTGCAAATACTTTGTAATTGTTATTGTAATTGAGCAAATTACCAGAAGTGTTGCACGAAATTACCCCAAAGCTTCTAAGGGTTAAGCAAGAGAACTGCTGTGATCAGTGATGCCCCTTCTTCAGCCGTGCTTAGTGATGATGTACCATAAGCTCTGGCCATATGCTCTCCATCTTTGGGCTATTTCAGCGAAATAAACTGATTATGAGCTCCATTACTCAGAAGCGAGGTTTGGGAACTATTCATCTCATTTTCATGGTGATGATGATATAAGTCATTCTGATATGTTTACATTTGGGGGGGAGTTGTACAATATTGACTGCTGTTTCTTCTGAAAAGAAGAGAAACTCTTCTAGGAAGTCTTCACACTAGATATCGAAACCTTGCTTGTGAAGATTTGATGGAACCCACTTGAGCATTAGTGAGGTCGGGTACAGATGTAGGGTCGTTAGGAGCAGTCCAACTCATCCCAAAGGTATTTGGTGAGGATCTACATGTTGATCTACAAGATCTACATGATCTACAAGATCTCAATGTTGCCAAAGGTATTCACTCACACATCCAAATCATTGAGTTCAGGTGTTTTTCCATCACTTCATGACCACAGGTGTATAAAACCAAGTACCTAGTCACGCATTACATTAGTGAAAGAATGGGACACTCTCAGGAGTTCATTGAACTCCAGCGTGGTACCGTGATAGGATGCCACCTGTGCAGGAGGTGGGCTCGGACTTTCAGTTCCAGGGAAAGGACCTTCAGCAGACCCAGAGGTTCTGAGCATTTTCTTTGAAATCTCAAAAGCTCTAAGTTTCGGGGTTTTATTCCCAGGTACCCAGCTCTTGGGAAGGCTTTCCGCAAGACTTTTGAAGGTGATTGTGGGATGTATGAACGTTTGAGAAGCTCATAATCAACATTCCAGTTCAGCCCAAAGTTTGTTCACTGGGTGAAGGTCTGGCTACTGGAGTTCCTTCACTCCAAACACACCCAACCAGCTCTTCCCCAAACTGTCCCCACAAACTTGGAGGCAGATATCTGTGTAGAATGTGTGGATCCAACCAAGGATGGATTAAGGATAGTCTGGGCCCCTGGGCAAAGAGTTGCCCCCCCCCAACCCATGCCCCTCGTGATCAAGGGCCCTTTAATGGTATGCCCTGTTCTTCTCTAGGGCCCCCGGTAGGGGCTCTCATAACCAGGGCCCTCTAAAATTATGCCCCCCTCTTAATATGCCTCCTAATAGCCAGAAGTCGAAGTCAGAGCAGTACCACAACGCCTCGTCCATTTTCATAAGGGGCCCAAAAGCATGGCTAGGGGCCCCAAAAGTATGGCTAGGGACCCAAAATCATGGCTAGGGCCCCTAATAGGCCCTGGGGTCATAGTCCCTAAAAGTCAGAGGATCCTTAAAATGGAGGGCCCTCGGAAATAAAAATCTATTGTAACAACAATGTTAATAGGCATCGCCAAATGTTTTGGGCACTGGCCCCACTGGCCCGGTCAGTAATCCAGCCATGGATCCACCCCTAACTGGATCACCTGACACCAATTCTTGTGCTGATGTTTCTTCTATAGGCAGTTCAGTAGAACCATGGGCTTCAGCTCTGTAGGTTTTTGTGGTCTGCTTCTTCATAGATGAGCTGTTGTTGCTTTTGGATGCTTCCATCTCACAATAATTGCACTTACGGTTGCCTGGGGCAGCTCTAGCAGGGCAGAAATTCCACAAACTGGTTTGCAGAATCGACGGCACAGTAGTGTAGTTGTTAACACTGTAACCTCACAGCAAGTCGGTCCATGTTGGATTCCCGGTCCGGGTGGTTCTGTGTGGAGTGTGTATATTCTCCCCATGCCTGAGTGGGTTCCTCCGGGTTAGTTATTTGGTTAGACTTTGGGTTGGTTAGTTATGTGGTTAGAATTTAGATTAGATTAAGGGTTGGTTAGTTAGTTATTTGGTTAGACTTTGGGTTGCTTAGTTATTTGGTTAGATTTTTGGCTAGTTATATATTTAGTTAGAGTTTGGGTTAGTTAGTTGATAAGAATTTTGCTTAGATTTTGGGTTGGTGAACTGTTTAGAGTTTTGGTTTGTTAGTTATTTCGTTAGATGGTTGGTTAGTTAGTTAGTTGTTTGTTTAGTTATTTGGTTAGATTCTGGTTAGTTGGTCAGTTATTTGGTTAGATTATTTAGTTAATCGGTTAGTCATTGAGTTCGATTTTTGGTTAGTTAATTAAATATTTAGTTATTTGGTTGGATTTTGGGTTAGTTCCTAAGTTGGTTAGTTAGTACGTTTACTTATTTGTTTGTTTGTTTTTGTTAATTGGTTAGATTTTGGGTTAGTTAGTTTGGCAGTTATTTGCTTAGGTACTTAGCCAGTTTGCTTGTTTGTTTTTTATTAGTCAGTTATTTGGTTAGATTTTTGGTTAGATAGTTTGCTTGTTTGTATGTTAGTTAGTTAAGTTAGTTGGATCGATTATGGGTTAGTTAGTTAGTTGGTTGGTTAGTCAGTTTGCTTATTTTTTAATTGTTTGTTACTTAGTTATTTGGATAGTTAGTCAGTTTGCTCATTTGTTTATTTGTTTGTTTGTTAGTTAGTTATTTAGTTAGATTTTGGATTAGTAAGTTAGTTGGTTAGTTAGTTAGGTTTGTTTAAAAAATGTGACCCACACAGCTATTTTTCTTCTGTGATATAATTAACCCTGTAATCTACATAATTACAAATAGATAATTTATATGTAGTTACTTTAAATATATATGTTCATGTTATTAAAGGTTAAAATAATAATAAAGGTTATTGTAATTGTTGGTATTAGTATTAGTATCAGGCCTGGAGCATCTTTGCAGAGTAGTGAACTGAACAAGCTGACTAGTCTAGTTTAACCTACCGTGTGCTGAGTTTACAGTGACCCAGTGTTTCTCCAGATACAGTAAACAGGCCGGACAGTCAGCTCACAGGATCCCGTCTCTCCAGAGTTCCCTACGCTCCCGGCTCTGCGGCCGCATCTGTTTTCCTTTTTTCAGCGAACGCATTACAGGAAGCTCGACTTCATCACAGGGTCCGCCGCCGTTTCGGAAAATATGCAGAGGGACGGCTTTTTTCCCTCCTCCCCCCATCAGCCCCCCCGGGGGGAGGCCGGGGCGGCGCTCGGCCGATGAAAGTGCTGAATGCGAATGTGCGAGCGTGTTCAAACTGCAGGCTGGTTCGTCAGCAGAGGTGTCAGATGAACGCTCTATTAACTCCCTCTGTCACCTCGGCAACACGGGGGAATATTACAGCTCCACACAGCCGTGCATGCGATTACACGGATTTATCATTTTAACACCGGCATCTTCACCAAGCCCACTGGCCACTTTATCAGAAACACCCACCTTGTCCTTATACTGACTGGCCACTTTATTAGAAACATCCACCTTCTACTTCCAGTCACTGGCCACTTTATCAGAAACACCTATGGTGTACTTCAACTAACTGGCCACTTTATCAGAAACACCCACCTTGTATTTCCACTTACTGGACACTTTATTAGAAACACCCACCTTGTACTTACACTAACTGGCCACTTTAACGGAAACATCTACCTTGTACTTTCACTAATTGGCCACTTTATCAGAAACACCTACCTTGTATTTTCACTAACTGGTCACTTTATTAGAAACACTCACCTTGTACTCTTACTAACTGGCCACTTTATTAAAAACACTAACCTTGTACTTCTCCTAACTGGCCACTTTATTGGAAACATCTACCTTGTACTTTAACTAACTGGCCACTTTATCAAAAACACCTACCTTGTATTTCCACTAACTGGCCACTTTATTAGAAACACCAACCTTCTACTTCCACTAACTGGTCACTTTATTGGAAACACATACCTTGTACTTCTACTAACCGGCCACTTTATTGAAAACATCTATATTGTACTTCTACTAATCGGCCACTTTATCAGAAACACCTACCTTGTATTTTTACTAACTGGTCACTTTATTAGAAACACTCACCTTGTGCTTCCACTAACTGGCCACTTTATTGGAAACACCCACCTTGAGCTTCCACTAACTGGCCACTTTATTGTAAACATCTACCTTGAACTTCCACTAACTGGCCACTTTATCAGAAACACCTACCCGGTACTTCTACTAATTGGCCTCTTTATTAGAAACACCCACCTTGTACTTCCACTAACTGGCCATATTATAAGAAACACACACTTACAGTTTACACATACATACAGTTATAAGGAGTGTTTCATCTTTATAAATGAGCCAATCAAAACAGAGCTATTTTACATACATCGTTCTTAAAGGTACAGCAGCAAAAACGATTGAGTGTCTTAACGAGAAGCAGCTCTTATAAAACTACACAGATGGCATGAAGTTGTGGGTCACGTGGAGAAGAAGCTTCAATCAGAGCTGAAATGTAGGATCTGGACCCTTTAATGTCCAGCACATCGGGCAGCTTGACCTCCAACGGCGATTCAACAGCCGGTTGCTTTCGCTTTTGGAGACGTGATAGAGCAGACGCTCGGCTTTGACCACGAGTGTTTTTTAAAGTCGAGCCGGCGCGCGGAGAGAAAGGGAGCCGCGTTGCCATAGCAACGGCGGGCCTTCATAATGGAAGTGGAATTTGAACTTAAGATTCTTTTCATTTTCCACAATTATGAAATTGAACCGTGAAAAACGCTCGCCGTAATATCGCGGACGGAGAATAATGGAGGAATTACGCGGAACCAAAGTCGCTGCTTTCTTTGGCTCCTCTCATCCTCTTTCAGACATTCAGAACATCTCCAGTCAAGGATTCAGAGCAGCTCCATTCTTCTGTAGAATTAATAAACCTGTCAAGCAATGAGTCAAACTTCATTAGCCCAGAGAAAACGAGAGGAGAAAAGAAAATAGCGCTAATTAAAATTAGCAGACGCTGTCGGCATTAAGAGTCTGGAACAAAGGACAGGAGGTGCCGCGGTAACGCCGGGCGCTCTGACGATCTGCTGAGAGTGAGTTACCTTTAAAGACCAAGAACTTTAACCACAACTGACCTCCTCCTGATTCACCGATGAAGGACTCGGTCCAGAACGGTAGTAAAGACTTTAATCTCTGTCTTGAAAGTGTTTAATGTCATCTCTGGCCACTTTATTAGAAACACCCACCTTGGACTTCCACAAACTGGCCAATTTATTAGAAACACCCACCTTGGAGTTTCACTAACTGGCCATTTTATTAGAAACGCTCACCTTGGACTTCCACTAACTGGCCACTTTATTAGAAACCCCCAGTTGGACTTCCACTAACTTGTCACTTTATTAGAAACACCTACCTTCTACTTCCACGAACTGGCCAATTTATTAGAAACACGCACCTTGGACTTCCACTAACTGGCCACTTTATTAGAAACCCCCCCTTGGACTTCCACTAACTTGCCACTTTATTAGAAACACCTACCTTCTACTTCCACGAACTGGCCAATTTATTAGAAACACCCACCTTGGACTTTCACTAACTGGCCACTTTATTAGAAACACCCACCTTGGACTTCCACTAACTGTTCACTTTATTAGAAACACCTACTTTGGACTTTCACTAACTGGCCACTTTATTAGAAACACCCCCCTTGGACTTAGACTAACTGGCCACTTTATTAGAAACACCCACCTTGGACTTTCACTAACTGGCTATTTTATTAGAAACACCCACCTTGGACTTCCACACACTGGCCACTTTATAAGAAACACGCACCTTGTACTTTCTCTAATTGGCCACTTTATTAGAAACACATACATTGTACTGATACAAACTGGCCACTTTATTAGAAACACTCAACTTGTACTTCCACTAACTGTCCACTTTATTAGAAACACCCAACTTGTACTTTCACAAACTGGCTACTTTATTAGAAACACCCACCTTGGACTTCCACTAACTGGCCACTTTATTAGAAACACTCAACTTGTACTTCCACTAAATGACCACTTTATTAGAAACACTTACCTTGGACTTCCTCAAAGTGTTATTAATAATAATTATATGAGTATGAAGTGCAGGATGTGTGTTATGTACATCCAAGTCCAGTGCGCTGTGCAACTTCAATATGTGCCCCTCATCTCATCCCACTTCTAGGACCTCAAAAGTATTGGGACAAACTAACATCTATCATTAATCAAAGTTTCTTTAGTTATTTATCTGCACCATTCACAAAAGCAGCTTTACTGAAACTCTGGGTCCAAACCCCCCCGTGAGCATCACCGGGGGCAATGGTGGCACAGAAAAACATCCTCTGAGCAACAGGAAGAAGCCTCGAGAGGAAGCAGTCCTCCAAACTGGGCTCTGATTGAATTCATTTAATTGGCATTTTTAATACTTGCTTGCAAGCCTGCCTGAAGTCTGGAGCCTGTAGACATCAAACAGCGCTGGGTTCCTTCCCCGGAGATGATCTGCCAGGCCTTTACTGCAGCTGTCTTCAGTTCCTGCTTGTTCTTGGAGAGAGTTTCACCTTCCAGTGAATGCAGGACTGAGTGGACTAACGTCTCGGCCAGTCCAGAGCATTCCACGATAGTACAGCCACTGGTTCACCATAATACCACCATGCTTCACAGACGAACGCCAGTAACAGATACGATATATAGTCTGTAAACTTGGAACTGCATTAAATCTGACGTTAGCTAATGCTAAATTACGAATTATGTTATAAGTTAGTTAGCAAGCTAAGCTAACCAATAAGCTGCAGACTGAACCAAGAACTTCACAGAAGAGACTGAAGTTTCAGTATAAGATTTGATTTTTTTCCAAGCTATTTTGGAGCAATTCTATTTGTCCATTTACTATGGAATTGTGTAAAAGACACATTGTAACTGTATTCTGAATACTATCTACTTACATTGTAACTGTATTCTGAATACTATCTACTTAAATTGTAATTGTATTCTGAATACTTTCTACTTACATTGCAACTGTATTCTGAATACTTTCTACTTACATTGTAACTGTATTCTGAAAACTATCTACTTACATTGTAATTGTATTCTGAATACTATCTACTTACATTGTAACTGTATTCTGAATACTATCTACTTAAATTGTAATTGTATTCTGAATACTTTCTACTTACATTGTAACTGTATTCTGAATACTTTCTACTTATATTGTAACTGTATTCTGAATACTATCTATTGACATTGTAACTGTATTCTGAACAATATCTATTTACATTGTAACTGTATTCTGAATACTATCTATTGACATTGTAATTGTATTCTGAATACTATCTATTTACATGGTAACTGTATTCTGAATACTATCTACTTACATTGTAACTATTCTGAATACTATCTACTTACATTGTAACGGTATTCTGAATACTATGTATTTACATGGTAACTGTATTCTGAATACTATCTACTTACATTGTAACTATTCTGAATACTATCTATTTACATTGTAACTGTATTCTAAATACTATCTATTTACATTGTAACTATTCTGAATACTGTCTATTTACATTGTATTTGTATTCTGAATACTTTCTACTTACATTGTAACTGTATTCTGAATATTATCTACTTACATTGTAACTGTATTCTGAATACTATCTATTGACATTGTAATTGTATTCTGAATACTATCTATTTACATTGTAATTGTATTCTGAATACTATCTATTGACATTGTAACTGCATTCTGAGTACTATCTACTTACATTGTATTTATATTCTGAATACTATCTACTTACATTGTAACTGTATTCTGAATACTATCTATTGACATTGTAACTGTATTCTGAACAATATCTATTTACATTGTAACTGTATTCTGAATACTATCTATTGACATTGTAATTGTATTCTGAATACTATCTACTTACATTGTATTTGTATTCTGAATACTATCTACTTACATTGTAATTGTATTCTGAATACTATCTATTGACATTGTAATTGTATTCTGAATACTATCTACTTACATTGTATTTGTATTCTGAATACTTTCTACTTACATTGTAACTGTATTCTGAATACTATGTACTTACATTGTATTTGTATTCTGAATACTATCTACTTACATTGTAACTGTATTCTGAATATTATCTACTTACATTGTAACTGTATTCTGAATACTATCTATTGACATTGTAATTGTATTCTGAATACTATCTATTTACATTGTAATTGTATTCTGAATACTATCTATTGACATTGTAATTGCATTCTGAGTACTATCTACTTACATTGTATTTATATTCTGAATACTATCTACTTACATTGTAACTGTATTCTGAATACTATCTATTGACATTGTAACTGTATTCTGAACAATATCTATTTACATTGTAACTGTATTCTGAATACTATCTATTGACATTGTAATTGTATTCTGAATACTATCTATTTACATGGTAACTGTATTCTGAATACTATCTACTTACATTGTAACTATTCTGAATACTATCTACTTACATTGTAACGGTATTCTGAATACTATGTATTTACATGGTAACTGTATTCTGAATACTATCTACATACATTGTAACTGTATTCTAAATACTATATATTTACATTGTAACTGTATTCTGAATACTATCTGTTTACATTGTAACTGTATCAGAATACTATCTATTTACACTGTACCTGTATCAGAATAATATCTATTTACATTGTAACTGTATTCTGAATACTATCTGTTTACATTGTAACTGTATTCTGAATACTGTCTACTTACATTGTAACTGTATTCTGAATACTATCTACTTACATTGTAACTGTATTCTGAATACGATCTATTGACATTGTAACTGTATTCTGAATAATATCTTCTACCTCTACCTGTTCTTTAAGTACAGGAAGACATGATCTGTATTACTGTACATGGTAATCAATAGTGATACCAATGCAGCCTATACACTAGGTTGGATATTGGTGCCAGATACGGCCGGACAAGGCACAAGAAACACGATCCATGCCTTTCTTGCTAAAACTCAGGTGCTGTCCTTTAATCAACTTCAAACTAGAGCAGCCGCTTATAAGGCGTGAGAAATCTAGGCCAGGTCGTAGTGTTACCACCTTACAGAACACGGCCATATGCTCACATAAAAGCAGCAGGATGTCCTGAGAGAGAGAGAGAGAGAGAGAGAGAGTGGGTTTTGAATACCTGACCGCTGTCCCCCCCTTCCACTCCACCACATCCACCTTTTCATAAGTTTTCTATCCAGGTTTTCAGCCACACTTCGCTGCACAGGCTACACATCCTGGTCTTCATCAATGTGGGCAGCAGGCCAGGTGTGGCTCCGCACAGAAAGGCCTCTATTCTCTCGGGAGCCGTGTTCTCTCCTGCTGGGTCACTACGGTGCCATCATTCATACTTCACTGACCACTAACCCACATTCAGAAAGTGTGTCAATACATGCACACCGAGAGACAGACAGACAGAAATAATGAATGAGAACCCCATATATAGATATATATATACAGATAGATAGATAGATAGATAGATAGATAGAATGCATGGTTTGATTTGGTTTTATATATATATATATATATATATATATATATATATATATATATATATATATATATATATATATATATATATATATATATTGCTTTCTAATGACAAACATGTATTACATTCTACATTCATTAAATGCAGCTGTTGTTGTTTACATTTTATGCAAATTTTATGATGAATGGACCAATAGATATGCTCTATTGTTCTATTTTCGAAAATATTCTGGTTCCATTAACCTATATTGAAAAAAAGGTCTCCCCTGTAAAAATGGCAGTTTGGTGATACTTGTTTTTCTTTGGACAGTGATGATATACTAGTACTTTTACATATGTCATTAAGCTATATATATAGTTAGAGTCTATTTTACTATTTATATAATAAAACTTTTTAATAGTTTACTGAACCTTATATCATACTATTTTATATATATATATATATATATATATATATATATATATATATATATATATATATATATATATATATATTTGTGTGTGTGTGTGTGTGTGTGTGTGTATGTATATATTATGAAATAAGTTCAAAAATAGTATGATATATATATAGTGGTGTTAAGGTTCTTAATTCTGGGGTGCTCGGTTCATTGTTACGAGAACAGCAGCACTTTCTTATATTCTATTTCCATTTTTATAGTAGGTGCTACTACAGCAACACTTCAGACCAAATCAAACAGAAATCAGGACAGAAGAACATCTGAGAGATATCTCTTTTCAGGATTTTTCCTTCAACATAATGTTGACGTTCGGTAAAAGCATGTATTGTATGATTGTGTATTACATACTAATTGAAAACATATATTAATGAATGTGCATAAAAGATATATCATTCAAGCTCATTTTTAAGTTCAGTTTCATTCATAATAGTGTGATACAGTTCCTGTATACAGTCTCCAAATACATACACTTACTTTCCATCATTCATTAGAAATACTAATATATACATTCATGCATATGTCTATTCTAAATGATACAAAACTCTCATTTACCAATATTTTAGGTCCAGGAATTTGGAAATGGAGCACCTTTTAGTCCAAACGGGAACACACCAAACTCACACAAGCCACTGTTTTTTTTCTTCCCAGTGGAACAAATGAGAGTTTGCTGTATTGCATCTGCGCCGAAATTCAAACGTACTGCGCTCCTGCCTTTAGATGCTCTGCCGCGTTCTCCAGGGACAGGCAGCCTTGTTTTCGCTCCACGCTCGGCTGTACTGTATTTCAGGCGAAAAACAAAATGCCCTTGTACGCCTGTCAGTAAGCGGCGGCGCGGCGGTGACGTCTGCTGGTAATTATCTACGGAGGAGAGGAAATAATTAGGCATCCCGACACCCACGAAGGCCCCGCCAACATCACCCACCTGAACGGATCGCACAAAGGGAGCGTTCGTGAAATCCTCCGAGCGCCGCCGCGCTACGTTGCATTATCCAGCTCGGAGCGGCCTGTCGCTTTGAATTTAGCCTTGCTTTGGTAAACAGCTCTCTTTTGAAACGTTGGTGGGGGGGGTGGTATGGCGCTCATGCACCAACCGGGGCACGCTCATGTCTGAGTGCGTGTGGTCAATCTCAGGCTTGCTCGTTGAATCAAAGTCAGCCTGACCTCTAGAGCCATTGTCTGGATTGGCCCGGTGGACCCTAATAATAGACTCCATGAGAACTTCACTTACATGAGACCCTCCTGTAAGCTCCACAGCTTCACTATTTCCAAGCACAGCTACAGGCCTACTCATGTCTCACGTCACACTGTCTGGGCAAACGTCCCTGCCTAAACAATCAGAAGCAGCAAATCCAGATGAGCTGATGAAGATTCCTCACAGCTGCTAAACGAGCCCCTTTAGGTAAACGTGCGTGCTCATGGTCGTTGACGCTCGGCACCGCATTAAATATCCATGAATGCATGCAATGCAGTGCAGCGTAATCCAAGCACGAGTGTGCACACGAATCAATGCGCGTACCATCAAATACGTTTGGCTGGAATCACCAGCGAGAGCCACAAGGGCGGAAGAGCGCATGGACCCCAAACTGGATGATTATTGCTTTTTGTCATAGATCAGCCGCCCCCCAGCCATCATTCCAGATGCGCCGCCATGACTAATGTGTTGGGGAGGCCATTACCCAAAAAACAACCTGTGTAAAAGGGAGCGGACTCCCCCGTTCCCTTCCATCAACAGCAGAGGAGACGCTTGGTCTTTGGTACCACAAGCAAACCAGAGCTTTCTGAGCACCAGTGGATGATATGGAGTTTAGAAGCGTTACAGTATGTGAGAAGTAATACATTAGAAATGACTCGGTGTGTCACAGGTATATATAAAGATAGATAGATAGATAGATAGAAAAAATTGTTTTTATCTTTTTATTATATCTCTTTGTTTCTATTTTTGTTGGCTGCATGTCCTAAAATCGGGTGGTTTCTGGTTTCCTGTGTAAAGTTGACCAATTAACAGACATTTATGAGTAATTGATCTATAGCTACCCAATCAGGAATAAGTAAGGGGTGGATTTAATGGGGAAGGAAAGAAAGAGACACACCAGAGACCAGAGAGAGAGGAGTGTGTCACTGGAGAAAGTTCCATTTGGAGACTTACTGTATAGTGTATATCAGCCCAAACAAAATGTTCTTGGTTCGCTTTATGCAGTAAGTTGTTTGTGCAAAAGCCTGAAACACTTAGCAAAGACTACCTGCTACTACTGTCTCTAGCTAAGACTCTCTCTAGCTAACACTCTCCCTAACTAGCCTTCTCCCTAGCACACCTGATAGTGCCCATATGGAAGAACCATGTGAATGTAAGCTGAAGCGAACTTGTACTTTACTTGAATTGGCTACATCGTAAGGTTGGACTGTGCTGTCGGTCTATTGAAATGGACATGGACTCTAACTAGTTATTAAAGTACAACTAGTACTTCAAAGTACAAGGTGGTACAGTCAGTATATCAGTACTGTTTAAGTAGTTTGATCAGAGGAGGATGGGTCCCCCCCTTATGAGTCTTGGTTCCTCCCAAGGTTTCTTCCTCCAGTTCTGAGGGAGTTTCTCCTTGCCTCTGTCGCCTATGGCTTGCTCCCTTCAATGTTTTTATTTTTTTTCTTCTGCTTATTTATGCTCTATTGAACTTTTCTTATCACTAAATTCCTGTAAAGCTGCTTTGTGATGACATCAGTTGTTAAAAGCGCTACACAAATCAATTTTAATTATTTTTGATAATTAATTGAATCTAAAGAAGACACGGTATTGGAATTCATGCAAATCTACATCTGAAGGTCGACCAAGAGGAAGTATATAAGTACTCAATGAAAGAGTATTTAACGGTGGCCCGAACTGAACCGGTATGAATTTTCCCACTCATGCTTATAAGTCCATTAGCTGAATGAGGGCAGCTGAGCAGCATGGAAAGCAGGATAAAGCCAACTGTCAGTATTAGAAAGTGTGCCGTGGCCTTTAGTGGTTTCCCGTCTCTGACTCACCTGATTTAAGGAGGTGGCCGGTTCTCAAGGGAGTGCATGCTCTTCCATACAACGGTAATCACTAACCCACATTTGGAACGAGTGTATATATATCCAATCAAAGTTTGTTTGCCACATACATTATCATATATGGTCCAACTAGCAGTACATACTACATAACAACAGAAGATAATATAGTAGTAAAAGTAGAAAAAGACAAGATATTGGAAATATTAAGAAATATATTTAAAGTAAGGGCAGTTGAGGGCCAGATCAGGATGGCAGACAATATCAACGCAATACATTTCATGTGGACTTTGTTTCATTTCTTAATATACATCCATTCCTGCATTTTGGGCCTGCAACACATTCCAACCAAAGTTGGGATGGGGGCTATTTAGGGTAAATAATACTGTGAAAACACTTAGAAATGGTGTAATTCTAAACAGGGGACTGTAATCATGATTTGGTACAAAAGCAGTATCTAAGAAAGGCTTGTTGAAGAGCAGTGATGGAGAGATGATCTCTAGTTTGTCTGTAAATGTTCCCTAACAAAAGATTACAAGGGATTTGCATATCTCTCCCTCTATAACACATACTATCATTCAATGATCCAAGGAATTAGCTAGAGGCCTCAGATTCACTGGCTACCAGTTACAGAATGCCTCCGGTCATGCTGTGTCCTATAGTCCTGAGTCATCTTATAAAGTCCTGAGCGTTAGGAGTGATATGGCCCCACAATAATATCACAATATTTCATGGTATGTTTGCAATAACGATACACTTGGCGATATGACAAAACATTGAATGAAAAAAAAGATATTTCAAGAATTCACTACTGCAACAAAATGAAAATTACATTTTACTATTGCATACGATATGATATGGCACACCCCTAACTGAGATACTAAAAAATACAAGAATTTTCATCAGATTGTAACAGAAGTCAATGATCCAGAATGTCACGATAGTAAATAATGCACTCCAAATATCTCTATATATCCAGGACTGAAGTAAAGTAATGATACTGGAGATAAAATCTGTCTCTAGTAGATATATAATGGGAAATGAGAAAAGTGGGATAATTGGAGATGGGTGACAGGGCACAATATCTCAGGATATAATATCGTTCACAATATTCAAAAATCTTTGAGATATTATTGTGTGCGATACGATATGGCACACGCCTACTGAGTGTATCCCATAAAGTCCTGTTGTTGACCTTTAAAGCTTGCTGCCACCTAATTGTCTGCTTTTATGTCCTATCGCACAAGCTAAGGTCTTCTGATTCTGGTCATCTGGCTGGACCCAGGTTCATCCCCCATGAACCTGGGCCCATCCTCTATTGGTGGCGGGTCTTTTAGTGTTGCTGCCCCGACTCCTTGCGTACTTGGGTATGTGAGAGGTGAGTGTAATATATTATTATAATAGATTATTATAATTATTATTATTACTATTATTATCATTATTATTATTATCTTAGATGGTCCTGCATCAGGAGCCATCATTCAACAATAGCTGATAGAACCACACGGGTAAGTGGGTCACCTTGGCACATCTTTAAGCACTACATCCCAAAATACAGTGCAAATGTATGTCATGGTATGGGGTCATTGTGTCAGTGCCCTTGGTCTTTTAGACTTGTGTGATGCGGCATTATTGCAAGAAAGTATGTTGAGGTCTTAGAGCAAGGTATTCTGTCTGTAAGAAGACCTTTTCTAGGGATGTCCTGCATTTTTCAAGAGGACAATGGAAAACCACATGCTGCTCACATTCCAAAGGCATGACTGGGCATAGGCATAGGCCCGTCTCCAATCCTGACCGGTCCCCAATATAGAACGTGTGTAGAATTTTGGAACCACAAATGCAGCTACAAACATCCTGTACTGGTGCACACTTGAAGATGTAATCACAGGAAGAAAGGGACAAAATAAAACCTGAAACATTTTATCACTCTGTAGTCTCAGTGCCTGAACATCTCTTGAGAGTTGTAAGAAGGAATGGCAACATTAAACAGATTTATATTAACAAATGAAATGAAGTTAACTAGACAGAGCATGGAATTTGCTGACTGGTTCTGATTTAGGGTTGTAGAACCTTTCCAGCAAAGTGAAGTTGGTCTCAACCAGCAGCACACTGCAGTCCAAAGAAAGTCTGGGTTCCATTAATAAACCGTTGGGACTCCAGTGTAGTGAGAGCCTTTATCTCCAAACAATGAAAACATGGAAGATTGGGGAAGGGGCTGGCCAATCACAACTCCTTAAAGAACAGCAAGTTTATTTAAGGAATCACAAAAGAACCCAGAGGAACATCTAAGACATTGCATGCCAACATGAGATAAGATCAGTGTTTACCATTCCACCATTAGTAAGAGACTGAACAAGGTCAGCAAGCCCTCCTGACCAAGAGGAACATCGCTCTGATAATCCTAATGTCTTATGAAACGTTCTGTGGAATGGTGATAGCGAAGATGGGGTCCTGGTACATCTGTGGTGCAGCTAACACAGTATTTCACAATCAAAACATCATTCCAAACATCAGCTTTGCCTCTTCAGGACCCGAATACCCTGAATTCTGCTCTCTAAGAGAAAGCCCTGCAGGAGAATGTCTGGTCATCCGTCCATGATCTGCAGCTCGAGCACAACTTGATTATGCAGCCACAGAATTATCTGAAGCACACCACCATGTCTACCTCTGGAAAGCCCTCACTTGAACCCCTTTTCAAGATACTGTGGAAGGACCTGAAATAAGCAGTTCATGCTGAAATAAAGCAATTTTGCAAAGAAGAGTGGGCCAAAACTCTAGATCTAAGGGGTCGACCGAGAGGAAGTATAGAACCGGTATGAATTTTCCCACTTGTGCCTGAAAGTCCATTAGCTAAATGAGCGCAGCCGAGCAGCATGGAATGCAGGAAATAAAGCCAACTGCCAGCATTAGAAAGTGTCCCGTGGCCTTTAGTGGTTTCCCATCAAAGTATTCGGTCATATATAGCAAGTCCTGCCAGAAAGGAAGATCATTCTGATCCTGGATTTGATTAAGGAATATGAAGGATGCAATTATTTAGAAATTAAGGAGTCTTTGAAGTGGGCCACATGCTCAGTGCAGGTCTTGGAACATTGAAACCTTTACATATTCTCCCTGAAACTGGTGGTGGTGGGGAGGAAGGAACAGAACATCAAAACATCTAAAAACAAGCTCAGGGATAAGCAAGTAGAGTCATCTTAACCTTCAATGTTCTTCTCTACTTTTTGGTAGAGCATGTTTTGAAACATTATGTCTTACTTAAGAAAGTGTTGAACTTAACTGAACCTGTGTGCCCCCAATCGACAGGTATCAACGAGATGTCACCTCGTCTTTTAATAGATATGCCTTTACTGTTCTCAAGCAAATCACTTCACATATATGGACTGTTTTTGGTGGAATTTGTTATGGTGATCTGGGTTGCAGGGGTAGCAGTCCAAGCAGGAAAGCCCTGACCTTCTACTCCAGAGCCACCTGCTCTAGCTCCTCTGGGGGGATTTTCCCAGGTCAGCCGAGACATGTAAACCCTCCAGCATGTCTTAGGTATTCCCCAGGGTCTCCTCCCAGATAGACGTGTCCAGAACACCTTTAAAGGAAGACATTCAGGAGGCATCCTAACCAGATGCTGGAACCACCTCAACTGGTTCCTCTTGATGTGAAGGAGTAGCGGCTCATTTCGGCCTCTCCAAAATAACTTTTTCCACAAGTAAAGCTTGTTTTTGGCCTTTCCTGGTGCCCTACAATGGAAAGCCATCAGCCATATACCATCAGCAACCAGAACGGTGGTGGAGAAATCCAGCATTCCAGGCTGTGAAGGGAACTTCGCCACTTTTCATTCCTTCCCAACAAACAACCCAACTGTGAGCGCTACATGGTTGATGTTCATGTTTAAACCAGCGGGAAGTTCCGATTCACCAGATTCTTCATCTAATGTTCCACCTTAAACACTGCAGCTCGTAAAGACACCAGAATGGAACCACAGCACCGTTTAAGGTGGAACGGAGAATTCCCAAAACCAGCTGCTGAACTTCCAACATCTTTAACAGAATCCTGAACAACTTTAACTCTGCAGTCTGTACATTTCACTCCGGACAGTTTCTCCAACATTCGGACACCATGGAGCAGCTTCAGCTCAGCGTTCAACACTGAAGAGACTGAAGAGACGAGCAGCTCCACCTTTATTAGCACCACAACCCCAACAGTGACTGGAAGTAGCAGCCATGCTGTGTGAGTGGATCACTGTGTGCTGGTTGAAGCAGATCATCTTCAACTGAAAGTTTCACAGAGACACCTTTAACCTACTTTGTGTTTGATGTCCAGATGAAAGAGAGTAGCTAGTACAGGTAATGTTACTACTACTAGCACCTCCAAGTAATCAGCACAGCTAACTAAATAGTATGTGGACAGAACTTTTTTACACGCAGGCTCATTTTATTTGGTCTGTGTTGCTTCTGTGTGATCTTCACCACTGTAAACCAGTCAATCAGAGCAGAGCTCATCTAATATTCATGAGCTCAGTTTCATTCTAGGACCTAATCAGAGAGTGTAAATTGTGTAAAACCACATCTGGGTGATCAAAGACATACATACCTGCTATGTAGAACATCAAAGAGCAATTTAAATACTGATTAAATATGTTTAACATCTAATTTAATGCACCACGTTGAGCCGGAGCATTCTTCACCCCAAAAGGTAACATGCGTAACCAAAACAAGATGTTGCATTTAGGGAGACTTATCAGGTAATTCTCAGGCCCTTCATGAGCTTAGTCAGGTGTGCGAGGATGGATGAAAATGTGAACTGTATAGAGTGGCTGGGGGTGAGATTGAGAGCCGCTGGTGTAGACCTACTGTGGCTCTGGCATGACAGCAGGGGGTGAGTAACGGCTTTCGCTTGAAGGGGATTGGTGCTAGATTTATGTGACCTGAGAAGTGAGTCCACTCACAGAATGTGGAAGCAGTTACTCAAACACTGCCTGCCAGCTGCTGGAGACCTGACACCCAGCTCCACCCCTTTACTCTCAGCAACACTGGCTAGAAGCTCTATTTGCTGATGGCAAAGAGGCACTAAAAGCCATATGCTCCTAGTCCTTGTAAGAGAACCTTAATTTCCGGGCCATGGCATCAGTTTACAGCCAGATAAGCAGTACCAGAATTAGTCATGTCTTCCAGATAAGTGAAGCATCTCTCCTAGCAATCTGAACAACCAGAAAAGCCAACTTATCTGGTGTCAGCCTCTTGTTCTTTGGAAGTTTGTATTTTTGTGTCTTAATTCCTCTCTGTCATTCTTCTTCATGCCCATATGGCCAGACTCCAGACACCTATATTAGCTTGTTGGACTTCCCATTAAAAGACTATGGGTATAATTATGGAGTTGGTCTTCTGGCATCTGCCAAACCCAGATTCATCCATCAGACTGCCTGATAGTGAGTCCTCACTCCAGAAAATGCATTTCCAATGATCCAAAGTCCTGTGGTGGAGTTTACACCACTCCAGAGTCCAGTGGGGGAGCTTTACACCACTCCAGAGTCCAGAGGTGGAACTTCTCACCACTCCAGAGTCCAGTGGTGGAACTTTTCACCACTCCAGAGTCCAGTGGTGGAGCTTTACACCACACCAGAGTCCAGTGGTGAAGCTGTACACCACTCCAGAGTCCAGTAGTGGAGCACTACTCTACTCTACAGTCCAGTGTCCAGTTCTTTCAGCCCTACTTCTTAACACATCTGAGTCTCTACTGAGTCTCTACTGAGTCTCTACTAAGCCTCTACTGGGTATTTCTTACATTTCTACTAAATTTAGTAATTTAGTCTACTAAATTCCTGAGGAGTCTCTATAGAGTCCCTACTGTGCTTCTACTAAATCTCTCTCTCTCTCTCTCTCTCTCTCTCTCTCTCTCTCTATATATATATATATATATATATATATATATATATATATATATATATATATATGTATATATATATATATATATATATATATATATATATATATATATATATCCTCCTTTTGACCTTTTGTTCCTCTTCGTGGTTACTACTTATTCTCTTAGAGAGTCTTTTTACTTTTGAGCTGTGGTTGAATTTTATGAGTTTGACATTTTTAGTAATATGTTAAAATGTATTTATAAAAAGAATATCCAACAAAGCTCCATCTAACGTCTCGCTGGCAGCTTTTATAATGTCCACCACTTCTCCCGGAAGTGATTTTTCTTCCTTGAGTGGAGTCCTCTGACCTCTCTAGATTTCTCCACAGTCTGCCCTCTTCCTCAGCCTTCAAACTGTCATTGTGATGCTTGGACCTTGAAGGGTATGCTGAGGGGTGCCCCCTGTTTGAGCCCCCTCGACTTTGCTGGTTCTAGCAGCACTCACGGAGCCTGTATTCCTCAGGATTGAAGGAACTAGATGTGTCCATAAAGGCTTGAAAGCTGCTTTTAGTGCATGATCGGAACACCCGACGACAGAAGCTGAATGGCATGTGCTTTGGGGGTTTCGAACGGCTCTGAGAAAGTTCCTCGTGGCCACGGGTAATGTAAAAAGGAAGGGCGGACAGAACATGGTGGGCTCATCAAAGGTCAAAGGCATTAGTCACACACTGTATAAAAGAGCTCTCTGAAAGTTTCAGGTTGCCAGCCTCACTTGTGTTTAGCCTGATCTGTAACGATGACTCACCCGTCTCGCCTGAGTCACTAGATGTCGGTCAATGCCGCTGAAACTTTTTAAACTGTGTCATGAGCCAGAGAGAAAAGACTGTAAGTAGAGACGCCCACCTTTTATCTTCTTCCAATACTGACACTGACACACTAGAGTCCCGACTGATGCAGACACCAATCTGATATTTCTTCAGCAAAGTCTGCTTTTGATTTGATTTGACTATAAAAAGGTACCTAAGAGAACATTGACTTGCAGGGCCAGACTTGATCTTCTAACAAGAATAAGCCATCAGGGACTACTTGTCGAACGAGGGTACAGCCCTTGCAGGGCCCACTCCAAAGTTCCTCTACTGTATCCTTGTTTAGAGTCCAGAGAACTATCCATAACATAAACGGGTCAGTTTCATTTCTAGGTATTAACCTGGTAATGAGTTCCAGAGTACTAGGTCTTGTTGAGCAACCTGAGGTAAGGTTTGATTCTATGAGATTCTAGGTATTAACTGTACGTGGGTTGTTAAGTAGTGTGCAAAGAGTCTATACACTATACATACTATAGTTTACCTGAGGTCTTGCTCATTACCTCTTCTTCTTCTGGCTTTGGTTTCAGTAGCAATTTATTCACTCCATCAATGTCTTGGGAAATTGGGCAAGTTGTAAGATGTACAAAGGTGCTGGGATTTAAAGTTTTCCAGGTGTATCCCAGGTATGGTTACAGTTGCTAGACAATAAATGACCAAATGAGACTGCAGAAATTTGCTGATTGAGGGTGAGGCAGCTAAACAAAGATCTTTCCCAAAATTTGTGTAACCCACAGGTTAATTTTCTTTTCAGAGATCTCTGAGAACTTTGAAATCAAGACAATTAAAGGGTTATTTAACCAAACCAGGGATCAGTGAGCACACTTGCTCAGAGTGGTGGGCAGTACTACCTGCAGTACCAGGGGAACAGTTGGGTGTTTGGTGTCTTGTTCAAGGGCACTTCAGTTGCGTGCTGTCGGTTCAGGGAATCAAACCAGTGACCTTATAAACGAAAGGCAAGGCTGGTTCCCCACCCTACAGGTCAAGACTGGCTTCACCAGAACAAAAGGAACCACGTTCAGCAACTGTTCTGCTCTAGGTTCTATCACTTTACCAGCAATTCTGTGATATTTAAGGTCAAATCATTCCTCCAGTATCTGATACAGGATTGCAGTGCTGAGACAAAACCAGAAAGAGGTATAATCTCACCACCCCAGATTGGCCAAAAGATGCCTGAAGCAACTCTTATGAGAAGCTAATGATGGAAGGTTTGAATCTTCATTCATAAGAAGTCCTTCATAACAAACAATGGATTCATGTTTAGAGTGGTGATGATGTTTACAGTGGTGGTGATGTTGTTTACAGTGGTGGTGATGATGTTTACAGTGGCGGTGATGGTATTTACAGTGGTGGTGATGATGTTTACAGAAGTGGTGATGTTTGCAGTGGTGGTGATGATGTTTACAGTGGTGGTGATGATGTTTACAGTGGTTTGTGATGTTTACAGTGGTGGTGATGATGTTTACAATGGTGGTGATGGTGTTTACAGTGGTTGTGATGTTTACAGTGATGGTAATGTTTACAGTGGTGTTGATGGTGTTTACAGTGGTGGTGGTGATGGTATTTACAGTGGTGATGATGGTGTTTACAGTGGTGGTGGTGATGATGTTTACAATGGTGGTGATGATGTAATGTTTACAGTGGTTGTGATGTTTACAGTGGCGGTGATGGTATTTACAGTGGTGGTGATGATGTTTACAGAAGTGGTGATGTTTGCAGTGGTGGTGATGATGTTTACAGTGGTGGTGATGATGTTTACAGTGGTTTGTGATGTTTACAGTGGTGGTGATGATGTTTACAATGGTGGTGATGGTGTTTACAGTGGTTGTGATGTTTACAGTGATGGTAATGTTTACAGTGGTGTTGATGGTGTTTACAGTGGTGGTGGTGATGATGTTTACAATGGTGGTGATGATGTAATGTTTACAGTGGTTGTGATGTTTACAGTGGTGATGATGGTGTTTACAATGGTGGTGATGTTTACATTGGTGGTAATAGTGTTTACAGTGGTGGTGGTGTTTACAGTGGTGGTGGTGGTGTTGATATTTACAGTGGTGTTGATGGTGTTTACAGTGGTGGTGATGATGTTTACAGTGGTGGTGGTGGTGATGTTCTTTACAGTGGTGGTGGTGGTGTTTACAGTGATGGTGGTGGTGTTGATATTTACAGTGGTGTTGATGGTGTTTACAGTGGTGGTGGTGGTGTTTACAGTGGTGGCGATGGTGTTTACAGTGATGGTGGTGGTGTTGATATTTACAGTGGTGTTGGTGTTTACAGTGGTGGTGGTGATGTTTACAGTGGTGGTGGGGGTGATGTTCTTTACACTGGTGGCGATGGTATTTACAGTGGTGGTGGTGGCGATGGTGTTTACAGTGGTGGCGATGGTGTTTACAGTGGTGGTGGTGGTGTTTACAGTGATGGTGGTGGTGTTGATGTTTACAGTGGTGTTGATGGTGTTTACAGTGGTGGTGATGATGTTTACAGTGGTGGTGATGGTGATGTTCTTTACAGTGGTGGTGATAGTGTTTACAGTGGTGGTGGTGGTGTTTACAGTGATGGTGGTGTTGATATTTACAGTGGTGTTGATGGTGTTTACAGTGGTGGTGATGATGTTTACAGTGGTGGTGGTGGTGATGATGTTTACAGTGGTGGTGGTGGTGATGTTCTTTACAGTGGTGGTGGTGGTGTTTACAGTGATGGCGGTGGTGTTGATATTTACAGTGGTGTTGATGGTGTTTACAGTGGTGGTGGTGGTGGTGTTTACAGTGGTGGCGATGGTGTTTACAGTGATGGTGGTGGTGTTGATGTTTACAGTGGTGTTGATGGTGTTTACAGTGGTGGTGGTGGTGTTTACAGTGGTGTTGATGGTGTTTACAGTGGTGGTGGTGGTGTTTACAGTATATAATCACACCACCCCAGATTGGCCAAAACATGTCTGAAGCCACACTTATGAGAAGCTGATCGTGGAAGGTTTGAATCTTCATTCGTAAGAAGTCCTTCATGACAAAAGACGGCTCCATGGGTCTCGAACATAGGACCTACTTACCGACCAGTTAAAGAGTGAGAATGAAATCTCTTTCCACTCCAATCATTTAGTGACGATCACATTTCTCCTCTCATTTCTCGTCTCCGCTGAACCCGGGCCCCGGTGTTACGGGGACTCGTGTGAGAAAGTGTGCCTCTGAGTCAGGCAGTGTGTGTAACTGTGAGAATGTGTATGTGTGGGAGAGAGTTCTGCTCATGTTCTCATCAGCAGCTCCCGGGCGCTTCTTCACGTGCCCGTCTCATCTGCCAAAGCCCCTAATGAAGTCGGAGCGATCTCATCTCTGCACGCTAATCTCCCCCGACGTGACCGCCCCGCACGCTGGCACACATTTGTAAATGTTTCCCTCCAAGTGACCGGAGAGAGTGCAACAGGGACCGGGACCAAATGAGAGGACAGAAGATGAGCAGTCGTCTGGGAAGTGGAGAGTCGAGAGGTTCCTAAACGGTCCTTGGCTTGGATGTACAGTTGTTGGAAAAATGCTGAGCAGAATATTATGTGGATTCTTGTGGATCTGATTTGAAAAATGCATTTCTGTAAAACACCATCCCAAAATAATCCAACAGATTCTTCATGGAAACCATGAGAGGCTCTTCAATGGCATCAATTTTTAATACCTTCATTTTCATTCAGAGAGGTTTTATGTGAACCCGTTGACTGTAGAGACCCTGTTCTTTACAGTGGTGGTGGTGATGGTGTTTACAGTGGTGGTGATGCTGTTTAGAGTGGTGGTGGTGATGTTTACAGTGGTGGTGATGTTCTTTATAGTGGTGGTGATGGTGTTTACAGTGGTGGTGGTGTTTACAGTGATGGTGATGGTGTTTACAGTGGTGGTGGTGTTTACGTTGGTGGTGATGTTCTTTACAGTGGTAGTGGTGGTGTTGATATTTACAGTGGTGGTGATGGTTTTTACAGTGGTGGTGGTGTTTACGTTGGTGGTGATGTTCTTTACAGTGGTAGTGGTGTTTACAGTGCTGGTGATGGTGTTTACATTGGTGGTGATGTTGTTTACAGTGGTGGTGATGTTCTTTATAGTGGTGGTGGTGTTTACAGTGGTGGTGGTGGTGTTGATATTTACAGAGGTGGTGATGGTTTTTACAGTGGTGGTGGTGTTCTTTACAGTGGTAGTGATGTTCTTTACAGTGGTGGTGATGGTGTTTACAGTGATGGTGATGGTGTTTACAGTGGTGGTGGTGGTGTTGATATTTACAGTGGTGGTGATGGTGTTTACAGTGGTGGTGATGATGTTTACAGTGGTAGTGATGGTGTTTACAGTGGTGGTGATGATGTTTACAGTGGTGGTGTTGTTTACAGTGGTGATGTTTACAGTGCTGGTGATGGTGTTTACAGTGGTGGTGATGACGTTTACAGTGGTAGTGATGGTGTTTACAGTGGTGGTGATGGTGTTTACAGTGGTGTTGGTGATGGTGTGCACCGTGGTGGTGATGGTGTTTACATTGGTGGTGATGGTGTTTACAGTAGAGGTAATGACATTTACAGTGTTGGTGATGGTGTTTACAGTGGTGGTGTTGGTGTTTACAGCGGCGGTGGTGATGCTGTTTAGAGTGGTGGTGTTGTTTACTGTGGTGATGTTTACAGTACTGGTGATGGTGTTTACAGTGGTAGTGATGGTGTTTACAGTGGTGGTGATGGTGGTCTAGCCACTTCTGTAAACATCATCAGCTCCACGACTTTAAACATCATCACCACCACTATAAACAACATCACCACCTTTGTAAACATCATTACCACCACTGTAAACACCATCATCACCACTGCAAACCTGAAGCAGATCCTCTGTCTAGAAGAGGTGCAGTGTAAACACTGCCCCCTCACGTGGTTTAGCCCGCCAGCTGAGGCCGTGTCCCAGGGTGCGGCACGTGGGAGATTTAGGGGATGGATGAGGACCAGTGATGCCTGTCCACCCTACCAGGTAGGATGCAGCTGCCGGACGCCAAAGGTGCTATCTCTATCCAGAGCCCCCTTAATATATATATATATATATATATATATATATATATATATATGTTCTTGTTTTCAATATAGATGTTCTTGTTTTAATGGAGTATCTTCTTCCTTAACACAACAATGGACTGACGGGTCTCTAAAGAAAGTTGTTTCTTTCTGGTCATTGTGAGTCGGTCAGCAAGCCATCAACTGCTGATCTTCAGATACTAAACTAACCTAGAATGTTGTTCTCCCTTTTATACTCACTTATTAGTAGAATGAAGAGTAGAAGAGTGTCCTAACAACCAGTCAGCCCAATAACATCCTTAACTTGGATTGGTGGTCGTACCAGGAGATTTAGACAGAGGACTGAGAATTGCTGATAATAGAACTATATGTAAAATAAGCCTCTATACAAAAATAGACTTTGATACAAACATTTTTATTCTTTAAAATCATCTACACTTACATTCATTGTGAAATGAACAATATTGTTTGTGAATTGCATGAAAATTGCATGAAATGAAATTCTAAACACATACTAAATATTTGAGCCGTAGTGTATATAAATAAATATATATATATATATATATATATATAAAACATTGAGCATAATGTGACTCTCCTGCTGAAAACAATTGGGCGTAAAGGCACCAGGATCTGCACAAAACCCAGAACCTTTGGATCCCACCTCCTTATTATGCACCAAATGAGGTACAAATCAAATCCCTGCCGTGTGAAACGAAGCTGAAATTAGAATATTTGTGTGTTGATTGCTGGGAAGTTTTTGCTCTGCGCCCGTGGCATCGGCCTCTATTTGCGACTCTCGACACTTTTAATTAGCGGCACCGCTTAATATTTGACCTGGAGTCAGCGTTTAGCTGCTTATTACTTTGTCTACAGGTGATATTTCACAGCATTTCATAATTACATCTGAATCCAGGAATATACATTTCTCTAACTATGTTAATTGCTATAGATGCTAACGAGCTTCCCGGCCTGCAGCGATGGGATGCATGCAAAATGTAAAGTACAGCGTGAGTCAAAAGTCTTAGGACACGCTTTTATTTCAGAAATGAAACGGAAGATATCATATCTGAATAACCAAGCAAGTAACGGGTGAGGGGGCCTGTATTTCAGGCCATGTCCCAAATATGGCTTGAAAGCCGCCATATTGGATCAAGGGCAATAGGAAGGTGATCGTGTAGCAGATCAAAGAATTACATTAATCAATTTCTGATTCAATTCTGCTTTGCTTTGGGTGTTCAGATACAGTTTGGCCCAGAAGTAATTGGACAGTGACACAACTTTTGGAATTTTAACTGTTTACTAAACCATATTTAAGATACTGTTATATAATTAATGTGCAGACTCTCAGCTTCAATTAAAGGGTGTTCACATCCTAATTGGAGGAAGGGTTTCAGAATGACAAAAGTAATTGGACAACTATCTCAAAAGCTATTTCATAGACTTTTCCCTCACGAATCCATCAATAATTAAGCAGGTAAAATGCCTGTGAACCCACAGTATGCGGTCAAAGGAGCTTTCAATGGAAGTGAAACAGGCCGTCATTAGACTTAAAAACCGAAGAACTCCATCAGAGAGATAGTGGAAATGTTAGGAGTGGCCAAATTAACCGTTTGGTGCATTCTGGGAAGAAAGAGTTCACTGGTGAGCTTGGGAACTCAAAAAGAATCAGAATCATTTCCATGGTGAAGAAAACCCCCTTCACAACATCCACCCCAGCGAAGAACACTCTGATAGGTGTATCAGTTTGTACGTCTACCTTAAAGAGAAGACTTCAAGAGAGTAAAAAGAGAGGGTTCACCACAAGCTGCACACCATGAATTAACCCTTAAACATAGAAACCCCAGATTAGACTTAGCCAAAAAAACATCTAAAGGAGACAGCCCAGTTCTGGAACAGCATTCTAGATTCAACCAAATGCAGGGAGGTTAATTGGACGGCGCTTCACAGTCCAGATGGACCGAGACCCAAAACATACTGTGAAACCAACCCAGGGATTTTTAAAGGAAAAGAGGTAGAACATGCTGCAATGGCCGAGTCAATCACCAGGTCTCAACAAGATCGAGCATTGACTTTACTTAAGGCAGAAAGACCCCCAAGCATCACCTAGAAGAAATCCCAGCATTTGGTGATGTCCATGGGTTCCAGATATAAGGCAGTCATTGCCTGCAAAGGATTCTCAAAGTATTAAAAATTAACATTCTGTTTACAGTAATGTTATTTTGTCCAATCACTTTTGAGCCCAGAAATTAGGAGGCTTTGTAGAAAAATGATTGCAATTCCTAAACAGTTTCTAGGATATTTTTGTTCAACCCCTTAAACTAAACCTGAAAGTCTGCACTTCAATTGCGTCCCAATTGTTTCATTTTAAATCCAATGTGGTGGCATGGAGAACCCCAATCATGTGTTCCTGAAACACAAGTGATACAAAACTAACCGGACTAAATCTGATTCCTTGGCCGCGTAAAGGCTTTATAAGAGCGCTAACTCGAGTCTGGCAGAAAGTGTGGGATGTTTTAATAGGTCGAACTGTCTTTCCCCTTCCTACACACTCCTGTCATCTCAAGGCTTTGCAAAGAGGCGTCACGCGAACACACAATAGCAGCGCAATATCAGGCCTGGGCTCGGTTTTGTGGAGATCGAAGCTAAGAAGATTTCGTGAGACCCAAATGTGGGATGTTGAAGATGCAGTTTTCTTCCATTCAAGCCCACATCTAGCTAATGAGTCCAGCATCAGTCTGGAGTTTGGATCCACTTGATTGAAGGTCCTTGCTATCCTGAAGGTTCGTGCTTAGTTACTTGATTAGCCTAAAAAATGGAGAATTTGATGAAAAAGGCATCTGAAGTCGTTCTTCAGTGTGATAGGACCCTAGTGACGGAAACAATGAGCCAGAAAGTCATTGCCCCAGGAGGTGCTGCCCTGCTGGCGACGCTGTGCTGCTCCCAGACTGAGCAAGTTAGGCAGCAGAAATGACAAATTTTCAATGTAGGATCCATAAAGTACCCCAAACACCTGAGACAGGATGATATAACACCTAAAAACACATTAGTGCCCACCTGGGAGAGGATAGGAATGCCCTAAGAAGACCCTAACAATTATCTGGGATGGAAGGGGCCTTAGATCACATTAGAAACCACTTGGGATACAATGGCAATGACCAACAAACACATTAGCAATCACCTGGAATAGGATAGCAATGACCAAAGACCACATTAGCGAACACCTTGGTTAAGATAGCCATGACCCAAGACCAAATTACCAACCACCTGGAATAGGACAGCAGTGATGTAAGAAGTCATTAACAACCACCTGGGAAGGAATAGCAAAAAGATAGCTATGACCTAAGAACACATTACTAATCACACAAAAAGGAGGGCAATGGCCTGCAACCACATTAGCAACCACTTGGAATAGGATAGCAATCAGGCTAAGAACATATTAGCAACTGCTTTGAATAGGATAACAAACAGGCTAAAGATACATTAGCAACCACCTGGGAAAAGATAGCTGTCAAGCTAAGAAAACAGAATAGCACTGGCCTAAGAACATTTTTGCAACCACCTTTATAAAAACAGCAATCAGGCTAAGAACACATAAGCAATCACCTGGAATAGGATAGCAATCAGGCTAAAGACACATTAGCAACCACCTGGGAAAAGATTGCAATGATCTAAGAACACAAAATCAAATACATTGATAAGGACAGCAATCAGGTAAAACAAATATTAGCAACCACCTTTGAATGGACAGTAATAGCCTATGACCACATTAGCAACTACTTGGAATAGGATAGCAATAGCCTACGACCACATTAGCAACCACTTGGACTTGGATAGTAATCAGCCAAAACAAATATTAGCAACTACTTGGGATAGGACAACAATGACCTACGAATACTTCAACAACCACTTGGAATAGGAACTTAATCAGATTAAGGACATATTAACAACCATCTGGAATAGGACAGCAATCAGGCTAAAGACACATTAGCAACCACCTGGAATAGGATCGCAATCAGGCTAAGGACACATTAGCAACCACCTGGAAGAGGATAGCAATCAGGCTAAGGACACATTAGCAACCACCTGGGAAGGTGTATAAATCAGGCTAAGCACATATTAGCAACTATCTGGAATAGTAAACACCTCTAATAGGATAGCAATCAGGCTAAGGACACATTAGCAACCACCTGGGAAAGTGTAGCAGTCCTTTATTAAAGATTTTGAGTTTTATTTTTAAAATCTATTAGAAACAGTGATGTGGAAACCCATACTTTGTTTTTGTTTATTTATTTTTTTTATTATTTATTCATTAGTAAGGTAAACACACTCAACTTGAAGTACGAACCGCGCTTCGTCTTGCCAATCCGTCGCGAGCCGAGCTCTTCAAAGCGGCTGCAGAAGATTTGAAATGAATAATTAAGAGACTGTTACAAAGCGGGCGAGCGATCCGGCCCCGGCTCCCGAAACTGAACAGTTTTGTTTTACCAACAAACCCTCTTTCATTTCGTCTGCGGTGTTGGAGGAGCCTGGGACGTTGGTGTCTGCTCTGATTCATCGTCCCTGAAAGAGACTCCTGACAACTCCAGAAATATCTGATTACAGCTTCTCTCCCCGCGTGGTAAACACTGGCCCCCGCCACTGTTTCACATCCGCCGAGCCTGACCTCAAAAGCCCATGCTTTGTTAGCAAAAAGGAGGCGCATGACTTTAATCTATTATTAATGCGCTGCGGCCTCCCAGTCTTCAGCCAGGCAGATGTGTGTGTGTGTAGAGCATAGCTGCATTAGCCCCGAACGACTCGACTAAGAAGATTTAAACCAAACAAGCGACAATAAATAACAGACGGACTCGAGCCGCATTAAAAACGATCTCTGAATTTCTTATAGTCGTTTTAAAAGAGATCGGGCCGCGAGTCACAGAACAGGAGGTCACAGAAGTCTTGTCATTATCTAAATGTGTGGTGCTGGGAAAAAAGAGAGACCACCGGTCCTTTCTTTAGAGGGGACATCACCGTTTCAGTTCTTGTGCTCATACATTTGGGTGTCGGGAGTTCCCACCATCTCACAAACGGTGAAGTGAGACGTCCCAGTCAGTTTCTTGTGGGCTACCTAGACCAGAAACCATGGGGTTTCCCTCCCCTTCCTATGTCCTCGGTGTCTCCACCCATGTCTTCACAAGTGCTGGAGCTTCCATCTGAGTGCATACCCATTCCACCTTAAATGCTGAGACAGGTGCATGCTGCATCTTATTTGAATTTTCCAGTTCCACCTTTACAAGCTGAAACCTGGAGGTTAACTGCTACACCATTTAACGTGGACCGGGAACATTCCAACAGGAAGCTGGACAGGTAGAATAAGAAACTGGCTTTTCTTAAAAGAGAGTACCGTCTGGAAAAAATACGAACTGGAGTTATTAAAAAATATTATATATTTATTTTTTTTAATGGCCAGTCTCTAATCAGGCTAAGGACACATTTGAAACCACCTGGAATAAGATAGCAATCAGGCTAAGGACACATAAGCACCACCTGGAATAGGATAGCAATCAGGCTAAGGCCACATAAGCAACCACCTGGAATAGGATAGCAATCAGGCTAAGGGCTCATTAGCAACCGCCTGGAATAGGATAGCAATCAGGCTAAAGACACATAAGCAACCTCCTAAAGTAGAATAGCAATCAGGCTAAGGACACATTAGTAACCACCTGGGAAAAGGTACCAATCAGGCTAAAGACACATGAGCAACCACCTAATATAGAATAGCAATCAGGCTAAGGACACATTAGCAACCACCTGGGAAAGTGTAGCAATCAGGCTAAAGACACATAAGCAACAACCTAGAATAGTATAGCAATCAGGCTTAAGACACATTAGCAACCACCTGGGAAAGTGTAGCAATCAGGCTAAAGACACATATAAAAAAACCTGGAAAAGTATAGCAATCAGGCTAAGGGCACATTAGCAACCACCTGGGAAAGTGTAGCAATCAGGCTAAATATACATAAGCAGCAACCTAGAATAGTATAGCAATCAGGCTTAAGACACATTAGCAACCACCTGGGAAAGTGTAGCAATCAGGCTAAAGACATATTAGCAACCACCTGAAGTAGAATAGCAATCGGCCTAAGGACACATTAGTAACCACCTGGGAAAGTGTACCAATCAGGCTAAAGACACATAAGCAACCACCTAAAGTGGAATAGCAATCAGGCTAAGGACACATTAGCAACCACCTGGAGTAGAATATCAATCAGGCTAAGGACACATTAGCTTGTACATCTAAGTACAAACCCATTCCACCTTAAATGCTGAGACAGGTGCATGCTGCGTCTTATTTAAATTTTCCAGTTCCACCTTTACAAGCTGGAACCTCAGGCCTGTGTTTCACTATTCCTTTGCCAGCCGAACCCTTATGTAGGTCCTTCGCAGTGCTGTGGAGGTTTTGCTTTGCATAAATGATCTAGACGTCCACAAGCTTATTCTTTCTTTGTCCTAAGTCTAGATCTAAGGAGACAAGTTCCAAGACCTTACACGTAATGGATCACACTCCACATTATATTTTGATTATTTCTTTTTCCACTTTGAGTGAATTAAAGGTACTTGGGCAATAAATTGATGATACGAGTGCCCAAACTTGCACACAGTCGTCTTTATCCAGAGGACATCTAGGGCTGAAGGTTGGGGATCCGGCCCTGTGACTGGAAGGTCATTGGTTTGATTCCTTAGACCAACAGGACACAGCTTGAACAAGACACCTAACCCCCAACTGCTACCCGGGGACTGTGGATAGGGCTGCCTACCACTTCAGGCAAAGTGATCACAATTGTGGGTGATGCCAGCCATCCTACTCACAACATGTTCAGCGTCCTGCCTACTGGGAAGAGGTACGGGAGTCTCCATTCCCGTACCACCAGACTCTCCAACAGCTTCATCCACCAGGCTGTGAGGATGCTGAACTCTCTCCCCTCAGCCCCACCAGGACTGACAAGAAGCCAGGGACTCTAAATAACCCTAGCACCCCAACACATCTACACTACTTGCACTACCTGCTAATACAATCCTTGGATGCCTTGCACTGCCTATACAGCTACCTCAGACTTCTATCACACCGTGAATGACTCGGCCTTGTGAATTGACAATAAAGCTGACTTGACTTGTAGGTTCACTGGTATATGTGGGTGTTTCACTGGTTGGGTTAAATGCTTGGGGAAAACCCAAGTGGCAACTAGTTCTGACTGGACTATGACCTAACGATGTGTCATACAGTGTTAGAAAACATGTGATCAAGTCTCGTAGAGGTTACTGAGCAGCTCCAAATGGTTTGGGACCTGATTTAGGGATGCAGGAAGCACCATGCTAATTGGTGTGGCCCTCATAGTAACAGGGCAAAACGAAAAATTCCTGTTTCCGACACCAAACAAGTCTCGGCTGATCGACTACACTTAAGGTACGGGGGGCTGTTTCTCTGATTCTTTTATCAAGGCAGCTGTCGGCGTAGAACACAGCGAGTGAGTGAGCGTGGGGAGGTGATGTGGGGGTTCCAGGTTGAAAACACTGTATAATTCACATGCTACTGACAGCCTTGGCGGAGAAAACAGAACGCTCTGCCAAAGGGTTTGATGTAACGTCAAGAAATACTTGCCGGAGCGTTACAGGACTTAAAAGTGGAAAGGCTGAAATGGAACAGGGGCTGTTGAAGGCCTGGCGTGGCCTACAACATCTCTCTTCAACCATACCAGCCTCGTCCTGCTTTAGCTTTACATTAGCGCATGTCTCCTTGTGATATGCAGGAAAGTGCAGAAGTCAGAGGCTGTCCAATCAGATTAACAGCGGATTGATCTTTGAGAGATTGAGGAGAACATCCAGCTCCACTCCTGCAACAGATCTGAGAACATCCAACAGGTGTTTCTGTCCATCCTTTCTCTGTGAGAAGACACCACAACAGGGTTTTACATTGGGGGGGACACATTTGCTAATATGAACCCTAAAATATTAGCTATAAACTGATTCCACTGTAGGTAAGGTAGTAAATCACTGTATGTATAGTTTAGAATTACAGTAAATTATAAATAAATAAACAAAATATAACATTATCTGTACGTCTGTTTATTATTAGATAAATCCAATTAAAGATCAATTTACAAACTAAACTAGATACTCCACACTACATGCTGTCAAACTTTTAATCTATACATACAATGTCTGGATTATATACACATATAACTAAAAAATATATTATTTTCTTTGGAGTATAATTCTAAAATGAAATGATAATAAATGTATGTTAAGGTTTCCTGACTAGACTAGACTAACATTAATGTTAGACAGTAAGGCTGCGTCCCAAACAGCGCCCTCTGGAACATTACATACTGCACTACTGACAGCACTTCTAATGATGGCGTCCTTTTATATATTCATTAATTTATTTATTTCATTTTTTATATTTTATTATTTCACGTATGTATTGTAGTAGCAGTCTGCAGTTTGGGGCGTGGCCAGAGAGTAATGTAACTTTACGTTTCAGAGTGCTTACTGACTAAAGTTATATAAATGTTAGCTAACCCGAACCCTCCTAATCTGTTACCATAACAACCAATTATACTAAAGCTGTTTTATTTCAGTATATATGATAATCGTTGCTAGACTGTTAACCCGTAATTAGTTTGTGTGTAAAGAGTTTGTGAACTGATTGCTTAAAAACTAAAGTTTTATTACTTAAAATGTTTTCATATGTTTTACTATTTTGAAAGAATAACTGAGTACAATAATATTTTTAAATTGAACAAACTTAAAATATCAGCTTTTAGCTTGGACCACGCCCCTGTAGCACCTTGCCAAATTCTCATTGGTCAGTTCAATCTAGACTAGTTTGAGTTGTTTAGTGGAGCTTGTAAAGGTTTGAAGTCTTTTTCTATTTTCACTGTGAGATTTGGAGTTTTCTGAGTTTAACTTCTTTTCCTCGGACAGAAACTCTGTAGTGCTGGAATTTCTCTACAGTGGACATTTTCTCCATTGTTTTCTTTTCTTGAAGAACTACAGAGGACTACAATTAACCAAGGCGCCCTCTCTTTTTCACATTCTGGAACTTGGTAAGTAGTTTTCCGTGTTCAAATGGTGTAAAGCTGTTGTTCTGCAGTTGAATCTGATCTAAAGTTAGAAAATGTAATTTACTGTGTTTTTATCATTTCAATGTGTAAACTGTATTTAAGAATTATTGTAAGATAAACAGTTTTCTAACTAGACCAATCAAAACCAGTCATCATCACTACTGAACCCTTCAAGAGTCAGGATCATCCTAGATGATCCCAGTGATGTAATCTTAAATCTAATCAAACTAAATGTAACTGCTTTCTGTGTTCTTTAGACGTAGAACATCAGCTTTTTATGGAGACTGTTTTTAATTCTGATTACAGGAAACTAAATGTTGAGTTGAATTAAATGGTCAGTAGGGTTGATTTTACTAAATAGTTTAAGTACAAACAATTTAGATTTCATTGTATTCAACTCAAATGATCACTTCCAGTCTATTTGATATTTAAGTTGATTTTACTCAAACCATTAGATTTTCTCTAGTTTGCATTACTTCAATATTTTAAGGTTTACAGTGTATGCCGATGCAGATGCATCAAAGAAAGAAGCTGAACACTGAACTAACCTAACTCAGAGCCCAGAACCTCAACACCACTGAATGGGAACCAGCTTTTAAGACTGAACTAAAAAGTGGACACACTGAACATCCAAACGTTCAGTTTTGGACATTGCGCCTTGACTGGATCTACCACATGGTATCTCTCTGGTCCTCTCATTGGCTCAACTGTGACTAGACATACTCTAGGAAGATCGTTTTCAGGGGATAATTGTGGTACACTTTGATAATGGCTCTGATAAAGGTCTTTGAGTGCGGCTGACACGGCCATTGAGGATGGACTTTATAGTGGGTTACGCGATGCTATGAAGTGGAAGATATTGTCTCTGCTCAGTATTATAGCCAGCAGCAAAACAGCAAGGCCTGAAAGATTACACTCAGATAGAGCCTTATCTTGGCAGTGATCTCTAGAGAAAAGCCTTGTGTACAAGTGTCAAGTGGGAAGAATAATTACCCCAGCGTGTCAGACATTGTCCTGGTATACAGAAGGCACTGCTGAAGGGTCATTCTACTCTTCTTCAGTATGATGTTGTAGCACTTTCGTTCCCCAATTTCAGCCCCAACCGTGGCAGAGAAGTGTTGGAGGTCTGAAGTTAGCTTCTTTAGTGTTAGCAGTGGAGCTACCTGCATGCCCTACTCTGTAAACCTGGCTTTGTTGATTGTGCTTAAAGAGTTTGAGGAAAGTGATTGCCTTAAAATATTGAAGTAATGCAAACTAGAGAAAATCTAATGGTTTGAATAAAATCAACTTAAATATCAAATAGACTGGAAGTGATCATTTGAGTTGAATACTAAATTGTTTATACTTAAAGTATTTAGTAAAATCAACCCTACTGACCATTTAATTCAACTCAACATTTAGTTTCCTGTATTCAGAATTAAAAACAGTCTCCATAAAAAGCTGATGTTCTACGTCTAAAGAACACAGACAGCAGTTACATTTAGTTTGATTTGATTTAAGATTACATCACTGGGATCATCTAGGATGATTCTGACTCTTGAAGGGTTCAGTAGTGATGACTGGTTTTGATTGGTCTAGTTAGAAAACTGTTTATCTTACAATAATTCTTAAATACAGTTTACACATTGAAATGATAAAAACACAGTAAATTACATTTTCTAACTTTAGATCAGCATCAACTGCAGAACAACAGTTTTACACCACTTGAACACGGAAAACTACTTACCAAGTTCCAGAATGTGAAAAAGAGAGGGCGCCTTGGTTAATTGTAGTCCTCTGTAGTTCTTCAAGAAAAGAAAACAATGGAGAAAATGTCCACTGTAGAGAAATCCCAGCACTACAGAGTTTCTGTCCGAGGAAAAGAAGTTAAACTCAGAAAACTCCAAATCTCATAGTGAAAATAGAAAAAGACTTCAAACCTTTACAAGCTCCACTAAACAACTCAAACTAGTCTAGATTGAACTGACCAATAAGAATCTGGCACGGTGCTACAGTCCTACCAACTCTAGGCACCTAACTACAGAAAGGTCAGGGACTTGAACTCATGATCTCCTGGTAACTAAGTTGGTTTGTGGAGCCAGTAAGTTATTCATAGCTTTGTGGTCAAGAGTTCATCAAGAGGTCACCCAAGCTAGTTCCTCTTTTTTGAAAACCAAAGGGCATACTCTTTTCTATTAGGATCAGTCCTGACTCCAGCTCTACAGACCTTCCGGTGCCTCACTCTTCCTTCAAGCTTCTCATTCAGGTTTTCCTGTTTTGTCTCCAATGGGACAGCGGTTGCATCCTGGTGCCTGTCCAGCTTCTTCTTCAAATTTTCAGGTTCCACCTTAAATGGTGCTGAGGTTACGTGATGGCACCTCAGGCAACCCAGGTTAACTGCTGCACCATAAAGTTAAGCAGTTAGACCAGGGGAGCCCAGTCCTGGCCATGGGGATCTACCCCCCTGCAGAGTTTAGCTCAATCTCTAGTCTGGCTCACACCTGATCCAGGTCATGAAGGTCTTGTGAGGCATCTGAATAGCAGAGCCAGGAATGGTGGATCTCAACTCTCCACAGGGATCGATCTTCAGAACCAGGATTGGGCAGTTTGTAGAGCTATAAAGCGTGGTCTGGTAAAAATTTCCAGTCGCCCTCTAGTAACAGCTTCAGAACAAATTCTCGAATCTCTTCAGCTGTCGTTCCAGGAGGATTCCGAGCTGCTTTTCTTGCACACATTAGGTGAATTATAGAGAACAACATATTTGAGAAAGCTATTCCATTCTGGTTAGAGTGGGACGGAATGGTTCTCGGTAGAGTGAAAGCCATTCAAGAGAAAATATTTATCCTCTTTAGCTCCTCGGACTGAAATAGTCCAAACATATAGACGACTGTAATCGTCAGCAGACAGATGGGTTTTAAAAAAGGCCTCCTGGAATAGTGGATGCTGCTTTTGAGTAAGCATTAAAAAAGAACACACGGCAGCTAAATATAATATCTGGTGTTTGAGTGTTACCGCTTCAGTTCTTTTCAAGAGACTCGATTTCAGTTCCTCACACCTCCAAAGTTCAGGCTTATACATTGGCTCTGTTTCTCACCATCCAAATAACTCACCATCCAAATAACCCCTAACACATGGAGTGCTGTTGAATTTCTGGACTCTGGGTGGTCAGTCCATCGTTCTGCTTTTTTGTTTGTCTCCTGAGAATGATCTTCCTAGAGTATGTCTAGGTGCAGTTAGCCAATGACGGGACCAAAGAAGCCATGCAGTAGATCCAATCAAGCCTCAGGGTGTCCAAGAAACATCCAAAACTAAATATAATATCTGATGTTTGAGGGTTACAGCTTCAGTTCTTTTCAAGAGACTCAATTTCAGTTGCCCACACCTCCAAAGTTCAGGCTTATACATTGGCTCTGTTTCTCACCATCCAAATAACCCCAAACACATTGAGTGCTGTTGATGGTCTAGACTTTGGTGGGGTCAGTCCATTCAATGGTGTTTAGGTTGTGGACTCTGGTGGGGTCAGTGTATTCAATGGTGTTAAGATTCTTGACTCTGGGGTGGGGAGTCCATTCAGTGGTGTTGAGATTCTTGACTCTGGGGTGGTCAGTCCATGCAGTGGTGTTGAGGTTCTGGACTCTGGGGTGGTCAGCCCACTCAGTGGTGCTGAGGTTCTGGACTCTGGGGTGGTGAGATTATTCAGTGGTGTTGAGGTTCTGGACTCTTGGTTGGTCAGTCCATTCAGTGGTGTTGAGATTCTTGACTCTGGGGTGGTCAGTCCATTCAGTGGTGTTGAGGTTCTGGACTCTGGGGTGGTAAGTCCATTCAGTGGTGTTGAGGTTCTGGACTCGGGGGTGGTAAGTCCATTCAGTGGTGTTGAGGTTCTGGACTCTGGGGTGGTAAGTCCATTCAGAGGTGTTAAGGTTCTGGACTCTGGGTTGGTCAGTCCATTCAGTGGTCTTGAGGTTCTGTGAGTGTATGAGTGAGTGTGTGTTGGCCAGTGAATAAGATGGTAACTGTAACTTCCTGTAGGAAAGACCTGTAAGAGCTAGCGCTCACATACAAAACAGTTGTTTGTTTGTTTATCTATTTGTTTGTTTGTTTGTATTTATTCTAATGCTTGTGTTTTGCTGAACAAACTGCTCAGACATACAGCTTCACAGAGCCTCTCCTCAGACGCCTCAGACTTTAGCACAGTACTGTATATAAATAAATAAATAATTAAATATGCGAGGAACAGCTGTTTAAACCTCTCTCTCTCTCTCTCTCTCTCTCTCTCTCACACACACACACACACACACACATTTGTCCCCACACAGGTGTCTAATTTGTTTATTACAAACAAGCAAGCTGTCAAATCATTAAAGGCCAGCGTCACTGACCTCTCCCGTGTTTACCGCAGTACTGTGCTGTCATTAATTGAAATTTGAATTTTAAGGCAGCGACTCGTGTGGTTTGTGTCTCCGGCGCTGTGGAGAAGTCCTAAGACCTTCTTCAAGATACGTATCAGCAGAATTCTGGAGCATATTTGCATTTAAATATATGCCAATATATCATGGCATCAGCATGGACGAGGACGTTGCTCTTGTTAGATCAGCAGCGATGGAGAACACTGCCCCCCCCCTCCCCCCCCATACAGCGAAGCACAAGCGGGGATCCTGCAGGAGGAGATAATATACATGTGGATGACTCACACACACAAACCCCACTCTCCCCCGTCTCCCCGGACACAATTACTCCAACAGCCTGTGCGCTACTAATGTACGGGTATGTAGCGGCTGGTATAGTGTAGTGGATAGTACAGAGTAGTGTAATATAGTGGTTGGTATAGTGTAGTGGATAGTACAGAGTAGTGTAATATAGTGGTTGGTATAGTGTAGTGGATAGTACAGAGTAGTGTAATATAGTGGTTGGTATAGTGTAGTGGATAGTACAGAGTAGTGTAATATAGTGGTTGGTATAGTGTAGTGGATAGTACAGAGTAGTGTAATATAGCGGTTGGTATAGTGTAGTGGATAGTACAGAGTAGTGTAATATAGTGGTTGGTATAGTGTAGTGGATAGTACAGAGTAGTGTTATATAGTGGTTGGTATAGTGTAGTGGATAGTACAGAGTAGTGTAATATAGTGGTTGGTATAGTGTAGTGGTTGGTATAGTGTTGTGGTTGGTATAGTGTAGAGGTTGGTATAGTGTAGCTGTTGGTATAGTGTAGTTGTGGGTATAGTACAGTGGGTATATAGTGGTTGGTATAGTGTAGTGGTTGGTATAGTGTAGAGGTTGGTATAGTGTAGTTGTGGGTATAGTGTAGCTATTGGTATAGTGTAGTTGTGGGTATAGTACAGTGGGTATATAATGGTTTGTATAGTGTACTGGTGGGTATAGTGTAGCTGTTGGTATAGTGTAGAGGTTGGTATAGTGTAGTTGTGGGTATAGTACAGTGGGTATACAGTGGTTGGTATAGGGCAGTGATTGGTATAGTGTAGTGGTGGGTATAGTGTAGTTCTGGGTATAGTGTAGTTGTGGGTATAGTACAGTGGGTATATAGTGGTTGGTATTGGGTAGTGATTGGTATAATGTAGTGGTGGGTATAGTGTAGTTGTGGGTATAGTGTAGTTGTGGGTATAGTACAGTGGGTATATAGTGGTTGGTATAGGGTAGTGATTGGTATAGTGTAGTGGTGGGTATAGAGTAGTTGTGGGTATAGTGTAGAGGTTGGTACAGCGTAGTTGTGGGTATAGTACAGTGGGTATATAGTGGTTGGTATAGGGTAGTGATTGGTATAATGTAGTGGTGGGTATAGTGTAGAGGTTGGTATAGTGTAGTTGTGGGTATAGTACAGTGGGTATATAGTGGTTGGTATAGGGTAGTGATTGGTATAATGTAGTGGTGGGTATAGTGTAGCTATTTGTATAGTGTAGTTGTGGGTATAGTATAGTGGGTATATAGTGGTTGGTATAGTGTACTGGTGGGTATAGTGTAGCTGTTGGTATAGTGTAGAGGATGTTATAGTGTAGTTGTGGGTAAAGTACAGTGGGTATATTATGGTTGGTATAGTGTAGTTCTGGGTATAGTGTAGTTGTGGGTATAGTACAGTGGGTATATAGTGGTTGGTATAGGGTAGTGATTGGTATAATGTAGTGGTGGGTATAGTGTAGAGGATGTTATAGTGTAGTTGTGGGTATAGTACAGTGGGTATATAGTGGTTGGTATAGGGTAGTGATTGGTATAATGTAGTGGTGGGTATAGTGTAGAGGTTGGTATAGTGTAGTTGTGGGTATAGTACAGTGGGTATATAGTGGTTGGTATAGGGTAGTGATTGGTATAATGTAGTGGTGGGTATAGTGTAGCTATTGGTATAGTGTAGTTGTGGGTATAGTATAGTGGGTATATAGTGGTTGGTATAGTGTACTGGTGGGTATAGTGTAGTGGTGGGTATAGTGTAGAGGATGTTATAGTGTAGTTGTGGGTATAGTACAGTGGGTATATAGTGGTTGGTATAGGGTAGTGATTGGTATAGTGTACTGGTGGGTATAGTTTAGTGGTGGGTATAGTGTAGCTGTTGGTATAGTGAAGTTGTGGGTATAGTACAGTGGGTACATAGTGGTTGGTATAGGGTAGTGATTTGTATAGTGTAGTGGTGGGTATAGTGTAGAGGTTGGTATAGTGTAGTTGTGGGTATAGTATAGTGCGTACATAGTGGTTGGTATAGGGTAGTGATTGGTATAGTGTAGTGGTGGGTATAGTGTAGAGGTTGATATAGTGTAATGGTGGGTATAGTGTAGCTGTTGGTATAGTGTAGTTGTGGGTATAGTGTAGTTGTGGGTATAGTACAGTGGGTATATAGTGGTTGGTATAGGGTAGTGATTGGTATAGTGTAGTGGTGGGTATAGTGTCGCTGTTTGTATAGTATAGTGGGTATACAGTTTTGCCTTCACAGACGTTTAAACTAGTGTGATTAGTGATTGGCCATTAGCATGTTTGTAGCTGCTGTTAAACTCTGCGTGGATGTTGTTGTGATATCAGTGATATCAGTGAATAATCTTGACTTGACTGGACTTGACATGTAGACCAGGTTTTGAGAGCCCCTCCGAAACATCTGTACCGTGGTCTCCTCAAGAATAAAGCTTATACTTTGAACTGGTCTCCCTCTTCATTTTGATGGCAAGAAAAGAAGTTACCACAGGATCTGAACCTGTCAGTAAATAGGGCTTTTAACGAGTAGCAGGACGTGTACAATGGTTGGTAAGATGGCGGACGTAGTGGGTCCAAGATTGCGTGGTTCCTAAACAACTAGTCTACCGCTGGAGCAGCACCTACTGGGTCCAGTCTAGTACCCACTGACATAGTAGGAGATTTCAGATGCATCCTCTGACTCCCTGTTGGTCATTGTCCAGGAACATTTGACACACAAGACCTTCCGTTGGAGTGCCGGGGACGTCCCCTTTCCTTGATTAGGTCACACATCAGCTTCTTTATGGTGTCCCATCGTGATCTCCAGATTTTCTTAGACTTTTCTAATAGTGGACCCGTGAACAGGTTCCTGCAGTTTGTAGAGTCTGTAGATCTTCTGCTGTTGAGCTTGAATTCTTTCTCATCTTACTCAGGAGCTGGTTGCATTCTTGGAGTGACTTTAACGTCCACGCTATGCCTGGACTGATGTTCACGCAAGTCTTTGGAGGTGCTATTGGAGCTTTTCCAGCTTCATTCTTCTGTATAATGTATCTTCTGCAAGTGACGTAGTAGGCAATATCGGATGCATCCTTTGACCATCCATTGGTCAACGTCCAGGAACATTTGACACACAAGACCTTCCGTTGGAGTGTCGGGGGCGTCCACGTTCCTTGATTAGGTCACCCAACACAACCCGGGCCTCATTCCCGATGCTTAAATTTGGGTCAGACGTATGACAAAACCGAGTTGTTGGGCCAAATTTGTGTTACAGGACTTGCAGGATCTACTGGTAACAACTCCCGTAGGTCTTCCATAAGACTTCTGCGTACATTTTATAAACATCTCTTGGACATTCAGACATCCTTTGAATGAAACTACAACTAAAGCAGCATCTGGAAGTTTCCTTGATACATCCAAGTTGCAACAGTGTGGGTCAGGTATCAAATGTTTTGATATCATTCAATTCATGATTCCCCCAACCATTGCAAACCATGATGCTTCCTCCACCATGCTTCACACTTGGGATGAGGTTCTGGTTTGCATTCGTCCAATGTAGTCCCATCAGACCAGAGAACATTTTCCTAGAAGCATGGTGGAACACACAGGAAGTCCTGGGCAAACAAGAAATGGGGCACAATGTTCTTTATTTAAACAGCAGCAGCTCCCGTCGTGATCTCCAGACTTACTCAGACTTTTCTAATAGTGGACCCGTGAACAGGTTCCTGCAGTTTGTAGAGTCTGTAGATCTTCTGCTGTTGAGCTTGAATTCTTTCTCATCTTACTCAGGAGCTGGTTGCATTCTTGGAGTGACTTTAATGTCCACGCTATGCCTGGACTGATGTTCACGTAAGTCTTTGGAGGTGCTTTTGGAACCTTTCCAGCTTCATGCTTCTGTATAATGTATCTTCTGCAAGTGACGTAGTAGGCAATTTCGGATGCATCCATTGACTCCCTATTGGTCAATGTCCGGGAACATTTGACACACAAGAACTTCCGTTGGAGTGTCGGGGGCATCCACGTTCCTTGATTAGGTCACCCTACACAACTCGGACCTCATTCCTGATGCTTAAATTCGGGTCCAAGTTGTTGGGCCAAATTTGGGTTACAGGACTTGCAGGATCTACGGGTAACAATTCGCAAGGTCCTGTAGGTCTTCCATAAGACTTCTGTGTACGCTTCATAAACTTCCTTTGGACATTCAGATGTCTTTTGAATGAAACTACAACTAAAGCAGCATCTGGAAGTTTCTTTGCTAACATCCGAGTTGCAACAGCTTGGGTCAGATGAGGATGTACAGAAATAACCTCGGCAAGAAACTTGGGTCTCTCGATCTCTTGGTCTCTCTCTCTCTCTTTCTCTCTGTGTCCTTTCCCGTCTCGCCCATGTCCTGAGGCGCTGACTCTTTGACAGGAAGGATCTGTCTGCAGTGTCTGGTGTAATTAGCGCTGACTTGCTGAGTGGAGAGAGAGGAGCACACACATGAGTAAGCATCTAGAGCACTACTGTCTACTTCTGACGTGACCTTCGCGACCTTACTGAGCACATCCCCTCGGAGCCCACCACTGATCCGGCCATGTTGTGTTGGTGTCTTGTTAGACTAAAGTGCATGAGCTGTTCACTCATTACGACCGTGTAATGCCACCGGCCACTTTATTAGAAACACGTTCCCTCCACTTTCACTCGCTGGCCACTTTATTAGAAACACTTAGAAACGGTTGCAGGAGAAGTTGGAGTTACCAGAGGGCCTACGATTGTTCTCTACATCACCATCATAGACAAGCTCAGTCTAAACTACAGGCTAGAAACTGTACGTGACCCTTGAATTTAATAACCTGGAGGTCTTCTTCATTGGCTTCACCTCCTCCAAGCGTTTCCTGTAGCTCAATTTAAAAAGATCTGCCCAACACTGAGGAGGAATCCTGGACCTGCAGATGTGTGTCTTGCTCTTGGACAGTCCTCTTCAGGTCATATACCACAGCATCTCAAAGAGGCCAGAACTCTGTATTGGTCTTTCAAAAACCTTTGGTTCTGTAGCTAATTAACTTCTATGCTTTGAGTAATTTTCTTGTTACCTCACCCCACATCTTCTCAGCTTGAGGTCATTGAGGTCATATGTTCTCCTATAAAATGTTTTGAATTCATGATTCCCCCAACCATTGCAAACCGGGATGCTTCCTCCACCATGCTTCACACTTGGGATGAGGTTCTGGTGTGCATTTATCCAATTTAGTCCAATCAGACCAGAGAACATTTTCCCAGAAGCATGATGGAACACACAGGAAGTCTTGGGCAAACAAGAAACGAGGCACAATGTTCTTTTTTTAAACAGCAGCAGCTCCTTTATGGTGCCCCTTCATGATCTCCAGGCTTACTCAGACTTTTCTAATACTGGACCCGTGAACAGGTTCCTGTAGTTTGTAGAGTCTGTAGATCTTGAGTTTAAGTTCTTCCTCATCTTACTCAGGAGTTGGCTGCATTCTTGGAGTGATGTTAACATCCACGCTATGCCTGGACTGATGTTCACGTAAGTCTTTGGAGGTGCTTTTGGAGCATTTCCAGCTCCATGCTTCTATATAATGTATCTTCTGCAAGTAATTGATGTCCACTAACTGGCCAATTTATTAAAAACACCTACTTGAAACATCCAGTAACAGGCCATTTTATTAGAAACACCTACCTTGTACTTCTGCTAACTGGCCACTTTATTAGAAACACCTACATTTAACTTCCACTAACTGGACACTTTATCAGAAACACCAACCTTGTACTTGCATTAACTGGACACTTTATTAGAAACACCAACCTTGTACTTATATTAACTGGACACTTTATTAGAAACACCTACATTTAACTTCCACTAACTGGACACTTTATTAGAAACATCAACCTTTTATTTACATTTACTGGGCATTTTATTAGAAACACCTACCTTGTACTTCCACTTACTGGCCACTTTATTAGAAACACTTACCTTGTACTTTCACTAACTGGCCACTTTATTAGAAACGCTTACCTTGTACTTCCACAAACTGGCAGTTTTATTAGAAACACCCACCTTGTATTTCCACTAACTGGCCACTTTATTAGAAACGCCAACCTTGTGCTTTCACTAACTGGCCACTTTATTAGAAACACCCACCTTATACTTCCACTAACTGGCCACTTTATTAGAAACACCCACCTTATACTTCCACTAACCGGCCACTTTATTAGAAACACCCACCTTGTACTTTCACTCACTGGCCACTTTATTAGAAACGCCAACCTTGTGCTTTCACTAACTGGCCACTTTATTAGAAACACCCAACTTATACTTCAACTAACTGGCCACTTTATTAGAAACACCCACCTTCTACTTCCACTAACTGGCCACTTTATTAGAAACACCCACTTTGTACTTTCACTCACTGGCCACTTTATTAGAAACACCCACCTTGTACTTCCACTGACTGGTCAGGTTTTCTGTTATCTACTCAGCGGGCTGGGGAGAGCGTGTTGGCTGAGATTAGGAAGGAGGAGCAGAGTTCATAGCCTTAATACAAAGTCAAACTCAATCGGCCTCGTCGCCGAGCCGCGGAGAAGAAGCTCCTTTGATGAAAGCCACTTGGCTGTCAGGTCACTTATCATTTGCGGGGCATTGATATTAATTCTGCCCCGAACGTGATGGAGCGCTCCACAAACTCCTGCTTCTGTCCGTCTGAGGAATTTCAATTACATCAGCGCGCAGGAGAGGACAAGGGCGGGCTGGGCCGTTACGTAACGCGTGTCGGTCAGAGGGAGCGCAGAGCGTGCGGGCAGATGGGGATCCACAGTGACACGGAAAGCCGAGCGCAACCCGAGCGGACAGCACGGAGCCAAATGCTGGTTCTGATGGTTATATCACCAACAGAGAGCGGCCTGACCCGGAGAGAGGATGAACGTGGACAGAAGGGTAAACTGTGGTAGTGAGGATTTCACCGAGCTCAGCATAAACCATTAACATACTGAAACAAACAACTACAGACTACTGATTAACACATGAATCATCAAACACAGAAATGTAGGGTTTAGTGTAAATGTAGGAGTTAGGGTTTAGTGTAAATGTAGGAGTTAGTGTTTAGTGTAAATGTAGGAGTTAGTGTTTAGTGTAAATGTAGGAGTTAGGGTTTAGTGTATATGTAGGAGTTAGTGTTTAGTGTAAATGTAGGAGTTAGGGTTTAGTGTAAATGTAGGAGTTAGGGTTTAGTGTAATTGTAGGAGTTAGTGTTTAGTGTAAATGTAGGAGTTAGTGTTTAGTGTAAATGTAGGAGTTAGGGTTTAGTGTAAATGTAGGAGTTAGTGTTTAGTGTAAATGTAGGGGTTAGTGTTTAGTGTAAATGTAGGGGTTAGTGTTTAGTGTAAATGTAGGAGTTAGTGTTTAGTGTAAATGTAGGAGTTAGGGTTTAGTGTAAATGTAGGAGTTAGTGTTTAGTGTAAATGTAGGAGTTATGGTTTAGTGTAAATGTAGGAGTTAGTGTTTAGTGTAAATGTAGGGGTTATGGTTTAGTGTAAATGTAGGAGTTATTTTTTAGTGTGAATGTAAGGGTTAGTGTTTAGTGTAAATATAGGGGTTAGTGTTTAGTGTAAATATAGGGGTTAGGGTTTAGTGTAAATGTAGGAGTTAGGGTTTAGTGTAAATATAGGGGTTAGTGTTTAGTGTAAATGTAGGGGTTAGGGTTTAGTGTAAATGTTGGAGTTAGTGTTTAGTGTAAATGTAGGAGTTATGGTTTAGTGTAAATGTAGGAGTTAGGGTTTAGTGTAAATGTAGGAGTTAGTGTTTAGTGTAAATGTAGAGGTTAGGGTTTAGTGTAGATGTAGGAGTTAGTGTTTAGTGTAAATGTAGGGGTTAGGTGTAAATGTAGGAGTTAGTGTTTATTGTAAATGTAGGGGTTAGGGTTTAGTGTAAATGTTGGAGTTAGTGTTTAGTGTAAATGTAGGGGTTAGGGTTTAGTGTAAATGTAGGGGTTAGTGTTTAGAGTAAATGTAGGAGTTAGTGTTTAGTGTAAATATAGGGGTTAGGGTTTAGTGTAAATGTAGGGGTTAGTGTTTAGTGTAAATGTAGGAGTTAGTGTTTAGTGTAAATGTAGGAGTTAGGGTTTAGTGTAAATGTAGGGGTTAGTGTTTAGAGTAAATGTAGGGGTTAGTGTTTAGTGTAAATATAGGGGTTAGGGTTTAGTGTAAATGTAGGGGTTAGTGTTTAGTGTAAATGTAGGAGTTAGTGTTTAGTGTAAATGTAGGGGTTAGGGTTTAGTGTAAATGTAGGGGTTAGTGTTTAGTGTAAATGTAGGAGTTAGTGTTTAGTGTAAATGTAGGAGTTAGTGTTTAGTGTAAATGTAGGGGTTAGTGTTTAGTGTAAATATAGGGGTTAGTGTTTACTGTAAATATAGGAGTTAGTGTTTAGTGTAAATATAGGGGTTAGTGTTTAGTGTAAATGTAGGAGTTAGTGTTTAGTGTAAATGTAGAGGTTAGTGTTTAGTGTAAATATAGGGGTTAGTGTTTACTGTAAATATAGGAGTTAGTGTTTAGTGTAAATATAGGGGTTAGTGTTTAGTGTAAATATAGGGGTTAGGGTTTAGTGTAAATGTAGGAGTTAGGGTTTAGTGTAAATATAGGGGTTAGTGTTTAGTGTAAATGTAGGAGTTAGGGTTTAGTGTAAATGTAGGAGTTAGTGTTTAGTGTAAATGTAGGAGTTAGTGTTTAGTGTAAATGTAGGAGTTAGTGTTTAGTGTAAATGTATGGGTTAGGGTTTAGTGTAAATATAGGAGTTAGGGTTTAGTGTAAATATAGGGGTTAGTGTTTAGTGTAAATGTAGGAGTTAGTGTTTAGTGTAAATGTAGGGGTTATGGTTTAGTGTAAATGTAGGAGGTAGGGTTTAGTTTAAATGTAGGAGTTAGGGTTGAGTGTAAATGTAGGAGTTAGGGTTTAGTGTAAATGTAAGGGTTAGGGTTTAGTTTAAATGTAGGGGTTAGGGTTTAGTGTAAATGTAGGGGTTAGGGTTTATTGTAAATGTAGGAGTTAGTGTTTAGTGTAAATGTAGTAGTTAGTGTTTAGTGTAAATGTAGGAGTTAGTGTTTAGTGTAAATGTAGGAGTTAGTGTTTAGTGTAACTCTAGGGGTTAGTGTTTAGTGTAAATGTAGAGGTTAGGGTTTAGTGTAAATATAGGAGTTAGGGTTTAGTGTAAATGTCGAGGTTAGTGTTTAGTGTAAATGTAGGAATTAGTGTTTAGTGTAAATGTAGGAGTTATTGTTTAGTGTGAATATAAGGGTTAGTGTTTAGTGTAAATGTAGAGGTTAGGGTTTAGTGTAAATGTAGGAGTTATTGTTTAGTGTGAATGTAAGGGTTAGTGTTTAGTGTAAATGTAGAGGTTAGGGTTTAGTGTAGATTTAGGAGTTAGTGTTTAGTGTAAATGTAGGGGTTAGGGTTAGGTGTAAATGTAGGAGTTAGTGTTTATTGTAAATGTAGGGGTTAGGGTTTAGTGTAAATGTTGGAGTTAGTGTTTAGTGTAAATGTAGGGGTTAGGGTTTAGTGTAAATGTAGGGGTTAGTGTTTAGAGTAAATGTAGGGGTTAGTGTTTAGTGTAAATATAGGGGTTAGGGTTTAGTGTAAATGTAGGGGTTAGTGTTTAGTGTAAATGTAGGAGTTAGTGTTTAGTGTAAATGTAGGAGTTAGGGTTTAGTGTAAATGTAGAGTTTAGGGTTTACTGTAAATGTAGGGGTTAGTGTTTAGTGTAAATGTAGGAGTTAGGGTTTAGTGTAAATATAGGGGTTAGGGTTTAGTTTAAATGTAGGTGTTAGGGTTTAGTGTAAATGTAGGGGTTAGGGTTTAGTTTAAATGTAGGAGTTAGGGTTTAGTGTATATGTAGGTGTTAGTGTTAAGTGTAAATGTAGGCATTTGTGTTTAGTGTAAATGTAGGCATTAGGGTTTAGTGTAAATGTAGGGATTAGGGGCTATTGTGTACCTACCCATGTACTATATTTAATGGGGACCTGATTATAGCTGATGATGTAAGGACATATTTATCCACCTGTCTCACTTATTTAAATCCTGACTGTCCCTTATGGACGTCATATGGTGCAACTTGTCTTCAAACCCTAAATCAAATGAACTCCTGTGACTGTATTCGTATTGAAGGTCTTACTTTGTTGTTAAAATATACCTAGTCTGGTGGCGCTCACCTGCCCTCTGTCACATGTGTAGCTGTGAAGAAGACTTCTATTAGAGAGAAAAGAAAAACAAACAGCCAAACAATCCCCCGAGCTTGGCGTTCAGAGACAAAAGAATGAGAGAAAACAGAGGCACTCTATATTATTTCTCAATGTCAGGTTCCTCAAGGTCGCCCTCTGTTTTTAAACTGACAATTGCTTTTCTCCGAGTCGTCTTTGGGCTCCCCGTCAAATCCAACTCAAACCATCAAATCCAGAAGGAGTTAGAAGATAGAACACATACACATGCTGGAAATTTGGCCTCAGCCTGTTTCTGAGGAGCAGAGTAACCAGCCCTAATCAGCACAGTCATATCTGATTATGAACTGCACTCCTACAAATGTCATCAGTCGTATTAGATATTCCATCGGCCGTTGTGGGTCCAATTATTTATTCATTTTGCACATACGATAACTGAGTGAATGCTGTGCAGAACCCAAGGTGCAAAAGAGACCACCTTCCACTGTCACTATGGGTCTGAAGGCTTTTCCGGACCTCTAAAGATCAGTCTCAAAAGTTGGTTGACTTTCCTACATATGTCAATGACTGTTCAACCCAGAGTCTCAAATTGTTCTCAATACTGGAATCCACAGCAGGACCAACTCTGGACTTGGTTTGGAGGAGGGCCTCCTTATTGCTGGGTGCTTTCACAAACAAGAATTCCATCTGTTCCAGGATCAATCACAGAATTCCATCTGTTGGTATTGTTGTAACTTCGTTTTTGCCATAGAATGAAGAGGGAGGCCAGTTCAGAGTATAAGCTTTTATTCCTAGGGCCATAGTACCGAAGTTCTCTGAGCTTTCAAACCCTGGTCTCAATCGTGTCTCCAGCTGCATTGTCTTTTATAGGCCCTCCACCTGGCCACGTCGTTATCTTTTGGGTGGGCAGAGGTCCTTGAACAGAAGTTCTAAAGATCACGAGAAGGGTCTGCTAAGCCAGATATGTGACTCCCAAAATAGCAAGGGTCACAAAGCCACAACTTTCCTCGAACTCAGCAGCTTCTGTGTGCCATCTGTATCAACCAGCTTTTAACAGACGCTCTAGTTTTCCTTCAAGTTGCAAGGAACAGCACCATATGTCCAAAACAATTCCTTCACCACTCTCAGGAAACTTGAACAGGAAAGTAACACCGTAAGCTAAAGCAGGCACCTTACGACATGAATCAATCATGGAACCCCACATGAAATGCTGGAAGTGGATAGGTTCACACAAACACACAGTGGACCCGTCCAGAGTTCACTGGAAGTGAATCCCAGAGCCCCAGATTTCTGGAGGACCATGGATCAGCTCTCTGGACTGCTTTGGGACTTGATAACAAAATTAGAATGTTGAAACTAACCTCCACTTTTAACCCATCCAGTGCAGTGAAACACTCTTATTGACAGACACTAGGTGGCAGTGGGCACACTTGCCTGTGGGCAACCCTATCCGCAGTGCCCAGGGAGCAGTTGGGGGTCTTGATCAAGGCAACATCAGTCAAGTCCTGTCAGGGGATTGAGCCAGTGACCTTTTGATCACAAGGCTGGTTCCCCAACCTGCAGCCCATGACTGCTGCAAATAAGCAGTCCCACTTGACCAGATGTTCTGAATTTGCAGAGCAAGCAGTCCTGAGTCTGGATTAAAAAGTCCACTCACTCACTCATCTTCTCTAAGCCACATACCCACTTGGATCACGGCGGGTGCTGGAACAGGTCACAGGGCATACACAAGGACATTCGAACACACTCAAGCCCACTCACACCTGGGGGACAATTTAGTGTCTTCAACTTGCCTGAGCTTATGTCTTTGGCCTGTGGAATGTAACCAAGGCACCCAGAGGAACCCTATGCAGACAGTTGTGGTTGGGGAACCAGGCTTGTAATTCGAAGGTTGTTGGTTTAATCCCCTTAAATGAAAGGATACGAATGAAGTTCCCTTGAGCAAGACACCTAACCTCCAAATGCTCCCCGGGTACTGTGGATAGGGCTGCCCGCCGCTCTGGGTGTGGGTATGTAAATGTATGTGGAATTCTAAGTTCTAACATGCAAACTCCACACAGAGAGGACCCCTGTTGCCTGGCCTGGGGACTGAACCCAGTCCCCTCCTGCTGTGAAGCTGGAAATAACCTGGAAAGTGTAAAAATGCTGTGAATGTATTTGGAATTGCTTGAGTTACAAGGAAACAATGCTTCATTACCTTGATTTCCAGAGGAATGTCCACTAGGGGGCACTGCAGAAAGTGGAGGCTCTTTTAAGCAAGGCAAGGCCTACAAGCTATGACCAGGCCTGTTTTAAAATTATATAACAATCTAACATGGGTTGAAATAGTTGACACCGGGTTTGGCCACAAGGAATCTACCAAAAGCCATCCTTTGTTGTTTGGCACCAAAAAAAACAATAATAATAATAATAATAATAATAATAATAATAATAATAATAATAATAATAATAATAATAATAATAATAATAAAATCAAACTCAAACCTGTGGATACAGACTGTACATCAAACATAAATGTAAGAATAAGCAGAGTCTAATAGCTTGGGTGGCTAGCAGGGTTAACGATCCAACAAGGGTTCTGAAGGTTGTAGGTTCAAATCCCAATACTGACTGGGTATTGGAGGTTCACCCCTTTGGAAAGGCACTTGACCCCACTTTAGCCCAGAGGGCCCTGCTCAATGCATTGCCCCCACAATGCAATGCCCCTTTCCCATGCAAGTTGATCAATGAACTAATGTAATTATCCATGCATTATCTTCCTCTTTATCCCGCTAGTCGGGGTCATGGCTGGAGCCAATCCCAGCATCATCGGGCGAAGTCAGGGTACACCATGGACAGGTCGCCGGTCCATAGATTACATGGCCAACTCACACTCACACCTATGGGCAGTTTAGAGTGAGGTTCAACCTAGCATGTGTTTGGACTGTGGAAGGAAACCGGAGTACTCGGAGGAACCCACTCAAGCACGACTGGCCTGAACCGGGAATCCAACCCGGATAGTCTTGCTGTGAGGCGACAGTGCTGACCACTACACCCCCGTGTATTCATCCTGGCAGTCCGTTCTCATTCCTCTACTTGTCTTCACCTCTAAAACCCAAACTCAAGCCCCAGGCACAGGTTTCGTCCCTGCACTGCTGCTCATGGCCGGCGCTGTGTGGGCCGGCTGAGGCGATGACGGATCAGTATTTAGAGCACGTGTAATGGGTAATAAGGTGTACACTTATATATAGCTGTAATAGCATGCTCTAACACCGACACTGTTTAGTGCCTGTGTGTGAGGCAGATCAAAGCTAGCATTGAGGTGGCAATTATGGAGACAGATCCAGACATACATACACATCAGCTCCGGCCAATTACAGTGTAATTACTCCGAGTGGCGAGACAGGTGGAGAGATTATTTACTGAACAAACCGAGGATGCCATTCAGGTCCGGGAGGCCTGCAGCACCGCCGAGTGCAGAGCTGCCCTCATGCTGATGCACCTCGTTCAGCTCACCAGGAGCTTGCTCAGTAGCGAAAGCTAAACTCTGCATTTCTGTGGCCCTCCAGACAAAAAACTGTTTCATAATGAAGCAGGAGTCAGCAGCGCCCTACACTTACACTGGCCACTTTATCAGAAACCCCTTGTCTGGTAGCTCCAGCTCGCTGGTTTGTTTTGGCCATCCACTATACTATTATCAATAGTCAGTTAATTGATAGGTGTTTTCAATAAAGTGGCCAGTTAGTGGAAATAGAGTGTGGGTGTTTCTAATAAAGTCGCCAATTAGTGGAATTACATAGTAGGTGTTTCCAACAAAGTGGCCAGTCAGTTATAGTACAAGGTGGGTGTTTCTAATGATGTTACCCATTACTGGAAATACAAGGTGGGTGTTCCTAATAAAGTGGCCCATTACTGGAAATACAAGGTGGGTGTTTCTAATAAAGTGGCCCTTTACTGGAAATACAAGGTGGGTGTTTCTAATAAAGTGGCCCATTACTGGAAATACAAGGTATGTGTTTCTAATAAAGTGGACAGTGAGTGGAAGTACTAAGTGGGTGTTTCTAATAAAGTGACCAGTTACTGGAAATACCAAGTAGGTGTTTCTAATAAAGTGGACAGTGAGTGGAAGTACTAAGTGGGTGTTTCTAATAAAGTGGTCAGTTTGTGGAAGTACATGGTAAGTGTTTCCAATAAAATGGCCAGTTACTGGAAATACGAGGTAAGAGTTTCTTATAAAGTGGCCAGTCAGTGGAAGTTCAAGGTGGGTGTTTCTAATATATTGGCCAGTTAATAAAAGTGCAAGGTGGGTGCTTCCAATAAAGTGGCCAGTTAGGGGAAGCACAAGGTGGGTGTTTCTAATAAAGTGGCCATTTGAGTGAGTGGAAGCACAAGGTAGGTGTTTATAATAAAGTGGCCAGTTAATGGAAGTACAAGGTTTTTGTTTCTAAGAAAGTGGCCAGTTAGTGGAAGTACAAGGTTTTTGTTTCTAATAAAGTGGCCAGTTAGTGGAAGTACAAGGTGGGTGTTTCTAATAAAGTGGCCAGTTAGTGAAAGTACAAGGTTTTTGTTATGATAAAGTGGCCAGTTAGTGGAAATATGGGCTGTGTTTCTAACAAAGTGGCCCATTACTGGAAGTACAAGGTGAGTGTTTCTAATAACGTGGCAAGTTTGGGGAAGTACACGGTAGTTGTTTGGGGAAATATGGGCTGTGTTTCTACTAAAGTGGCCAGTTACTGCTAACAGGAGGCAGGTGAAAGGAGGGAGAATAACGACAGCACTAGTCCTGTTAGAGGAGTATCTCTGGTCCTGACTAAACAGACTGTGTATGTAGGAGAATAACTTCAGCGCTAATGTGGACTGAAAGGTCACATCTCCTCCATCTGAGACGAATCTTCATCTCACTGCTGTCTTAAATCTTCTCTCTGCTTTGTGTGCTCGTCCTGCGCCTCGTTCACCTCATATTCTTTCCTTTTCATCCTGTAAATCAATGTCAGCTGCAGAGAGAACGCTAGCCTCGCTTTTCTGACTTCTGAAGGCCTGACCTTTAAATCAACAGGCAGAGAACATGAGAGGATTGGTCTGCAGAACCAGTGAGGAGCCGTTAATCGTTTCATTAGAAACCATATAAACGTAGAGCTGTAATAACACTGAGTACAACAGCAGAGTAGCTGTTTCTAATAAAGTGGCCAGTTAGTGGAAGTAGAAGGTGTGTGTTTCTAATAAAGTGGCCAGTGAGTGTACGTGCAAGGTAGCTATTTCTAATAAAGTGGCCTGTTAGTGTAAGAATAAGGTAGCTGTTTCTAATAAAGTGGCCAGTGAGTGTACATGCAAGGTAGCTGTTTCTAATAAAGTGGCCACTTAGTGGAAGCACAAGGTATGTATTTCTAATGAAGTGGCCAGTTAGTGGAAGTTCAAGGTGGGTGTTTCTGATAAAGTGGCCAGTTAGTGGAATTACAGGGTGTGTGTTTCTAATAAAGTGGCCAGTGAGTGTGCGTATAAGGTTGGTGTTTCTAATAAAGTGGCCAGTTAGTGTAAGAACAAGGTAGCTGTTTCTAATGATGTGGCCAGTTAGTGTAAGCACAAGGTTAGTGTTTCTAATAAAGTGGCCAGTTAGCGTAAGCACAAGGTTAGTGTTTCTAATAAAGTGGCCAGTTAGTGTAAGAACAAGGTAGCTGTTTGTAATAAAGTGGCCAATTAGTGTAAGCACAAGGTTGGTGTTTCTAATAAAGTGGCCAGTGAGTGTACATGCAAGGTAGATTTTCTAATGAAGTGGCCAGTTAGTGTAAGAACAAGGTAGCTGTTTCTAATAAAGTGGCCAGTGAGTGTACATACAAGGTGTATGTTTCTAATAAAGTGGCCAGTTAGTGTAAGTATAAGCTAGGTGTTTCTAATAAAGTGGCCAGTTAGTGTAAGTACAAGGTTTGTGTGTTTGCAATTAGGCATCTGGTGAATCTACATACATTAAGAGCATTAAATTATAAATATTCCGTGAAGTGTTTCTGGAATTCTGCTTGACCTGCAGGGTCACCTGGTCCGGCTGTTTGATGAAGCAGCTCAGGTACGTCATTATCACCTGAGAGACACCTCTGACTGGTCACACCAGGACAGGCCTGGCGTCTTGATGGGATTCACTGCCGGCCCTGAAGGACATAGAAGCAAATTGGTTGAAATGAAGTGTCTGAGCTTAAGGCTGGCTGAGCGGCGGCTGTCTCCGTGTCCAGGGTGTGATGCGGGTGCTGATGAATGTCCAGGTAGAGGACGTCTCATCAGAACAGGTGCATGTGAGGAAACACAGGACCAGCTTTGTGGTGGAGATAAAACTATGGAGTGGAGGTTGTGGGCAATTTAACTTCTTGAGTTTATGATGCTGCCATTGGGCTTTTGTAATGCACCTGTATCGACAGGGCCCTGCAGAGAGCTCTGGAGTTGTTTACAAAATGCTGGCCACTTTATTAGAAACACCAACCTTGTGCATCCACTAACTGGCCACTTTTTTAGAAACACACACCTTATACTTACACTAACTAGCCACTTTATTAGAAACACCCACTTTGTACTTTTATTAACTGGAAACACCTGCCTTGTACTTCCACTAACTGGCCACTTTATTAGAAACACCGATCTTGTACTTCCACTAACTGGCCACTTTATTAGAAACACCTACCTTGTGCTTCTACTAACTGGAAACGCCTACCTTGTACTTCCACTACCTGGCCACTTTATTAGAAACACCTACCTTGTAAATACACTGACTGGCCACTTTATTAGAAACCGAGTTACGTGAACAGTACAGAAGCAGTATATGGCGAGCTGTGAATCTAAGAGTAATGTTTTAGTTGATGGTTCGTGAGGTTTGATTGGTGCAGAGTTCGGACCACGCTGTTGCTCAGATACCGGAGCTGCACTGTACTGGTCCTGAGAGCGCGGTGATTACCGAGCTTCTAAATACGGCCGATAAGCGTCCTCGTAGACAATTACTCATAATTAAACCTGCCTCAGTGGTAAATGGCAACCTGCCACACTCACCGCCCATAGCCTGTCACATCTGATAGAAACCATAAGTGTAGCCGTTTGTGTAACTACATATAAACATACACACTAATAACACAACTGCTAGCAAGATGACTGGACCAATAGAAACACTTCTGCTGGGGTTCTGATGCAGATACTTGTTTTTCTCTGGACAGTGATGACATGTTTGATCCATAATTAGTTAAAACATCCATCAAATGACTCTCAGTGCTAGACCTCCTATAGAAGCATAGTAGTTGTTTTGTTTTAGGGATTTCTAGTAATTGTATACTACACAAAATCAGCTAAAAATAAAAAAATAGTTTAGTAGTTGTACTTTTAGGCCCATTTCTAATTGTTTCATGTATCTTTTTAGGATTTCATTTTTTAAATCAATAAAGGTGTTTAAGCTCATATATATTTAGCATTTATGAGCTTGTTTTGTGTTTATTATAATTCATTTTTTGTTTGGTAGGTTTATTTTTAGATTAATTTAGCTGTTTTTGTGAAGTAGTTTTATTTGTATTTATATGTTCATTTTTATCTGTTTTTGTTTTGTAGTTTTTATTTTTATGTTCATTTATATCTGTTTTTATTGAGTAGTTTCAATCTTGAGTATGTTCAATCTTAGCTGTTGTTGAGTAGTTGTATTATTTTTATTTTTAGCTGATTTTGTGTAGTAGTTTTATTTTCAGTTTCCACTTAGCAGTTTTTGTTTAGTAGTTTCATTTTTAGGCTAATTATTAACAGTGTTTGTTCATTAGTTTTATTTTCAGCTTCCTTTTTGCTGCTAATTTCAGTTTTCTTTTAGCTGATTTTGTTCAGTAGGTTTATTTTTAGTTTCCTTTTAGCTGTTTTGTTTAATAGGTTTATTTACAGTTTGCTTTTTAGCTGTTTTTTTTTCAGTAGTTGTATCTTTTTAGCTGTTTTCGTTTTGTAGTTTTATTTTAGGTTCATTTTTAGCTGTTTTTGTTTTGTAGTTTTGTTTTAGGTTCATTTTTAGCTGTTTTTGTTTAGTAGTTTTATTTCTAGGTTCATTTTTAGCTGTTTTTGTTTAGTAGGATTATTTTCAGTTTCCTTTTTTAGCTTATTTTGTTTAGTATGTTTATTTTCAGTTTTCTTTTAGCTGATTTTGTTCAGTAGGTTTATTTTTAGTTTCCTTTTAGCTGTTTTGTTTAATAGGTTTATTTACAGTTTGCTTTTTAGCTGTTTTTGTTTAGTAGTTGTATCTTTCATGTATCTTTTTAGCTGTTTTTGTTTTGTAGTTTTGTTTTAGGTTCATTTTTAGCTGTTTTTGTTTAGTAGTTTTATTTCTAGGTTCATTTTTAGCTGTTTTTGTTTAGTAGGATTATTTTCAGTTTCCTTTTTTAGCTTATTTTGTTTAGTATGTTTATTTTCAGTTTTCTTTTAGCTGATTTTGTTCAGTAGTTGTATCTTTCATGTATCTTTTTAGCTGATTTTGTTTAGTAGTTGTAATTTTATCCTCATTTTAGCTGTTTTTGTTTAGTAGTTGTATCTTTCATGTATCTTTTTACCTGATTTTGTTTAGCAGTTGTACTTTTATCCTAATTTTAGCTGTTTTTGTCTAGTAATTGTATCTTTCTTGTTCCTTTTTACCTGATTTTGTTTAGTAGTTGTACTTTTATCCTCATTTTAGCTGTTTTTGTCTAGTAATTGTATCTTTCTTGTTCCTTTTTACCTGATTTTGTTTAGTAGTTGTACTTTTATCCTCATTTTAGCTGTTTTTGTCTAGTAATTGTATCTTTCTTGTTCCTTTTTACCTGATTTTTTTTAGTAGTTGTACTTTTAGGCCCATTTCTAATTGTTTTTGTGTAGTAGTTGTACTACTGAGCTAATTTTTAGTATATCTTAAAGTACTACAGAAAAACCACTATCATTTGCTCTAAATATGAACTGTTAGTAGATTTATTTTCAGTTTCCTTTTTAGCTGTTTTTGTTTAGTAGTTTTATTTTTAGATTTAATTTTTGGCAGTTTTTGTTAGTAGTTTTATTTGTATGTTCATTTCTAGCTGTTTTTGTTTTGTAGCTTTATTTTTAGGTTTATTTTTAGCTGTTTTTGGTGAGTAGTTTTATTATTATTTTTATTTTTAGCTGATTTTGTGTAGTAGTTTCTATTTTTTATATCTTAAACTACTACATATAAACCACTGTCATTTGCAGTCTAAATATGAACTTTTATTGACCTGTTAAAAACTTTTATCAGTTTTTTGTTTGGTGATTTTTCTGATTTCTAACAGGTAGTCTCTGTTAACGCTTGGACTGATTGGACTGGATTGACTAAAAAAAGGCGGTCAGCAGGGTCAGCCTGGTCTGTGCTGGTTTGGGTCTGGTTTAGCTGGTTAACCAAACTAGACATGCTGACTTACCAACCCTGAGCAGCTTTCAAAACATGAGCTGTTTACTATATGCCTCTAAACAAATCTCTCATGGTCCTTCACCTCACAGTCCAGCATTCGGCTTCAGTTCTGCACACAGTTAGCGAAGACTATTAGGGAATCTTGGCCATGTTTGATCTGGCCTGGCTTGTTGTGTCAGAGGTTAACAAAAACACTGCACTCCTCTGCTCGGTCTAATAATATCCATTTCCTATGGACGCTCTGCGGGGAGGCAAATGTCACAAAATGCCACTCTTAGTCCGAACGGCGTGCGAGCCAAATGCTACCTTATTTATTTCGCGCCGGTCCTCTTTAGAAGAGTCGACCGAAGCTTATTACCATGCGCTGCGTTCTCTCCGATTAGTGGAGTCATATTTGGATGCACTGGGCTGACCTTTCTCGCCGAGCGATTACGACACGGTCGTCCCCAAGGAAACGGCACATTTGAATAATTGGAATTTGAATTCTCAATGATTTGGGTTGTTTGGGTTATCAGCAGTGCGGAAGGTGGAGTGGAAGAGGGAGATACCTGCGGGGGGTTTACGTTGGTATAAATAGGGATCCAATGAGTCCTTGATGGAACAAACGATGGGGGTGTACTTCACGAGCAATCAAATGTTTCAACGTCTGGTTTAATACGTACGCCATTGCTTGATACCGGCCGCGGCTGATCCACCAATCCTGAAACCAAATGTTATATAAACGAAATGGATCCAGACACTGCGGGCAGCTTATTGGATCACTAGAAAAGGTGATGAAAGAGAGAAATTCAGATACTTTTAGATGTGCCAACTGGTACAGATGATGTTGTGACAAACCAAGTTGGACAGGGCATCATCTTCTTTCATTCCTGGGCACGGAAATGATTTATGTCGCCAGCTGCAGTGGATTTCCTTCAATTTTATAGTTTAGTTCGCCTCGTCTTGCGTCGCCAGACTACCTAGCGACTTCCTCAGGACTTTCTAGGGACTCTCAAAGAAGAGTCCATCCAACACCTCCTATTACTTTCTACGCAGGAGCCCATCCAAGCCTTCTTGCAACATAATATGCTAGAGCCTATCCAACACCTCCTACACAAAAACCTATCCAACATCTCCTATGACCTTCTAGACTGAAGCCTATCTAATACCTCCTAAGCTAATGCCTATTTAAAACCTCTTATGACTTACTACCCAAGAGACCATCCAACACCTCCTATTACTTTCTACGCAGGAGCCCATTCAACACCTCCTATTACTTTCTACGCAGGAGCCCATCCAAGCCTTCTTGCAACATAATATGCTAGAGCCTATCCAACACCTCCTACACAAAAACCTATCCAACATCTCCTATGACCTTCTAGACTGAAGCCTATCTAATACCTCCTAAGCTAATGCCTATTTAACACCTCTTATGACTTACTACCCAAGAGACCATCCAACACCTCCTATTACTTTCTACGCAGGAGCCCATTCAACACCTCCTATTACTTTCTACGCAGGAGCCCATCCAACACCTCCTATTACTTTCTAGGCAGAAGCCTATCCAGGCCTTCTTACAACCTAATATACTAGAGCCTATCCAACATCTCCTACACAAAAACCTATCCAAAACCTCCTAGACTGAAGCCTATCCAATACCTCATAAGCCAAAGCCTATTTAACACCTTCAATTACTTACCACCCTGGAGACCATCCAACACTTCCTATTACTTTCTAGGCAGGAACCCATCCAACACCTCCTATTACTTCCTACGCAGGAGCCTATCCAACATCTCCTATTACTTTCTACACAGGAGCCCATCCAACACCTCCTACTACTTTCTAGGCAGGAGCCCATCCAACACCTCCTATTACTTTCTAGGCAGGAGCCTATCCAAGCCTTCTTGCAACCTAATATGCTAGAGCCTATCCAACACCTCCTACACAAAAACCTATCCAACACCTCCTATGACCTCCTAGACTGAAGCCTATCCAATACCTCCTGCACAAAAACCTATCCAACACCTTCAATGACCTCCTACACTGAAGCCTATCCAACACATCCTATGCTCTCCTATGCTAGAGCCTATGGAACACCTCTGACACTAAAACCTATCCAATACCTACTGCGACCTGCTGCACTGAAGCCTACGCAACAACTCCTATCTCAAAACCAATCCAACACCTCCTATGACCTGTTACACGAAGCCTTTCCAGTACCTTCTATGACCCTCTACAATAAAGCCTATACAACACCTCCTATCTCAAAACCAATCCAACACCTCCTATGACCTGTTACACTGAAGACTATCCAACACCACCTACACAAAAACCTATCCAACACCTCCTATGGCCTCCTAGACTGAAGCCTATCCAATACGTCCTAAGCCAAAGCCTATTTAACACCTCTTATGACTTACCACCCAGGAGACCATCCAACATCTCTCATTACTTTCTAGGCAGGAGCCTATCAAAGCCTTCTTACAACCTAATATGCTAGAACCTATCCAACACCTCCTACACAAAATCCTATCTAACGCCTCCTACACAAAAACCTATCCAACACCTCCTACACAAAAACCTATCCAAGACCTACTATGACCTCCTACACTGAAGCCTATCCAACACATCCTATGATCTCCTATGCTAGAGCCTATCCAACACCTCCTACGACAAAACCTATCCAACACCTCCTATGACCTCCTACACTGAAGCCTATACAACACCTCCTATCCAAAAACCAATCCAACCCCTTCTGTTACCTGTTACACTGAAGTCTATCCAACACCTCCTATGACCTCCTACTCTGGAGCCTATCCAACACCTCCTTCGCCAAAACATTTCCATCACCTCCTATGACCTCCTAAACATGCCACACTCGTCCGCAGCTGAGACAGTAACTCTTTACCTTCACCCACCAACAACTCGGACATGCTTCACAGACGGCTCACTCATATGAGTGAGTAATGGTTTAGTCTAGCTGTAAACCTGAAGAGGAGCCGAAGTGCAGTACCTCTGTTTGTTCTTATTAGCCGTGTAGCCTTTAGCATGGTAGCGAATGAGATGATCGTCACTGTGGAGACGCTGGAGAGTGAAGTGCTGGGGTCGTTCATTGCTGCTACTGTTGCTCAGTTCTCTCCAGTCCCTCGGCTCTCCAAGCGCTCGCGTGCTGCCCTTCACTCCAGCTAATAATGTAATGGAGCAGCTCCTACCACGGCGCTGGGTGATTTGTCCCGGGGGGGGGGACGAGGATGACGAGTCCGAGTGGACGAGGACTTGTTAACACTGGCACTGAAACGTAGGACGTGTCTTAGCTGTCAGGACGATGTAAGCAAGTTGTGTGTGATCTCATTTGACCACTTCCTGACCACAGAGTATATTTTTAAACAGTGGACCACTCACAACCCTCAGAACACACGGGTGGTCAGAGTAGGCGTTTCTAATAAAGTGGCCAGTTAGAGAATTGCAAGATTGGCGTTTCTAATAAAGTGGCCAGCTAGTAAAAGTACAAGGTATGTGTTTCTAATAAAGTGGCCAGTTAGTGGAAGTAAAAGGTAGGTGTTTCTAATAAAGTGGACAGTTAGTGGAAGTAAAAGGTGTGTGTTTCTAATAAAGTGGACAGTTAGTGGAAGTAAAAGGTGTGTGTTTCTAATAAAGTGGACAGTTAGTGGAAGTAAAAGGTGTGTGTTTCTAATAAAGTGGCCAGTTTGTGGAAGTACAAGGTGGTTGTTTCTAATAAAGTGGCCAGTGAGTGGAAGTTAAAGGTTGGTGTTTCTGATAATGGGGCCAGTTAGTGCAAGTACAAGGTAGGTGTTTCTAATAAAGTGGCCAGTTAGTCGAAGTACAAGGTGTGTGTTTCTAATAAAGTGGCCAGTTTGTGGAAGTACAAGGAGGGTGTTTTTAATAAAATGGCCAGTTAAAGAAGTACAAGGTTGGTGTTTCTAATAAAGTGGCCGGTTAGTAGAAGTACAAAGAGGGTGTTTCCAGTAAAGTGGCCAGTTAGAGAAGTACAAAGAGGGTGTTTTTAATAAAGTGGCCAGTTAGTGGAAATACAAGGTGGTTGTTTCTAATAAAGTGGCCAGTTAGTGGAAGTAAAAGGTGTGTGTTTCTAATAAAGTGGACAGTTTGTGGAAGTACAAGGTGGTTGTTTCTAATAAAGTGGCCAGTTTGTGGAAGTACAAGGTGGTTGTTTCTAATAAAGTGGCCAGTGAGTGGAAGTTAAAGGTTGGTGTTTCTGATAATGGGGCCAGTTAGTGCAAGTACAAGGTAGGTGTTTCTAATAAAGTGGCCAGTTAGTCGAAGTACAAGGTGTGTGTTTCTAATAAAGTGGCCAGTTTGTGGAAGTACAAGGAGGGTGTTTCTAATAAAGTGGCCAGTTAGTGGAAGTACAAGGAGGGTGTTTTTAATAAAATGGCCAGTTAAAGAAGTACAAGGTTGGTGTTTCTAATAAAGTGGCCGGTTAGTAGAAGTACAAAGAGGGTGTTTCCAGTAAAGTGGCCAGTTAGAGAAGTACAAAGAGGGTGTTTTTAATAAAGTGGCCAGTTAGTGGAAGTACAAGGTGGTTGTTTCTAATAAAGTGGCCAGTTAGTGGAAGTAAAAGGTGTGTGTTTCTAATAAAGTGGACAGTTTGTGGAAGTACAAGGTGGTTGTTTCTAATAAAGTGGCCATTTAGTGGAAGTACAAGGAGGGTGTTTTTAATAAAATGGCCAGTTAAAGAAGTACAAGGTTGGTGTTTCTAATAAAGTGGCCAGTTAGTAGAAGTACAAAGAGGGTGTTTTTAATAAAGTGGCCAGTTAGAGAAGTACAAGGTTGGTGTTTCTAATAAAGTGGCCAGTTAGAGAAGTACAAGGTGGGTGTTTCCAATAAAGTGGCCAGTTAGAGAAGTACAAGGTAGGTGTTTCCAATAAAGTGGCCAGTTAGAGAAGTACAAGGTAGGTGTTTCTAATAAAGTGGCCAGTTAGTGGAAGTAGAAGTTTGGTGTTTCTATTAAAGTGGCAATGGCTTGTTTTCTCCTTACGCTCAACACTCCCCTGGTCTCTAGGTGACATTCAGCAGGTAGCGTCTGGTGGAGCGACATGATCTGCACCTCCTCCAGACTCACAAAGGCAATATCAGCGTTCAGGGGCCGCGCGTCACACGACTCCGGAGCCTGAAATGAGGTGAAGCTCTGTCAAGACGGCGGCGGCGCCGGAGATAATGCGAGCAGCCGCTTGTGAAAATGGGCCGCGTGGGGGGGATAATCGATCCGTCCAGACAAAACATACTTCTGCAGCAGATCTGAGCGACACGTACACACATAACAGCCGAAGGTCTGCAGGAGCACAATGAATACTGAGTATACGGAGCTCCTTCACCCACTGCAGGAGGAGTAGTCCATCAGTCTGGTTTGATGTTTGAACTGTTTAGGTGTTAATGGGAGTGACCAGTCTAATCTAGCTAATAAGCTACCAGCATGTCTGCATATTTGCATCCATATTCCATATTCATAGCACCTCCTATACCACAACCTCTCCACAATCTTTCATGACCTCCTAAGCTGGAGCCAAAACCTATTTAACACCTCTCTTATAACTTCCTAAGCAGGAGGCCATTCAACACCTCATTACTTTCTAGGCAACAGCCTATCCAAGACTCCTTACAACATAATATGCTAGAGCCTATCCAACACCTCCTACACAAAACCTATCCAACACCTCCTATTGCCTCCTATGCTAGAGCCTATCCAACACTTCCTACACAAAACCTATCCAACACCTCCTATGACCTGCTAGACTGGAGCCTGTCCAATACCTCCTATGCCAAAACGTATTCAACACCTACTATGACCTCCTATGCTAGAGCCTATCCAACACCTCCTACACAAAACCTATCCAACACCTCCTATGACCTCCAATGCTAGAGCCTATCCAATACCTCCTATGCCAAAGCCTATTTAACACATCTTATGACTTACTACCCAAGAGCCCATCCAACACCTCCTGTTACTTTCTAAGCCTTCTCATAACCTAATATGCTAAAGCCTATCCAACACCTCCCATGACCACCAACGCTGGAGCCTATCCAATACCTCCTACGCCAAAATGTATTCAACACCTCCTAGGACCTCCTACACTGAAGCCTATCCAACACCTCCTACACCAAAACCTATCCAAGACCTCCTATTGCCTCCTATGCTAGAGCCTATCCAACACTTCCTATGACCTCCTACACTGAACCCTATCCAACACCTCCTACGACCTCCTATGCTAGAGCCTACCCAACACCTCTAATACTAAAACCTATCCAAGACCTCCTATAACCACCTACGCTGGAGCCTATCCAACACCTCCTACACCAAAATGTATTCAACACCTCCTATGACATCCTATGCTAGAGCCTATCCAATACCTCCAATGCCAAAACCTATCCAACACCTCCTATGACCTCCTACACTGAAGCCTATCCAACACCACCTTCGACCTCCTATGTTAGAGGCTACCCAAAACCTCTAATACTAAAACCTATTGACGACCTCCTACACTGACGCCTATCCAACACCTCCTACGTCAAAACCTATCCAACACCTCCCATGCTGGAGCCTATCCAACACCTCCTACACGAAAACCTATCCAACACCTCCTATTGCCTCCTATGCTAGACCCTATCCAACATCTATAATACTAAAACCTATCCAAGACCTCTTATGACCACCTATGCTGAAACCTATCCAACACCTCCTATGACCTCCTATGCTAGAGCCTACCCAACACCTCTAAAACTTAAACCTATCCAAGACTTCCTATGACCTACTACAATGAAGCCTATCCAACACCTCCTATGACCTCCTATACTAGAGCCTATCCAACATCCCCTACGTCAAAACCTGTCCAACACCTCCTATGCCCTGTTACACTGAAGTCTATCCAACACCTCCCATGACCACCTACGCTAGAGCCTATCAAACACCTCCTATGCCAAAACCTACCCAACACCTCCCATGACCACCTACGCTGGAGCCTATCCAATACCTCCTACGCCAAAACATATCCAACACCTCCTATGACCTCCTAGACTGGAGCCTATACAACACCTCCTATGCCAAAACCTATCCAACACTGTGACTTCCTACACTGAAGCCTATCCAACACCTCCTATGACCTCCTATGCTAGAGCCTAAGCTAATAATAAAGAGGGTGTTTTTAATAAAGTGGCCAGTTAGAGAAGTACAAGGTAGGTGTTTCTAATAAAGTGGCCAGTTAGTGGAAGTAAGAGGTGTGTGTTTCTAATAAAGTGGACAGTTTGTGGAAGTACAAGGTGGTTGTTTCTAATAAAGTGGCCATTTAGTGGAAGTACAAGGAGGGTGTTTTTAATAAAATGGCCAGTTAAAGAAGTACAAGGTAGGTGTTTCTAATAAAGTGGCCAGTTAGTAGAAGTAAAAAGAGGGTGTTTTTAATAAAGTGGCCAGTTAGAGAAGTACAAGGTGGGTGTTTAAATTAAAGTGGCCAGTTAGAGAAGTACAAGGAGGGTGTTTTTAATAAAGTGGCCTGTTAGAGAAGTACAAGGTGGGTGTTTCCAATAAAGTGGCCAGTTAGAGAAGTACAAGGTTGGTGTTTCCAATAAAGTGGCCAGTGCCTATCCAACACCTCTAAAACTTAAACCTATCCAAGACTTCCTATGACCTCCTACAATGAAGCCTATCCAACACCTCCTATGACCTCCTATACTAGAGCTTATCCAACATTCCCTACGTCAAAACCTGTCCAACACCTCCTATTACCTGTTACACTGAAGTCTATCCAACACCTCCCATGACCACCTACGCTAACGCCTATCAAACACCTCCTATGCCAAAACCTACCCAACACCTCCCATGACCACCTATGCTGGAGCCTATCCAATACCTCCTACGCCAAAACATATCCAACACCTCCTATGACCTCCTAGACTGGAGCCTATACAACACCTCCTATGCCAAAACCTATCCAACACTGTGACTTCCTACACTGAAGCCTATCCAACACCTCCTATGAACTCCTATGCTGGAGCCTATCCAACACCTCTTATGAGCTCCTACATTGGGGCCTATCAAAAAACTCCTATGTTGTCCTATACTGGAGCTTATCCAACATTTCCTATGCCAAAACCTATCCAACACCTCCTATAACCTCCTACATCACAGATTCACGCCAACCATATCCAGTAGTTCAGTATCTCTAATATACTTGATGACGTTGTAGCAGATACTGTGCCAGTGGGGATATACAGGGTCAAAGGTTAAAAGGAAAAGAATCCCTGTCTGGTATAAAGCTTTTCAGTGATCTGCTGCCTCGGCGTCTCCGAGCTATCAGCCTTTTAGACGTGTTCTGTACCGACCTCTCCAGAGACCACCAGATGTTAACGATACCATCCCAAAGTGGAGCAGACCTCGCAGGTCAACATTTCACCTTCACCAGCCTTTAACTATCCTTAGTACAGTCTGGTTCTTCAGCATGAACATCCTAGAAACATCACAAATATATATATATATATATATATATATATATATATATATATATATATATATATATATATATATATATATATATATATATATATGATGTTCCTCCTATGACCTCCTGCACTGGAGCCCACCAACACCTCCTATGATTTCCTATGCTGGGGCCTATCCAACACCTCCTATGATTTCCTATGCTGGAGTTTATCCAACACCTCCTATGACCTCCTACGCGACAGCCTATCCAACACCTCCTTTGACCCCTATGCTTGAGCCTATTCAACACCTCCTATGATTTCCTATGCTGTAGTCTATCCAGCATATAAGGTCATAGGAGGTCTATGACCTCTTATATTTGAGCCTATCCAACATCTCGTATGACTTCCTATGCTGGGGCCTATATATTACCTTCTACAACCTGCTATGCTGAAGCCTCTACAACAGTTCCTATGACTTCCTATGCTTGAGCCTATCCAACACCTCCTATGACCTCCTACGCTGGGGCCTATTCAACACCTCCTACGACCTAAAGTGCCAAAGCCTATCTATTACCTTCCACAACCTGCTATGCTGAAGCCTCTACAACACATCCTATGACCTCCTATGCTGGAGCCTATCCAACCCCTCATATGACCTCCTACACTGGGGCCTATCCAACACCTCCTACGACCTAAAGTACCAAAGTCTATCTATTACCTTCCACAACCTGCTATGCTGAAGCCTCTACAACAGTTCCTATGACCTCCTATGCTGGAGCCTATCCAACACCTTCTATGACCTCCTATGCTTCGGCCTATCCAACACCTCCTACAACCTAAAGTGCCAAAGCCTATCTATTACCTTCCACAACCTGCTATGCTGAAGCCTCTACAACACCTCCTATGACCTAAAGTGCCAAAGCCTATCTATTACCTTCCACAACCTGCTATGCTGAAGCCTCTACAACAGTTCCTATGACCTCCTGGGTTGAAGCCTATCCAACACCTCCTATGACCTCTTATGCTGGGGCCTATCCAACACCTCCTATGACCTAAAGTGCCAAAGCCTATCTATTACCTTCCACAGCCTGCTATGCTGAAGCCTCTACAACAGTTTCTTCGACCTCCCATGCTGGAGCCTATTCAACACCTCCTATGACCTCCTATGCTTCGGCCTATCCAACACCTCCTACAACCTAAAGTGCCAAAGCCTATCTATTACCTTCCACAACCTGCTATGCTGAAGCCTCTACGACACCTCTTATGATTTCCTATGCTGAAGCCTATCCAACACCTCCTATGACCTCCTATGCTTCGGCCTACCCAACACCTCCTACGACCTAAAGTGCAAAAGCCTATCTATTACCTTCCACAACGTGCTATGCTGAAGCCTCTACAACAGTTCCTATGACCTCCTATGCTGGAGCCTATCCAACACCTTCTATGACCTCCTATGCTTTGGCCTATCCAACACCTCCTACAACCTAAAGTGCCAAAGCCTATCTATTACCGTTCACAACCTGCTATGCTGAAGCTTCTACAACACCTCTTATGACCTCCTATTCTTCAGCCTATCCAACACCTCCTATGACCTTCTACGCTGGGGCCTATCCAACACCTCCTATGACCTTAAGTGCTAAAGCTTACCTATTACCTTCCACAACCTGCTATGCTGAAGCATCTACAACAGTTCCTATGACCTCCTAGGTTGGAGCCTATCCAACACCTCCCATGACCTAAAGTGCCAAAGCCTATCTATTACCTTCCACAACCTTCTATGCTGGAGCCTATCCAACACCTCCTATGACCACCTATGCTTGTGCCTATCCAACACCTCCTATGACCTCCTATGCTTGAGCCTATCCCACACCTCCTACGACCTAAAGTGCCAAAGCCTATCTATTACCTTCCACAACCTGCTATGCTGAAGCCTCTACAACAGTTTCCACGATCTCCTTGGTTGGAGCCTATCCAACACCTCCCACATCCTCCTGCACTGGAGCCTTTTCAACACTTGATATGATTTCCTATGCCGATGCCTATCCAACACCTCCTATGACCTCCTATGCTTGAGCCTATCCAACACCTCCTACGACTTCAAGCGAAGGCATGCTCACAACTTAATAATGCTTGAGAATGAGATTCCAGCCAGGTACACAATCCAGCAAGCTGGAGTTGCAGATGTTTGAACTCAGGTGTCAAGACCAGCAAATTAAATGAAACTACCTTAGAAACACTCATCCATTTCTCTTGTTAGCACACGGTGAGGCCAGAAATGATCCCCTGCAGCTGAGATCATGAGCACATAATGACCAGTAACAGCTAATCAACTGCTGATTCTGCTGGACATTGTACAGTAATGGACTGATTATGAGTGAAGGACAGTCCAGTATACTAGCACTCGTTAATGGCTAATGGCTAAAGGCTAATTCTGTTCCTGCATCAGTTTTTTTGAATATCTATGACCGGATTGGACCTTTGTTCTCATATTTTTTTAATAGACAAAAATAAATTGTGGGCACAACTTAGTACTGTGCATGGACGAAATAATTAAATTACTAGCCATGGCATTGAAAGGTGTAAAGCCTGGGATTGAGATAATTATGTCTTGGTTTTAACTTTGGAATGTGTAAGAACAAGGTCATTAACTTCTGGGCACAACTTAGCAATGTGTGTAAACGAGACAATAAAGTTGTGCCCACAACTTAGTAACTTATATGGACGAAATGATTAAATAACAAAACTGTGACTGAGAGAGGCATATAAATGAAGATATTAAGTTAGTAAACTTAGTAAAGGCTGGGAGATTCATGAAGTCATGGCTTCAACTTTAAACGAGATAATGAAGCTGAGCCCACAGCTTAGTAATGTCCATGAACAAGATAATGAAGTTGTGCCCACAACATAGTAAAGTGTATAAACAAGATAATGAAGTTGTGCCCACAACATAGTAAAGTGTATAAACAAGATAATGAAGTTGTGCCCACAACATAGTAAAGTGTATAAACAAGATAATGAAGCTGTGTCCACAACTTAGTAAAGTGTATAAACGAGATAATGAAGTTGTGTCCACAACTTAGTAAAGTGTATAAACGAGATAATGAAGCTGTGTCCACAACTTAGTAAAGTGTATAAACGAGATAATGAAGTTGTGGCCACAACTTAGTAATGTCTATAACTGAGATAATGAGCTGAAGCCACAACTTAGTAAAGTGTATAAATGAGATAATGAAGCTGTGTCCACAACTTAGTAATGTGTATAAACGAGATAATGAAGCTGTGTCCACAACATAGTAAATTGTATAACTGAGATAATGAAGTTGTGTCCACAACTTAGTAAAGTGTATAAACGAGATAATGAAGCTGTGTCCACAACATAGTAAAGTGTATAACTGAGATAATGAAGTTGTGTCCACAACTTAGTAAAGTGTATAAACGAGATAATGAAGCTGTGTCCACAACTTAGTAAAGTGTATAAATGAGATAATGAAGTTGTGGCTACAACTTAGTAAAGTGTAAAAATGAGATAATGAAGTTGTGGCCACAACTTAGTAAAGTGTATGAATGAGACAATGAAGCTGTGCCCACAACTTAGCAAGGTGTATAAATTATATAATAGTGTTGTGCCCTTGAGTACCTGCTTATCAACTGCTAATTCTGTTTGATGTAAAGTAAATAGATTTATTTCTAGTCCAGTCCAGTCACATTGGTCCAGTCCACTTCTTAATTGAAATGTAAGGAGAACTGCTAACTTCTAAAGGCTGCTTCTGGTCCTATATCAATTTCTCAATATCTGTGACCAGGCCAGGTTTTCCAGGTGGTTGCTACTAATGGATTTGGCTATGCAGTGGACAAACTGTGCTATTAAATCTGTATTCTCATCCCACTGGATAGCGATGGCAGCCAGTTGTTGCTGGACACCTTGCTGTACTTTCTTTTTCTTCAAGTCTTGCTAAGTTGAGGTCGTCACTCTGGACGCTCTGCCGACAGAGCAGCGCGAATGCAACTCGCTAACCAAAGAAAGTTTGTCTTTGTGTTTAAGAAGCGATGTTCCATTAAGTCCTGTTCCATTATCCAGTTTGCTTATAATTGCTGTAAGTTGATGAGAGGTGTGATTCTGGCAGAAACCTCGGCAGAGATTGATGAGTAGCAATTAGTCCTTCAAGGCCCCAATTTCATTTATTCCCTTTCAGGTACTGACAGAACATAATGAAGGCGTTTAGAGTAAATGGCACTACTCAAAAGCTTCTCGCCCTTAAATTCTTTTTCCATTTTCAGGCCGAACTGCGTCAGCCTGGTCGTATATGGATGTTAACTACACCCGACTAATATAGCTGAACCAGTGGCTTGTGATTCTGAATAACTGGTGAGAAGATACAACCTAAACAACCTCTTATGTAGAAAATGGTGGGAAAATATCATTTTGTGCCCACAACTTAGTATCTGAGATAACTATGTTGTGGGCACAACTGAAAGCATGATCATTACGCCATCTCAGAGATAACCAACTCATGGCTATGACTTTGTAAAGTTTAAGAATGAAGTTAATAACTTGTGGGCACAACTTAGTAATGTGTATAAAAGAGATAATTAAGTTGTGCCCAAAACTTAGTAAAGTGTATAAATGGGATAATGAAGCTGTGCCCACAACATAGTAAAGTGTATAAACGAGATAATGAAGCTGTTCCCACAACATAGTAAAGTGTATAAACGAGATAATGAAGCTGTTCCCACAACTTAGTAAAGTGTATAAACGAGATAATAAAGCTGTTCCCACAACTTAGTAAAGTGTATAAATGGGATAATGAAGCTGTGCCCACAACATAGTAAAGTGTATAAACGAGATAATGAAGCTGTTCCCACAACATAGTAAAGTGTATAAACGAGATAATGAAGCTGTTCCCACAACTTAGTAAAGTGTATAAACGAGATAATAAAGCTGTTCCCACAACTTAGTAAAGTGTATAAATGAGATAATGAAGCAGTAATGTACATGAATTAAGTAATTGGGCAGGAATAGAAATGAGGTCATTGAGGTGTGGCTTCAACTTAGTAATATGTAAGGTAAAGATCATAAACTTCTGGGCACAACTTAGTGATGTCTATAAACTAGATAATGAAGTTGTGGCCACAACTTAGTAAAGTGTATAAACGAGATAATGAAGTCGTGTCCACAGCTTAGTAATGTCTATAAACAAGATAATAAACTTGTGGCCACAACTTAGTAAAGTGTATAAATGAGATAATGAAGTCGTGTCCACAGCTTAGTAATGCCTATAAACAAGATAATAAACTTGTGGCCACAACTTAGTAAAGTGTATAAACGAGATTATGAAGCTGTTCCCAAAACTTAGTAAAGTGTATAAATGGGATAATGAAGCTGTGCCCACAACATAGTAAAGTGTATAAACGAGATAATGAAGCTGTTCCCACATCTTAGTAAAGTGTATAAACGAGATAATAAAGCTGTTCCCACAACTTAGTAAAGTGTATAAATGAGATAATGAAGCTGTGCCCACAACTAAGTAATGTTTATAAATGAGATAATGAAGTTGTGGCCACAACTTAGTAAAGTGTATAAACGAGATAATGAAGTTGTGGCCACAACTTAGTAATGCCTATAAACAAGATAATAAACTTGTGGCCACAACTTAGTAAAGTGTATAAATGAGATAATGAAGCTGTGTCCACAGCTTAGTAATGTCTATAAACGAGATAATGATGTATCGCCCACAACTTAGTAAAGTGTATAAACGAGATAATAAAGCTGTTCCCACAACTTAGTAAAGTGTATAAACGAGATAATAAAGCTGTTCCCACAACTTAGTAAAGTGTATAAATGAGATAATGAAGCTGTGCCCACAACTTAGTAATGTTTATAAATTAGACAATGAAGTTGTGGCCACAGCTTAGTAATGTATGTAAACGGCATAATTGAGTTAGGCACAAACCTCAGTAATGTGTGTGAATAAGATAATTAAGTTGTGCCCACAACTTCGCAAAGAAGCTAAAGCTTAAAATCTTTTCCCTTTTCAGACCGAACTGCATCTGCCTGGTCGTATATGGATGTTAACTACACCCGGCTAATGTAGCTGAACTCAGTATTGCTACTTATTAAACACTAACAATTCAGCTAGCAACTCAGCAACAGTAGCATCCAGTGGCATGCGATTTCTGAATAACTGGTGAGCAGATACAACCTAAACAACCTCTTATGTAAAACATGGTGGAAAAAGATCATTTTGTGCCCACAACTTAGTATCTGAGTTAATTATGTTGTGGGCACCACTGAGAGCATGATCATTAAGTCATCTCAGAGATAACCAACTCATGGCTACAACTTTGTAAAATTTAAGAACGAAGTTAATAACTTGTCGGCACAACTTAATGAGCTAGTAAAGTAAATAATTAAGTCATGGGATTGAGGTAATTAAGTTGTGGCCACAACTTTTCAAAGCTTGGGAAGGTGATCCAAAGTCGTATCCATAGTTTAGAGATAATCAAGTCATGGCTTCAAACTTGTAAACTATAAACGTGAGAATATTAACTTGGGCACAACTTTCGGCTCAGAGATAACCAAGTCATGGCACAGAATGAAGTTAATAACTTGTGGGCACAACTTAGAAACATGTATAATCAAGATAAATAAGTCATGGCCACAAATTAATAATGCTTGAGAATGAGATAGTTAAGTTAATTAGTCATGACATAGGAAGGCACATGAATGAAGTCATTGAGTTGTGGCCACAACTTAGTACAGCCTGGGAATGAGATCTTTCAGGCAACAAGACATGTAGGTCATGATGCTGACTAAAGTACATTATCAAAATAATTAAGCCTTGGTCTTAGAAATATAAGAATATTACTGTGGGCTGGAGTGGGGTGGACTGGGGTGGGCTGGGCTGGAGTGGTCTGGACTAGGGCGGACTAGGGGGTCTGGGTTGGGGTGGTCTTTTGTGGTCTAAGCTGTGGTTGGCTGGTCTGAGCTGTGGTGGGGTGGGACATAATATGGTGGGGTGGCCTGGGCTGTTGTGGTGTGGTCTGGTCTGGGCTTGGGTGGTCAAGTCTGTGTTGGGGTGGGACTGGTGTGGTCTAGTCTGGTCTGACCTGGGGTGTGGTGGTCTGGGCTGGGCTTGGATGGTCTGGGCTGGGCTTGGGTGGTCTGGGCTGAAGTGGGATAGCTTGGGTGTGGTTGGGGTGGGCTGGGCGTGGGTGGCCTGGGGTGATCTGTGCAGGGCTTGAGTGGTCTAGGCTGTGTTGGGGTGGGACATACCATGCTGGGGTGGCCTGGGCTGGTGTGGTCTAGTCTTGTCTCACCTGGGGTGTCGTAGTCTGGGCTGGGCTTGGGTGGGGTGGTCTGGGCGTGGGTGGGTGGGGTGGTCTGGGCGTGGGTGGGTGGTCTGGGTGTGGGTGGGGTGATCTGGGCTAGAGTTCGGTAGTCTGGTTTGGGGTGATCTGGGCTGAAGTGGGATAGCTTGGGGGTGGTTGGGGTGGGCTGGGCATAGTTGGGGTGGGCTGGGCGTGGGTGGTCTGGGGTGATCTGGGGTAGACTGGACTGCACATCTATGAATAGTTTTTGCCTGATTGCTGCTGTAGAGTTACAAAAACTTCACACACCATCTTATCATAATCGTGTCTCAGCGAACGTCCCCAATAGTCCCAAGGGCACTCCGACTCGGCTGCTAATCGCCTCATAACCGTCACCGCCAGACGCAAATGAGCTTCACCCCACAAGTGCCAGTGAGCCCACTCGCCCCGGCGTCCACTACCTGCCGATTACGACCCCATACAGGCTAAAAATACAGCTCGTAGACGTCCTTAACGCGCCAATCCATCAAGATAAAAGGCCAATATTTGCCTCCACTCAGCCTCCGCCGCCATCCTTCATGGCCTGGATTTGTTTACTGATCATATCTTAAACACACGAGCCCTCGGCTCAGCCGGGAGACGCCGGAAGAAAGGCTCGGTAATGAAGTCACACTTTGTCGCCGCGTCAAACCGCATGAAATAAGGGTGCTATTAGCGGCTAATGGAGAACTCAGTGGAAGCGTTTATGCTAATAGCTGGTTCAGACTCTGCAAAGCTGGACGTAGGTAGAGCTTTTCAACCTCTTCATTCTTTGAGGAACCAGGAGGGAGAAGTTTAACTTCTACTGGAATTCCTTACACATTAGTTTAATCTTTGAAGCTAAATGCACTGCAATAATTGACATATTATTATAATTCACTGTATACATCACATATATATTTAGAGATATATGTACATGGGTATCTACTACTAATACTAATAATACAATAACAAAGATAAGAGCAAACGGAAAAAAATAAATAAATTTAAATAATCAAGACCATAAGAACTTCAATCTCTTGATTCTCTAGGAAGCCTATAATCAGCCATACCTGTCCTGTGCATTCTGGGAACTGTAGAGAGTGAAGATAGATGGACAGACATGGTGAAAAGATAAAAAGTACCTGCAAGACTCTTATTTCCTATTATGAGCTGCCATGTTCACTCAGATCACAGGATGCGGGTTTGCCATTGGTTCCTAAAATTCAGAAGACCTCATTGGGGGTCAAGCAAAGCCACCAAACTGTGGAATGATCTCCCTATGTTCTATGTTTAGGACCTTTAAGTTGTGGGCAAAGGTTCTCAACCTTTAAGTCTATAGACCGAAAACATACTGGTTTAATTTAGCTTTCATGATTAACCTTCCTCTGTACATACGAGGAGGAGATCCAGGGGTTCATTGACACAGAGGTTTATGGTAAACTGAGATGTTGGAGCGATCCACAAGTGTTTCTGTCCATCCATCCACTGTGAGAAGATATGTCAACACTACTGAGTCTGAAAGGATGTAGCTGTTCAAGAAGCTCCTCACTGAGAAAAGGAGATACAGACACATCAAACAAAGGAACTGACCAATAGACTGATCACCCCAAAGTCCAGAACCTCAACACCAATGAATAAACTGACCACTCCAGAGTCCAGAACCTCAACACCACTAAAAGGACTGACCACCCCAGAGTCCAGAACCTCAAAATCACTTAATGGACTGACCACCCCAGACTCCAGAATTTTAACATCACTGAATAGACTGACTACCCCAGAGTCCAAAATCTCAACACCACTGCATGGACTGACCACCCCAGAGTTCAGAGCCTCAACACCACTGAATGGACCGCCCACCTCAGAGTCCAGAACCTCAATATTACTTAATGGACTGACCACCCCAGACTCCGGAACTTCAGCATTACTGAATAGACTGACCACCTCAGAGTCCAGAGCCTCAACACCGCTGAATGGACTGACCACCCCAGAGTCCAGAACCTCAACACCACTGAATGGGCCGACCACCCCAGAGTCCAGAACCTCAACACCACTGAATGGGCTGACCACCCCAGAGTCCAGAACTTTAACATCACTGAATAGACTGACCACCCCAGAGTCCAGAACCTCAACACCACCGCATGGACCGACCACCCCAGAGTCCAGAACTTCAACAGTACTGAATTGGCCGACCACCTCAAAGTCCAGAGCCTCAACACCACTGAATGTGTTTTGGGGCTATTAGGATGGAGCAAACCAACTTCAGTAACTAAACTTCGCAGGTGTTTCTGCAGTGACCGCTATGTTTGAAGTCACACCAGAGATGGGCCCTGTGTGCTGATCACGAGCCTCATCTCAAGCTGGAGTTCGGAAACCAGCAAGGTGTGAAATGCCCCGGGACCAAAGTCGGTGGCACCGTTCTAAAAGCTTCCGGAGACAAGCATCGTTTGTAATGAGCCTTGTCTCAGCCCGTCTGGTGGCTCCTTTGATCTCGCTCCTTGGAGTGACCTGTCGACCCTCAAAAGCATGTCCATTTCTCCTACTTCAAAGACAAACAGTGTGATTTGGAGGAGTGACCAGGCAACAGCGGCAATTACAGCACCGAGCACTGAAGGCAAGGCTGGCTTTGTGGGAACAAAACTCCCGAACCATTTCTTTTGTGGATGTGAGAATCCCACTCATCACCCAACCTCTCGCCATCCTTTAGCCTCCTAGACCAATATATGTAAATGAGCTCTGCTCTCATTGGCTGCTCTGTGTTGTGCTGCCACATTGGAATGTCCTAGTGACATCACAGGCATGACGGGCTCAGGATGACTGAACCTGAATGACTGAGAGGAACCAAGGCTCAATGCGAGAATCTCTCTAAGAGCATGATGAAGAACCACTGAGAGGAAAAGTGAGACCTCTCTAAGAGCATGAGGATGAACCACAAAGAAGAACCAATACTCAAAGGGAGAACCTCTCTAAAAACATGATAAAGAACCACTGAGAGGAACCAAGACTCAAAAAGAGACCTCTATAAGAGCATGATGAAGAACTATTAAGAGGAACCAAGACTCAAAGGAAGAACATCTCAAAGAACATGATGAGAAACCACTGAGAAGAATCAAGACTCAAAGGAAGAACATCTCTAAGAACATGAGGAAGACCACTGAGAAGAATCAAGGCTCAAAGGAAGAACATCTCTAACAACATGATTAAGGACCACTGAGAGGAACCAAGACTCAAAGCGAGACCTCTATAAGAGCTTGATGAAGAACTATTAAGAGGAACCAAGACTGAAAAGAACCACCCCCCCCAAGAACATGACAAAGAACCAAAGAAATCAGGACTCAAAGCGAGACCTCTCTAAGAGCATGATGAAGGACCACTGAGAGGAACCTAGACTCAAAGGAAGAACATCTCTAAGAACATGATGAGGAACCACTGAGAAGAATCAAGACTCAAAGGACGAACATCTCTAAGAACATGATGAAGAACCACTGAGAAGAATCAAGACTCAAAGGAAGAACATCTCTAAGAACATGATGAAGAATCACTGAGAAGAACCAGGACTCAAAAGACACCTCTCTAAGAGAATGATGAACAACCACTGAGAGGAACCAAGACTCTAAAGGAGTACATCTCCAAGATCTTTAGCCTGTTTTACCAATATATGTAAATGAACTCTTCTCTCATTGGCTGCTCAGTATTGTGCTGCCACATGGGAATGTGCTCATGGTAGTGACATCACAGACATGATGGGCTTAGAATGACTGAGCCTGAATGACTGAGAGGAGCCAAGATTCAAAGCGAGACCTCTCTAAGAGCATGATGAAGAACCACTGAGAGGAACCCAGACTCATAGGGAGAAGCTTTCTAAGTACATGATGAAGAACCATTGAGAGGAACCAAGAATCAAAGGAAGAACCTCTCTAGGAACATGACGAAGAACCACTGAGAGGAACCAGGACTCAAAAGGAGAACCTCTCCAAGATCTTTAGCCTTTTCGGCCATTATATGTAAACGAACTCTGCTCTCATTGGCTGCTCTGTGTTGTGCTGCCACATGGGAATGTGCTCATGGTAGTGACATCACAGACATGATGGGCTTAGAATGACTGAGCCTGAATGACTGAGAGGAGCCAAGATTCGAAGTGAGACATCTCTAAGAACATGATGAAGAACCACTGAGAAGAATCAAGACTCAAAGGAAGAACATCTCTAAGAACATGATGAAGAACCACTGAGAAGAATCAAGACTCAAAAGAAGAACATCACTAAGAACATGATGAACAACCACTGAGAGGAACCAAGACACTAAAGGAGAAACTGTCCAGGATCGTTAGCCTTTTTACCAATATATGTAAATGAACTCTTCTCTCATTGGCTGCTCGGTATTGTGCTGCCACGTGGGAATGTGCTCATGGTAGTGACATCACAGACATGATGGGCTTAGAATGACTGGGCCTGAATGACTGAGAGGGGCCAAGATTCAAAGCGAGACCTTTCTAAGAGCCTGATGAAGAACCACTGAGAGGAACCCAGACTCATAGGGAGAAGCTCTCTAAGAACATGATGAAGAACCATTGAGAGGAACCAAGAATCAAAGGAAGAACCTCTCTAGGAACATGATGAAGAACCACTGAGAGGAACCTAGACTCAAAGGAAGAACATCTCTAAGAACATGATGAAGAACCACTGAGAGGAACCTAGACTCAAAGGAAGAACATCTCTAAGAACATGATGAAGAACCACTGAGAAGAATCAAGACTCAAAGGAAGAACATCTCTAAGAACATGATGAAGAACCACTGAGAGGAACCTAGACTCAAAGGAAGAACATCTCTAAGAACATGATGAAGAACCACTGAGAAGAATCAAGACTCAAAGGAAGAACATCTCTAAGAACATGATGAAGAACCACTGAGAAGAATCAAGACTCAAAGGAAGAACATCTCTAAGAACATGATGAAGAACCACTGAGAGGAACCTAGACTCAAAGGAAGAACATCTCTAAGAACATGATGAAGAACCACTGAGAAGAATCAAGAATCAAAGGAAGAACCTCTCTAGGAACAGGACTAAGAACCACTGAGAGGAACCAAGACTCAAAAGGAGAACCTCTCCAAGGTCTTTAGCCTTTTTTGACCATTATATGTAAATGAACTCTTCTCTCATTGGCTGCTCGGTATTGTGCTGCCACATGGGAATGTGCTCATGGTAGTGACATCAGAGACACACCAGGCTCAGAACAATGCGCTGTCTGCTCAGAGCTCCTGCTACACCTGCTCTCGCTGAATAATGCAGAGAGGGAAATGTAGAGTCTGCAGGATTCTGGCAGGTTCTCGCCTGGAAAACAGGAACAAAGCTGCTAGCAAAGCTTTTGTCCGTGGCGGCGCAGTTGTGCTGCGAGGGCTCTCCGGTTCTCCGGAACTCGTTTCATTAGATGCTGCGCGTGAATAGACCCAAACAACGCAAACAAGCATGACTCAGCCGCTGCTCACTAAAGCCATTAATGAGAAACACCAGCAGAGGAACGTTACCATGTTAACACGACGAGAAGACATACAGATCACAGTTACGCTCCACTCTGACTCATGCAACGTGCTGTGAACCCTGTTTTCATTACAAATGTTCTCGCAGGACATGACTCAGCCGAACTATATACACTGCAGTCTGTTTCATACGGTTCTACTTTGTTGTGTTGTGGAGCATTGTCTACGGCAGTGCATTCAGAAATTCAGTGCAGAACCATCGAGAAAATACTACCTATGACCATAACGAAGAACCACTGAGAGAACCCAAGGAAAAGATCTAAAAGCACCCTAAGAAGATGAAGAAGAACAACTAAGAGGAACCAGGTCTCAAAAGAAAAAACTCTGTAAAGCTTATGGAAGAACCTCTGAAAGGAACCAGGACTTAAAAAAAGGACAAACTCTCCAGGAGCATGAAAAGAATCTTGATAAAAAAACAAACCAAAAGAGGAACCGATACTTAAAAGGAAAGTCTCTGTAAGAACTTAAGGAAGAACCACTGAGAGAAACCAAGGCTCAAATAGAGAACCCCTCTAAGAACTCAAAAGGAGAATCAAGACTCAAAAAGAGAACCTCTCTGAGAACTTGACAAAGAACCACTGAGAGGAACCAATACTTAAAAGGAGGACCTCTCTAAGAACATAGGAGAAACCACTAAGAAGATCCAGGACTCAAAAAGTGAACCTCTCTAACAGCTTGATGAAGAACCACTGAGAAGAACCAATACTTAAAGGAAAGTCTCTGTAAGAACTTAAGGAAGGACTACTGAGAGTAACCAAAGCTCAAACAGGGAACCCCTCTAAGAACCCAAAAGAAGAACCTTTCTAGGAACACAAGGAAAAACCACTAAGATGAACCAAGACTCCAAAGGAGAACCTCTCTAAGAACTCAAGGAAGAACCACTAAAAGGAACCAAGGCTCAAATAAAGAAGCCCACTAAGAACTCAACAGGAGAACCTCTCTAGGAACTCAAGGAAGAACCACTAAGAGGAACCAAGACTCAAAATAAGAACATCTCTAAGAATTTCACAAAGAACCACTGAGAGGAACCAATACTTAAAAGGAGTACCTCTCTAAGAACATAGGAGAAACCACTAAGAAGATCCAGGACTCAAAAAGTGAATCTCTCTAACAGCTTGATGAAGAACCACTGAGAAGAACCAATACTTAAAGGAAAGTCTCTGTAAGAACTTAAGGAAGGACTACTGAGAGTAACCAAGGCTCAAGCAGGGAACCCCTCTAAGAACTCAAAAGGAAGACCTCTCTAGGAACACAAGGAAAAGCCACTAAGATGAACCAAGACTCCAAAGGAGAACCTCTCTAAGAACTCAAGGAAGAACCACTAAGAGGAACCAATACTCAAAAGAAGAACTCTAAGAACTTGACGAGGAGCCACTAAGAGGAACCAAAACTCAAAAGTAGAAACTCTCCAAGAGCTTTTGGAAGAACCACTGACAGGAAATAAGGCTCAAAAGAAGAACCTCTCTAAGAACTTGAGGAAGAACCATTGACAGGAACCAAGGCTCAAAAGGAGAACCTCTCCAAGAGCTTTTGG
>CM038722.1:2662633-2745133 GCA_021613375.1 Megaleporinus macrocephalus | reverse complement strand
AGCATCTGTAAAAGACTTGATGACCTCGAGTCCCACTCTCACTGTTATCCATAAACATGGAAACGCTAGCAGTGGTCATGTTCAGGCCTTGTACTGCGAGGAGGAGCATCCATAGAGCCAACAACACCATCCAGGTGGTCCCACAGTTGCTTAAAGTCTGGGGAGTTAGAGGTCCAGGGTGGTACTTGGAAGTCTTGGTCAGCTCTTCCAACCAATGTGGGACATTTCTAGTCGTATGGTGTACGTGATCTGCAGGGTTGGATTCAGACTCAAATCGGTTGGGATGGTCTTCCACATGGAAGAGAGGAACATTCCCCAGACTAGAACGCTGACCAATTCACTGATGGGTTGGTGTGGGAGGTGTTGGAGCCTATCCAAGCACTCATTGGCTAGAAGGCAGGTAACACCACAGTCAGGCCGCCAGTTCGTCACAAGGCGGCTGGGGAATCAAGCCCAGGCTGTTCTTGTCGTGAGATCCAAGAAAACTGGGACAGGATCATGTGTTACATCACCTCCTCTTTCAATAGCACCTAATGATGGTTTGAGGAGTGAGCTCAAAAACTGGGGAACTGTCAGCTCTGTAGATCATCAGGTTCATCATAACATCATAGATCTCGACGTTGACTAATCGCTGATCACATCACAAACAAATCCACAGGAGGCGAGAACATAAGGCCAAACACTGTGATGTCTGTAGAGCACTGGGTTGCATTGCTGGTCTTCAGGTAACTAGAGATACAGATGCTGGGATCCCACAAACCTGGATCCCACTTAGGAGCACCGTAGGTGGACTTGTTGAGATGTTCGTCTACAGTGTGGTCCAAACTGTACAAGATTACTATAGGATGCTATCGTCCACCCTTTTTGTGTTTCCACTAACTGGCCACTTTATTAGAAACACTCACCTTCTTCTCTCACTGACTGGCCACTTTATTAGAAACACCCATCTTCTACTTCCACTAGCTGGTCACTTTATTAGAAACACCCACCTTGTGCTTCCACTTATTGGTCACTTTAATAGAAACACCTACCTTGTGCTTCCACTAATTGGCCACTTTATTAGAAACAACACCTTGTACTTTCACAAACTGGTCACTTTATTAGAAACACCCACCTTCCACTAACACTAACTGGCAACTTTATTAGAAACATCTGTCTTGTACTTCCACTGACTGGCCACTTTATTAGAAACACTTACCTTGTACTTCCACTAACTGGCCACTTTATTAGAAACACCTACCTTGCGCCTCCACTAATTGGCCACTTTATTAGAAACAACACCTTGTACTCCCACTAGCTGGTCACTTTATTAGAAACATCACCTTGTACTTTCACTAACTGGCCACTTTATTAGAAACACCCACCTTGTACTTCCACTGGTTGGCCACTTTATTAGAAACAACACCTTATACTCCTACTAACAGGCCACTTTATTAGAAACACTCACCTTCTACTTCCACTAACTGGCCACTTTATTAGAAACACCTAAGTTTCAGATAATTGGACAGAACTACAGATTTCCTCATATCTCAGGTTTTGTGTACAGTTGTCTGTATTGTCTGTTCTGGGGGTCTACGGACCCCACAGTGGGATAAACAGATGCTATTGTTCTTTGATCTTTCTGGGAGACAAACAGCAGAGGGTCTCGTGTCCTGCAGACAATCCACGTCTGGGTCAACACTGTGTTTACATTCGTACTCTGTGACCCGGGCGGGGGGCTTCCACCGGAGACCACCAGCCTCCTGCGTCGTGCTGACCGTCTACAAAGCACACGTTTAATAAGCACAGCGTCCTGCGGAGCCGAGCGCGTCGCTCTAATGACCCGTCCACTGCGCGCTCCCTCCAGCAGGTCTCCGGAGCAACGGTCCCGCTCGCCTGTCCTCCCCCCGCTCGGAGAAGAGGAGGAAGAAGAGAAGAGAGAGAAACACCGCTTTACTGGGAGCTAATGAGGCGTCTCACTGCATACCTCACATTCCAGGAGGAAGAGAGGAGGAGAGAGTGGGTGGACAGAGAGAGAGAGAGAGAGGTAGAGAGAGGTAGAGAGAGAGAGAGAGAGAGAGGGAGAGAGAGAGAGAGAGGGAAAGGGAGAGAGATAGAGAGAGATAGAGATACAGATATTTATATATATATATATATATATAGAGAGAGAGAGAGATAGAGAGAGATAACGAGAGAGTGAGAGAGATAGAGAGAGATAGAGAGATAGAGAGAGATAGAGAGAGATAGAGAGAGAGATAGAGAGAGAGATAGAGAGAGAGTGAGAAAGATAGAGAGAGATAGAGAGAGAGATAGAGATAGATAGATAGATAGAGATAGAGAGAGAGATACAGATAGATAGATGTAGAGATTTCTCTCTCTCTCTCTCTATTTTACTCTTCTACCTTTCTCTTTTGCACTCATACCCTTTTTCTCTCTTACCCCTCCCCCTCTCGATAACTGTATTAGCTCTACAACTAATAGCTAACTCTATTAGCCTTATAGCTAATAACTAACTGTGTTAGCCCTACAGCTAATAGCTAACTCTATTAGCCTTACAGCTATTAACTAACTGTATTAGCTCCACAGCTAATAGCTAACTTTACATGCCCTACAGTTTGTAGCTAACCCTTTTAGCCCAACAGCTAATAACTGACAGTGTTAGCCTTGTGTCTATGAAAGTGTCTGTCATTAAGAATTATTTTTGTGGAAACATTAAATATAATATCTGGCTGGTGTGGGATGATGGAGGTATTGGTTTATATGATGCCACGCTAGCTTCCTGTACTGTATTAGCTTCATAGCTCCAGTCCAAGAACATAAAAGACAAAAGCTCAATAACAATAATCAATACACAGAAACTCAATGCCTCAAATTTTCAACATCAAGTTCAAGTTCAGAACTACGCTTGACAGGCGGGGAAACCTAAACAATGCCTTCGGGACCAGATCTATGGAACGCTGGAGATCCACTGGGTGCTGTAGGCTGCATTGGAAATGAGGAAAACTCATCGTTGGCCTTGAATCGTCTGCCTCCGGCCTCGTACCTTCATCCTGGCCAAGGCCGTCTCGCCTGGCCGAGCGGTTTTATGAATTTTGTAGAGGAATCAATACATGTAAACCTTTCTGCACCTGCTGTCTTGTTTATCTGAAGGGTTCATGGTCCTGAAAACTAAACCGAACAAGGTTAGTATCGAGCTTTACATGCGGCAACAGCCCCTAGATTCTGGGAAGGCCTTACACTAGATGCTCAAACATTGCTGGGAGGATTTGATGGCAGGTACAAGAGCATTAGTGAGGTCAGGACAGTTATGCCAAAGGTACTGGATTGAGCTCCATCACTCCAAAGGACTAAGCTTCTCAGCTCCACAGATCAATGCTTAGGGGCTTTGAACCTTTCAAGCTCATGCTTAGCATGTAAAAAGATTATACTACACATGAGCAACTGAGCATCAGCATCTTAAAGAAACTGTATTAACTAATTTAGTTCTGTCCGGATACTTTTGGACATATCACAATTCAAATGAGCTTACAGCTTATTGGCAGTACAAATTCTAAATCAATGACTTCAACCACAACCGATCAATGACTTCAACCGGTTCCTGTGACTGTTGATCATTCCTGAACATTGACCTGGACAAGTCTTGGTCAGTTCCTCCTCACAGAACTGCTTCACCTCCATTATGATGGTGGGTTTCCTGCAGGGACACCCCACCTTAGGTTCCACCTCAGCATTCCTACTGGATGGGTCTAGACTAAAACAATGACATCAACCACACGGTTCCTGTGACTGTTGATCATTCCTAAATGTTGACCTGAACAAGTCTTGGTCAGTTCCTCCTCACAGAACTGCTTCACCTCCGTTATGATGGTGGGCTTTCCTGGAACACCCCACCTTAGGTTCCACCTTAGCATTCCTATTGGATGGGTCTGGACTTTGGCTTTCCAAAATGCAACACTTCTTCTGCATCAGCCATCTTTTGGAGACCAACTGATGTTTAAAGATCTTCTTGTCTTTCTGCAGGACCTTCTTCAGTTGAGGTTCAATCTAAAGATGGATGCTGCAGAAGTCTCCTGTAGAACTTCTCGATGTAATCCAGGATTCAAAGCTATATCAAAGGATGGCAAGCCGTCTTGATCCAACAGCAACAAAGCAGCCCCAAATTGTGATACTGCCGCCGCCATGTTTCAAAGTCGGGTTGAGGTTCTTATGCTGGAATGCAGTGATTCTAGTTCGTCCATTTGGTCTGTAGGAACGTTAAAGTAGACAGATGTTCTTCTCTTGGAGAGTGGACTATGGGATCCCTAAGATCTCTGAAATTCCTGAAGAGGCCTGCAGATCCTTGGATGTTACCCTGAGGTTCTTAGTGACCTTCCAGAGTTTTCCACGTATTTGAGTTAATTTTGTTGGATGGCAACTCCAGTAAAACGATAACCATACCATTGAATTTGTTTATGGTTCTCTTTATTTATTCCTATGACATACAGTTAGGTCCAGAAATATTTGGACAGTGACACAATCTTCACGACTTGCGCTCTCCATGCCACCACATTGGATTTGAAATGAAATGTGGATGCAATTGAAGAGTAGACGTTCAGGTTTAATTCAAGGGGTTGAACAAAAATGTCCTATGAACTGTTTAGGAATTCCCACCATTTTTCTACAGAGCCCCCTCAATGTTAGGGGCCCAAAAGTAATTGGACAAATTAACATTACTTTAAATAAATTGTTCATTTTTAATACTTTGTTGAGAATCCTTTGCAGGCACTGACTGCCTGATATCTGGAACCCATGGACATCACCAAACGCTGGGTTTCCTCCTTTGTGATGCTTTGCCAGGTCTTTGCCAGGTCTTCAGTCGTTGCAAGTTTGAGGGTTTTTCTACCTTAAGTTCCTGAGCTCACCAGTGTTCTATTTTTTCCCAGAATGCACCAAACTGTTAATTTGGCCACTCCTAACATTTCTGCTCCCCCTCTCGATGGATTTATTCTTTGTTTCATTCTAATGACGGCCTGTTTCACTTCCATTGCGAGCTCCTTTGACCGTATGTTGTGGGTTCAGCAGTAGCTTCCAAATGCAGAAAACAAGAAATGCCACACAATGAATCAACTCCAGATCTTCTTCCTGCTTAACTGATAATGGATTAATGAGGGAAAAGCCCATGAAGCTTTTGAGATAGTTGTCCAATTACTTTTGGTCCCTAGAAAAAGAGGCAGCTACATATTAAAGAGCTGTTATTCCTAAACCCCTCCTCCAATGAGGATGTGAATACCCTTAAATCAAAGCTGAGATTCTGAGCTCTAAGCCCACATTAATTATATTACAGTATATTGAATATGGTTTAGTAAACAGTTAAAATACCAAAACTTGTGTCATTGTCCAATTACTTCTGGGCCTAACTGTACATAAAGACCTGATCATGTTGGTCACATGTATGTAGAAATTCAGGAGATGTTGAAATACTTCTAAACAGCTTTTTCCTTTTGAAGCAGTCACAACCTCAATCTATTTATTCAAGGGGTCTACAACATCACATCAACAAACACGCCAAATCTGTGTTTATACTTAGGAATATGCCAATAATGGGTTTGGAGATGGTGAGTTACACGTAAGTGGCACTTAAGAGGTCAGTGAAAATTGCAACGGGGCCAGTGCCAGAGTGGTCCCACTTCTGGATCCGCATCTAAATGGATGCCAAATATCTCATTGTTGAAGTTCAGGCGAACATCAGTATTACTCATGAACGAAGAACGCCATCATTTGTCTAGTAAACTTGAAACTCTACCTTTATTTCACCTTAAATAAACATATAACACGGTTCTCCCATGATTGCCAATTAGCTTCAGAATGCTTGCCCCCCCCCCCCCCTTAATTTGCTATTTCCTATGTTGTTTTATTGTTAAGTTCACAAAGCAGTAACCAGAGTCCACATCAATCAATATCTACATCAGTTTCAAAGAAATTCAAAGTGGTATCTGATTATCTTGGTCGGAAACCTCTAAACTTACAAGAACATAAAGATAAAACACCGTATCAGTACAAGAATAGTTGTGGTCCTCAAAGGTCTCCTTCAGGATTCAAATCAAATCTAAAAACTAGACAAATCTCTTTGATCTCTGTTTATATCTATATCAAACAATGTGTTTGGAGATGGTGAGTTAGCTCTGTAAACATGTAAATTCATTACTAATTTATTTTAAATTAAATAGTAATTTAATTTATTCCTAATTCATTAGAAAATGTTACAGAATTGTACATTTAAAAATAGAATATTAAAATGAAATGGACTATAAGGGATGTTGGGTACTACATGTGAAAATTGTAAAACTTTGGCCCAAGGTTTGGAGTGATGAACACAGGCTTAGCTAGTGTGCCTAAAAACTGTTTAAACCTGGATTTTTATTTTATTTTAATAAAAGTAATGGTAACCTTTGGAATGGGTTATTATTTGTTCCTATTTTACTTCATATACAGTGCATTTGAAATATTTATTATACTGCCAAAAGTGGAAATGATATAAAAAAGGTAAACAATGTTTGTTTACTTAATTTCTATTTACATTATTTTCTAGGACTGAGTTGGTGCTGATGTTGTAGAAGGGTTTTTGGTCTGATGCAGAACAGAAAACAAGAAATATGTCATCAACAATGTCCCGATGTCCACTATAAAATACATTCCATAAAAAAAGGATATAGTTGAAGATTAGGCAAATGTCACTATACAAACCAGGGGTGCATTTCCCGATAACGATTGACTCCAAACTTACGAACTAGTTTCAAGTAGCTCTTTGTTGACTCCGCCCCCCGCATTGAATAGGCACTGCCAGTCGAGAACTGAACCACCGATTTACAGAGGTTTCCTCATTATTACTCTTACATTTATGAACGATTTTATGTACTACGTTAGTTACGGAGGCTTTCGAGAAATTTTCGAGAAGAATTTTTTTAATTTTGAAGTTACAAAGTATTTAGCTTTACGAACGTTTTGGACCCCAGTGATTGCCATTTACTAGTGATTGACCAGAGTTGACATCAATCAACGTCTACATCAATTTCATTTTGAATGTGAAATAAATTTGAAGACGTATCTGATTATTTTGGTCAGAAACATCTAAACTTTCAAGAACATAAAAATAAAATAAAATACTGTATCAGTAAAATAATAGCTGTGGTCCTCCTTCAGATTAAAAATCTAAAATCAAATCTAAAAACTATACAAATCTCTATAATATCTGTTTATAACTATATCAATAATGTGTTTGGAGATGGTGAGTTACACATGGGTCAGTGAAACTTCCACTGGACCAGAATAGTCCCACCGCTGGATGTGCCCCTAGATGGGTGCCCATATTTAATAGTGTAGGCTAATGTCAGTATTTGATTGATAACACAATAACATTTTTATTCCACCTTAAATAAACAGTTGGCTAAAGTTTCCATTTTCATTTGATCTATTTTCATTATTAGTTTTTTTCATTATTTGAATGTAATTATTTGATTATAAAACTAAATATGGCATTATTAGTGGCAAAGTTTGACTATTAGGACTCGGCCTTCAGTTTAGAACTGAGAAAATTTGATCAAAACGTGAGGAAAACACGGCCGAGCGTATAAGATGTTAGTAAATTTGAAGATGACAGCAAAGTTGGCTATAGTTTATTTATATTTATGTTGACCCAACCTAATTAACATAGTATGTATTGAAGTATGTGTTCATGTAGAAGGTAAACCGAGTCATTATATGTATATTATATATATATATATATATATATATATATATATAGAACCAACGATGCAATTAAATTCAAATACCTATACAGTGCTGACCCACCGCAGCGACGCCCCCCAGTGTTGATGCTTACCGGTTAAGGGTTAATTGCGAATGTATGAATCATGCTTGACGCTTCAGTGGCCGAGCATTGATTTCACTGTCAAACACAAACGTTCTCCAGATAAATACGATTCGCATTAATCGCCGGCATCAAACCGTAACGGCCCCCTCCTCGTCGCCAGGCGTGACGCCGAACGGGTCGCCGAAAACAACATCATGCTCCAGCGCCGTGAATTATTCATGTAGGCAAGCCTGCGTGCCGCCGAGCGATGCTACTTTGTTTACTCACGCTTGAACTTTTCCCTCAGAGGGAAAATGCAAATGATCTCCAGCTTTCTTGCAGCTCGTCCTTTCTCTCCCCTTCATAGCAACGTTCGAGCACCCCCCCCTCCCCCTGCCCTTCTTCCAGGAACCCGTCTCCGCCTCCCCCCCCACCATGCTCCACAGCAAATCAGGCTCCAGTCGGCGGGCCAACAACAAAACGATGACATTCGGACCTTAGGAGGACAGGCCGCTGTCCCGCCCCACCCCTTCCCCAGCAAGCCTGCGGTACAGAGGCAGCGTCCCCGTCGGCCGCAGATGCGCTAGCGGGATAGCGCTAGCGGGATAGCGCTCTCATTAGCATTGCTAATTCGGTTTAGCGCTCTGGTGCTGCTTTTGCCTCAACATGGAGCTTCTGGAGATCACAGGCACTCTGGACGCTCTCTCTCACACACAAGCCTGTATTCCTGGCTTTGTTGGGTCCTCGTGGAGGCAGTCAATGCTAGATGCTAACATTAAAAGGACTTACTACACTACCCGGCATGCATGATGCAAATCCCTGTGGTGCCACCACAAGTGCTAACAGGAAAGTCTGTTCACTTGGCCAACGTTCCCAGCCAAGAGGACAGGCCAAGATACTCGGAACGTCAAATGTATCCTCATCACGGCTAAAATCGGTAGAAAACCCAACACCCTAGTCTTCTCAGCTTGCAGATCTTTATAGATCATGTACACCATAGATGCTGATTGTCTTCCCTGGGATCTACCAGCAAGACAATGAGACACGTCACACAGTTGGAAATGTCCCACACTGGTTGGAAGAGCTGACCGAGACTTCCAAGTTCTACCCTGGACCCCTAATTCCTCCAGACTTGAACCCAACTGAGCATCTGTGGGACCATCTGGATGGTGGTGTTGGCTCTATAGACCCTCCTCCACGCTCCCTCCAGCAGCTGTGGGTTGCACTGCAGTCAGCATGATACCTCCAGATACCTGTGACAACATAAAGGGTGTTCATTCTACGGATCCTCCCCATGCAAGACACAAGATTGTACACAGTCCAGTCACATTATTATGACCACCTCCTACTTTGGTAGGGGGCAGTGTTCTGGTCCTGGGAATGTTCCACCCATCCACGTGGAAGACACTCTCTACCGATTTGGGTCTGAACCCAACCGTGCAGATCATGTACCCCATACATGCTGATGGTCTTCTCTGGGGTGCATGGGATCTTCCAGCAAGACAATGAGACACGTTACACAGTTGGAAATGTCCCACATTAGTTGGAGGAGCTGACCAAGACTTCCAAGTACCACCCTGGATGCCTAATTCCTCCAGACTTGAACCCAACTGAGCATCTGTGGGACCACCTGGATGGTGGTGTTGGCACTATGGATCCTCCTCCATGCTCCCTCCGGCAGCTGTGGGATGCACTACAGTCAACATGATACCTCCAAATACCTGTGACCACCTACCAGGACCTTATTGAGTCTCCCAGTTCGTCCAGCTGCTGTCCTTGCTGCATACGGTGGTCACTATGGATATTAGTTGATGGTCAGAACAACGTGACTCCACTGTGTACTTTGTTAAGTCCAGCACTCATCTTTGCAGCGCCACCTGGCTGTTATTCCCAGTCAAACAAGAATGAAAAGAGGCCAAAATACTTGAAACGGAACATGAAATTATCATTTCCAGACCTGATTTGAAATCAGTGTTTCAATTACAGTGTTACAGTGTTACTCAATTTGTGTAACCTTCCATTGGAATGGTGACCTGAAGACACCTACTACAGCTGCCAGAAGATATTAAGCTTACTAGCAATAACATCACTATTGCCTTTCTTATAGATTCCCCAGCTAATCAACACATTCCCAAGAAAGCTCCCCCTCCAATAGTGGATGTAGTTCCTTCCCACCTACCAGAACCTTTGTAAGAAGAGGGTTTCCCTGGTCTTCCGACTGGAAGACTATTGTAGGAGAACGCAATTTAACCTCAGAAACCCAGAAGGAAAATTTTCAGTTTCCTTTAAAAACCATCGTTTTACCTGGTGGAGGGTAGCCGAAAGTTTGTTGGGGAGCTGTAGCTCAGATGGCTTCACAGTTCAATATTATATATCCAACATTGAAACTTCAACCCAACTTTAGTTTTTGACAGATATACAACTTTGATTTCCAAAATTTCTTAAATGTAATGTTTGTCCAACGTCATCCAACGTTTCAACTAAGCTTCAAAGTCTGTCCGACATTAAAGTCCAACATCTTTCTAACGCCAAACTCAAAGCTTTAGCTCAGCTTAGCTTAGTATTCAAGTTCAAATCTGTTACACTGTATAATAATATAGTTGCTTTAACTTAAAAAAAGGTATTTTTGAATATTTTATAGATTTCATAATATTTTATGTCAAGCGAACATAGAAGGATATCTGATTTCCGAAATTCAATGTCTATCCAACATTGGGCGTCAACCTGATTTTCATTTTCAACTAAAAATCTAACATTTTCTAACACATTAATTTAGTATTTCAACCTAGTATTTCATTAAAGACCTGTTACACTGTAAAAACGAATTATAATTTTAACTTAGAGTGTTATTTCTGGATGTCCGATGTTGATTTTCCAAAATTCAATGTCTATCTAACATTGGAACATGATGTCAACAGAACGTTAGTTTAATGGGAATTAAATGCTGGGCGTCAATCCCATTTTCAACTAAGCTCTGTTAGAATCCAACATCTATCTAACATTAAACTTAATTTTCTTAGTATTTAAGTTAAAATTTGCTCCACTGTAAAAATAAAACAGTTATTTTAAGTATTTTTGAATATTATATGTTAATTTTTCAAAGCAAAATTCAACATATGTTATTTCTGGATGTCCAATGTTGATTTTCCAAAATTCAATGTCTATCTAACATTGGAACATGATGTCAACAGAACGTTAGTTTAATGGGAATTAAATGCTAAATTTTCTTAGTATTTAAGTTAATATTTGCTCCACTGTAAAAATAAAACAGTTATTTTAAGTATTTTTGAATATTATATGTTGATTTTTCAATGTCTATCCAACTTTGGGTGTCAACCCAATTTTTATTTTTAACTAAATTTCAGTGTGTGTCCGACATTTGTCCTTCTAATGTCAAAGCCCATCCTGTATCTTAGCTTTACATTCATTTCATTCATTTAATTTTTTACCCTGTAAAAATTATTTTTCCAAACAAATTTTTGTCTGTTTTGACAGACATCTGACCGATTTCCCAAGTTGCCAAAATTCAATGTCTATTCAACGTTGGGCATCAACCCGAAAGAAAGAAAGCTCCCCCTCCAAAAGTAGCTGTAGTTCCTTCCCACCTTTCAGAACCTTTGTAAGAAGAGGGTTTCCCTGGTCTTTCAACTGGAAGACTATTGTAGGAGAACGCAATTGAACCTCAGGAACCCAGAAGGAAATCCTGTGCTAATAAAAGCTGCCGGGACCTTTTTCAGTTTCCTTTAAAACCATCATTTAACCTGGTGGAGGGTAGCCGAAAGTCCCCGCAGCAAGCCAGTGTTTTCCATGGAAAACCGTTGACTGTTTCCTGTCGTCCTGGGGACTTTTGGCACATACAAAGCGCTAAATATATTGTCGAGGTTTTGAAGCAGCAGCTTGTACTCGCGGCGCCTTAGGGGAGAAGCCGTACCAGCTCTTTGGTTTGGAGAGGGAATAGCACAGCCACCCCGGAGAAGTGCTACTTCAGTGCTGAAAGAAAAAAAGAAAAGAAAAAGCCTTCCCTGCTGATGTTGACAACGAGTTTCTCTGGCACGCTCGTGCCTAGATGAAGAAAACGGGGTGGAAAACATGCCAGAGAGACAAAGGCTGGATGCCAAGCCTCATGCTAGGACTCTTCTGGCTGCCTGAGCTAAGGATGATGGTTTCCTGTCATTCCACTGGAAGCACCTGGCTTGCGAGGAGGCCTCCAAAGAGGAAATGAGGTTGTAGATCTTGAATGGGTTCTGGTCAGGTTCGTTTTTAGGGTTAGGGTTACAAACTCTTAGCTTCCCAGTAGACACTGGATGCTCAATCAGGCTCAATCGCAAATAAGCCGTTGAAGAACAATCACAAAAACATTCAGGAGGATACACTCGATCTTTTGTTGGTACCAATGGATTTGGTGAACTGGTGCCAATTTCTGCTTAGCATGTGCCAGGATATTTTGGAAAACTTGAAGGTGGAACCTTATCATCGTCTACATGAAGAACCTGAAAATGAAGCGATCAAAAATCTCAAATCTGGCTGGCGTTTTCAGTCACCTATAAAAAATCCTGTGTTCATGTTGATGGGAGATCAAAACTTTTATAGAGATTTTATCTTCTACATCTTTGCAATAAATTAATTTCATAATTTGAGCTTCCATGAATTCCTCAGTGTACTTGTGTTTGATCACAAATCCTGATTTCAGTTTTGTTATTTACTTATTTAATAAAAATAATTTTTGCACTATTACCTTGTAACATACAACATGAGTCAGAATTAACCCTGATGGGCACTGATATTAGACATCTGATGGGCAAAATGTTGGGCATCAACCCCATTTTCATTTTCAAGCTTCAATATCCAGAGTCCAATCTTTCTAACATCAAACTCAAACCTTTAAATTAAATACTTGTTTTAAATTATAAAAATATTTTTGGATTGTCAATGTACTCGTTTAGATTGTTGCTACTAAAATGTAATGTCTATTTAACATTGGAACATGTTGCCAACCCAACATTGGTTTAGATAGATATCTGATGGTGATTTCCAAAATTCAATATCTCTCCAATGTTCAAATACATTTCAGCATCTGCCCACCGTTACACAATGCTTTTCCAATTTCGATTTTCAATTTTTCAACTTTTAATGTTACATTTTCAATGTTCAATTCTTTCCAACCAAAACTGGACGTCTAATATTGGAAACTAACGTCAGCCCAACATTGGATTTGATGGATATCTGATTTTGATTTCCAAAATTTCCAAAATTCAGAATCTGTCCAACATTTCAATAAATTTCAGCATCTGCCCACCATTACCCAAATCCTTTTCCAATTTACATTTTCAATTTTTCAACATAGAATTTTTTCCAACCAAATTCAAACGTCCATCTAATATTAATTGACATCAACCAAACATTGGTTTTGATGGAGATACAACTTTGATTTCTAAAAAAATCAGAAATTCAGAAGTTCAATTTTTCAATGTTACATTTTCAACATTCAATTATTTCCAACCAAAATTGAACATCTAATATTGGAAATTAACGTCAACCCAACATTGGATTTGATGGATATCTGATTTGGATTTCCAAAATTTCTAAAATTCTGAATTTGTGCAACATTTAAATAAATTTCAGCTTCTGCCCACCATTACGAAATCCTTTTCTATTTTGAATTTTTCAACATTCAATTTTCAATTTAATTATTTCCAACCAAAATTAAACGTCTATCTAATATTAGAAATTAACATCAACCAAACATTGGTTTTGATGGAGCTACAACTTTGATTTCCAAAAATTTCAGAAATTCAGAAGTTCAAGGTATTTGTACGACCAAACTCAATACTTTTTTTTAAAACTTCAAATAACAAAAAAAAAAAATTTATTTTAACCCACCAGTTTTTTCAGTGCTCACATTGTGAACCAGCAGTGTTATTGCGTTCTCACCAGAAAATTGTAAAACGACGAGAAAACACGATAATTGATAGATAACGATCTCTAATTAGTAACGTATCAAATAATCCATCTGTAGAAATGAACCGAACGTGGCGGCGAACCAACAGCCCTCAGTTTTTAAGCATAGCCTCACAGTTCATCATTCCACTCGCTCATTCCTCAACTATTATCTCCGGCCTCTGGACTCTCTCTCCGGCTAATAGGAGACCAAGAGGCCACGGCGGGGCGTCCGGTTTTAATTAGCTCATCATAAAACTGAAGCAGTAAACGCGCCAGCCCCCCAAACCCCACCCCCAACTCCCGTTTCCTTGGACACCCAGAGGAGAATGACTAATGCCCAATCGATGCTGACTCTTGTGAACATTTTCCTGTTCCACCTTAAATGGTGTGCAGGTAACATGTAGGCACCTTTCTAGAGGCTCTAGAATGTAACTGCTGCACCATTTAAGGTGGAACTAGAAGATTAGAGGCACCTGAATGTAACTGCTGTACCATTTAAGGTGGAACTGTTACATTCTGATGCTTAGTTACAATTTTGCAGTTCCACCTTAAATTCTACAGCAGTTACATTCTAATGTTTCTAGTTGCAGAAAAGTTAACTTCTGCCCCATTTAAGGCGGACTGGAGGAATATTCACCCGAATTGACCTGCTGCTGCACCATTTAAGGTGGAATGAAATGTTCACAAGTAAAACTAGCATGTAACTTCTGCATCATTTAAGGTGGAACTGTAACACTCACCTTAAATTATGCAGCAGCTGCATTCCAATGCTGCTAGTAATTATTTTCCCATTCCACCTTAAATGATGCACTAGTTGTATTCTAGTGAACCTAGAAAGATGCCAAAACTTTAATTGCTGCACCATTTAAGATGGAACTAAAACATTAGGCAAATTAGAAAATTAGAAAAAGAGACATTAGAATGTTATTTCTGTATTATTTAAGGTGGAACCTGAATATTAGATTCGAACCACAAGAATGTAACTGCTGCACCTTTTACGGTGGAACAAAAAACATTCACATGAGGCACCCGAGTGCAACTGCTGATGCATTATTTAAGGTGGAACCTGAATGTTAGACTCGAACTACCAGAATGTAATTGCTTCACCATTTAAGGTGGAACCTGAATATTAGACTTGAACTACCAGAATGTAACTGCTGCATCATTTAAGGTGGAACCTGAATATTAGACTTGAACTACCAGAATGTAACTGCTGCATCATTTAAGGTGGAACCTGATTATTAAACTCAAACCACAAGAATGTAACTGCTGCATTATTTAAGGTGGAACCTGAATATTAGACTCGAACTACCAGAACGTAACTGCTGCATCATTTAAGGTGGAACCTGATTATTAGACTCGAACCACCAGAATGTAACTGCGGCATCATTTAAGGTGGAACCTGAATATTAGACTCGAACCACCAGAATGTAACTGCGGTATCATTTAAGGTGGAACCTGAATATTAGACTCGAACCACCAGAATGTAACTGCTGCATTATTTAAGGTGGAACCTGAATATTAGACTCGAACTACCAGAATGTAACTGCTGCATCATTTAAGGTGGAACCTGAATATTAGACTCGAACCACCAGAATGTAACTGCTGCGCCAGTTAAGGTGGAACCTGAATATTAGACTCGAACCACCAGAATGTAATTGCTGCATTATTTAAGGTGGAACCTGTATATTAGACTCGAACTGCCAGAATGTAACTGCTGCATCATTTAAGGTGGAACCTGAATATTAGACTTGAAACACCAGAATGTAACTGCTGCTTCATTTAAGGTGGAACCTGAATATTAGACTCGAACCACCAGAATGTAACTGCGGCATCATTTAAGGTGGAACCTGAATATTAGACTCGAACCACCAGAATGTAACTGCGGCATAATTTAAGGTAGAACCTGAATATTAGACTTGAACCACCAGAATGTAACAGCTGAATTATTTAAGGTGGAACCTGAATATTAGACTCGAACTACCAGAATGTAACTGCTGAATCATTTAAGGTGGAACCTGAATATTAGACTCGAACCACCAGAACGTAACTGCTGCATTATTTAAGGTGGAACCTGGATATTAGACTCGAACCACCAGAATGTAACTGCTGTGCCTTTTAAGGTGGAACAGAAAAATATTTACAAAAGACAGAATGTAATTGCTTCACCATTTAAGGTGGAACTGGAAAATAGAGCAAGATGCAGTAGAATGTAACTGCGGCATCATTTAAGGTGGAACCTAAATATTAAACTTAAACCACAAGAATGTAATTGCTTCAGCATTTAAGGTGGAACTGAAAATTAGAACAGGGGCACCAAAACATTACTGCTGCATTATTTAAGGTGGAACTGAAAATTAGACTCAAACCACCAGAATGTAACTGCTGCATGTTTTAAGGTGGAACACATAAGGCACCCTAGTGTAACTGCTGCTGCATTATTTAAGGTGGAACTGAAAATTAGAATATTTTTTTCTTTTTCTAACTACAAGTAACTCTTAATACAGGCTAGTCTACAGATGGTCACACATTACAACTATTACACTACATCTTCAAACCTACTCAAACCGATGAGTGAGCTATCCGGCTCGCCATGTTCCTCAACACTTCATCACAATATCAACTCCCCACCAAGCGCCGTGGACCCTGTTTGCTCATTTTACGATGGTTTGTCTGACGGCCGAGTCTGCTGCTCAACTGCCGGGTTTACCTTGGGTTCCTTCGGAGACGCTAACGTAAATACCAGCCGGCCAGGTGCTCTGCTTGTTTGGCCAATCGAAAGTTCACCTCCCATGTCTGTTGTGTCTGGGAGATGTTTGTACTGGAGTGGAGCCAGAGCCTACAGCCTCCGCACCCCTTCCCCCACCACACTCCATCCCTCCACCAGCCCGTTATCCCCCCCCGGCCCTCCTCCAAGCCCTGGCCACCCCCGCTTTTATTACAGCCCTTTAATTAGCTTTGCTGGGGCCACCGTGTTGGCTTTGGTCCACTAGCTGGAGGCCGGCTTCTGGAGCGCGACCCTGGTGGCCTCGGAGGGATTTGTGCAATGCTAATAATGGGCGTACACAAAAACAGCATCGGGCCGCATAAGAAGCTCCACTCGTTCAGCAATCTGACGGCTCATCACACTGCAGGGAGAGAGAGAGAGAGAGAGAGAGAGAGAAGAAGCTACGCTGGTACTATAGAGACGGAGGGTCCATCTATAATTCAGACCTCTAGTGTCACTCGGTCAGTTAATAAAGTCTGAATAATTTAGTGTAGTATAATGAAAAGTCCAGCTATCCTGTTTAAGTGGAGGGCAGCGCTAATAAAGGTCGGACGTGTGTCGCTGAATGTAACCGCAGAGTCCGTTCAGCTACGAGCTCAACGACATCACTCTTCAGCTTCAACGGAGAGTGTTACACTCTGTCAGCGAGAAGATCTGGGTGGGATTCCCGGTCCGGGTGGTTCTGTGTGGAGTGTGTATGTGTAGTGGTTTCCTCCAGGTACTCCGGTTTCCTCCCGCAGTCCAAACACATGATAAAGCTGCTGTAGACTGAATGGGTGGAGCTAAACTGCTCTGTACACTGAATGGGTGGAGCTAAACTGCTGTAGACTCAATGGGTGGAGCTAAACTGATGTAGTCTGTATGGTTGGAGCTTAACTGCTGTAGATTAAATGGTTGGAGCTAAACTCCTCTATAGAGAGAATGGGTGGAGCTAAACTGCTGCAGACTAAATGAGTGGAGCTAAACTGCTGTAGACTGAATGGCTAGAGCTAAACTGTTTTAGGCCGAATGGGTGTAGCTAAACTGCTGTAGACTGAATAGGTGGAGCTAAACTGCTGTAGACTGAATGAGTGGAGCTAAACTGCTGTAGACTGAATGGGTGGAGCTAAACTGCTGTAGACTGAATGGGTGGAGCTAAACTGTTGACTAAGTGGGTAGAGCTAAACTGCTCTGTAGACTGAATGGGTGGAGCTAAACTACTGTAGACAGAATGAGTGGAGCTAAACTACTGTAGACTGAATGGGTGTAGCTAAACTGCTGTAGACTGAATAGGTGGAGCTAAACTACTGTAGACAGAATGAGTGGAACTAAACTGTTGTAGACTAATTGGGTAGAGCTAAACTGCTGTAGACTGAATGGTTGGAGCTAAACTACTGTAGACTGAATGAGTGGAGCTAAACTGCTCTGTAGACTGAATGAGTGGAGCTAAACTGTTGTAGACTGAATGGGTGGAGCTAAACTACTGTAGACTGAATGGGTGGAGCTGAAGCTTCAAACACTTTAAAAGTAAGGTTTTGCTGGTTAGTCGTGACAGTCAGTGTTTCCGTGGAGACCACCTCTTCCCGAGAGTACCTGCTCAGTCTCCAGCCTAATTCTCCAGGAGGTTTGATTAGAACACTTAATGCAATTTTCCGAATTTCTGCCTATTTGATCTGACGACGGCTGCCGGGAGACCAGAAATGAATTCCGCTCCTCACCGACTACAGGGATCCACCACAAATCCCAGAAGTCTGTGGTTTGATCAGCGGATGAAGGGCTTCAAAAGGATTCTCCAGTGGCGGTGCTTTATTAGACAGAGAGAATCCCGCTGATGAAGAAAGCTCGTTAGCTGTGGAGCCTCATTTACAAAACCTATGCATATTTCAATATTCAATCAAACATCTCTGTTAAAACAGGTAGACCTGTCCAGGTGAGAGCTACACGGTGGACTAGTAACCTAAGTGACCGCCGTACACAGTACGGACAGCAGCTAGATGGACTGGGGGACTCAGTAAGGTCCTGGTAGGTGGGTACAGGTATCTGGAGGTATCATGCTGACTGTAGTGCATCCCACAGCTGCTGGAGGGAGCGTGGAGGAGGATCCATAGAGCCAACACCACCATCCAGGTGGTCCCACAGATGCTCAACGGGGTTCAAGTCAGTGGAATTAGGGGTCCAGGGTAGTACTTTGATACCATCCACCCCAGGGAAGACAATCAGCATGTATATATATATATATATAGATAGATAGATAGATAGATAGATAGATAGTATTGCAGATACATAGTACTGTAAACAGACACATTTATAGATAGATCCATAACTAGATAGAATTTCAGATATAGACATAATATAGATATATCTTTAGATTTTGATAAATAAATAGATAGATAGATAGATAGTATTACAGATACATAGTATTGTAGACAGATACAATTATATATATATAATATACTGTGTATTTCTATAGAGTATATTAGAGGAGTATCTATACTCCAGCTCTTTATGAATATACTGTGTATTTCTATAGAGTATATTAGAGGAGTATCTATACTCCAGCTCTTTATAAATATACTGTGTATTTCTATAGAGTATATTATAGGAGTATCTATACTCCAGCTCTTTATAAATATACTGTATATTTCTATAGAGTATATTATAGGAGTATCTATACTCTAGCTCTTTATAAATATACTGTGTATTTCTATAGAGTATATTATAGGAGTATCTATACTCCAGCTCTTTATAAATATACTGTGTATTTCTATAGAGTATATTATAGGAGTATCTATACTCTAGCTCTTTATGAATATACTGTGTATTTCTATAGAGTATATTAGAGGAGTATCTATACTCCAGCTCTTTATAAATATACTAGTGTATTTCTATAGAGTATATTAGAGGAGTATCTATACTCCAGCTCTTTATAAATATACTAGTGTATTTCTATAGAGTATATTATAGGAGTATCTATACTCTAGCTCTTTATAAATATACTGTGTATTTCTATAGAGTATATTATAGGAGTATCTATACTCCAGCTCTTTATAAATATACTGTGTATTTCTATAGAGTATATTATAGGAGTATCTATACTCCAGCTCTTTATAAATATACTGTGTATTTCTATAGAGTATATTAGAGGAGTATCTATACTCTAGCTCTTTATAAATATACTGTATATTTCTATAGAGTATATTATAGGAGTATCTATACTCTAGCTCTTTATAAATATACTGTGTATTTCTATAGAGTATATTAGAGGAGTATCTATACTCCAGCTCTTTATAAATATACTGTGTATTTCTATAGAGTATATTATAGGAGTATCTATACTCCAGCTCTTTATAAATATACTGTGTATTTCTATAGAGTATATTAGAGGAGTATCTATACTCCAGCTCTTTATAAATATACTAGTGTATTTCTATAGAGTATATTATAGGAGTATCTATACTCTAGCTCTTTATGAATATACTGTGTATTTCTATATAGTATATTAGAGGAGTATCTATACTCCAGCTCTTCAGTATGTTTACTCTTCTCGTGAGTTACAGTGAGAGGAGCGTGTCTGCTGCCTGTGAAGTTTAATTATATCTTTATGATCTGTAGATATACATTTGCACAGGCAGCTCCTGTTTTATTCATGCGTCCACGTCCGTCACGGCCACGTCTGCACTTAAAGGAGCAAAGTCAACATCCCCGGCGAGGCTCTTATTAAAATCTAATGAAAGAGAGAGATCGATGGAGGATTCCCTCTAAGAGGTAAACTTTGAATTAGGCCTTTTGTTCCTTTCCCCTCCCCCGCGAGTGCGATTATCACCCCCGGCTACATCAAAGAGTAATTGTTATCATTAGGAGATTCATTTAGGGGCCGTTTGCTGCGCTCTTTCGGCCAACGTTACATCAGCCAGCGGCTTCAAAACCCATTATTGACCCGCTCGCGCTGACGTGCGGGGCGAGGCGGCCGTGTGCACTTTTAAATGAACTTGTGTGCAAAGCAATCGTTCAGCTTTCAGACGCCGCAAACCAGCTTCTGTGTTAGCACCCGTTACCACAGCAGCTCACAGAGGACAAAACCAGAACCTGGTGGTTTGGATTCTGACCGTCTGAGTGTGCTGTCCATATACCTTTCAAACTGTTTGAACATCAAAATAGCAGTGTAGTGTAGGGGCTGGTACAGTGTAGTGGTTTGTACAGCGTAATTTCCTGTGTAGTGTAGTAGTTTATATAGTAGTTGATATAGTGTTGGTATAGAGTAGTAATTAGTATAGTGGTTGGTATAGTTTAATGGGTGTATAATGTAGTGTTGATATAGTGAAGTGGTTAGTATAAAGTAGTGTTTGGTATGGTGTAGTGGTTAGTGTAGTGGTTGGTATAGTGTAGTGGGTGTATACTGTAGTGGTTGGTATAGTGTAGTAGTTGGTATGGTGTAGTGGGTGGTATAGTGTAGTGGTTAGTATATTGTAGTGGTTGGTATAGTGTAGTGGTTGGTATAGTGCAGTGGTTGGTATAGTGTAGTGTTTAGTATAGTGTAGTGGTTGGTATAGTGTAGTGGTTGATATAGTGTAATGGTTGGTATAGTGTAGTGTTTAGTATAGTGTAGTGATTGGTATAGTGTAGTGTTTGGTATAGTGTAATGGTTGGTATAGTGAAGTGTTTAGTATAGTGTAGTGGTTGGTATAGTGTAGTGGTTTTTATAGTGTAGTGGGTGGTATAGTGTAGTGTTTAGTATAATATAGAGGTTGGTATAGTGTAGTGTTTTTTATAGTGTAGTGGTTGGTATAGTGTAGTGGTTGGTATAGTGTAGTAGTTGGTATAGTGTAGTGGTTGGTATAGTGTAGTAGTTGGTATAGTGTAGTGGTTGGTATAGTGTAGTGGTTGGTATAGTGTAGTGTTTAGTATAATGCAGTGGTTGGTATAGTGTAGTGGTTGGTATAGTGTAGTGTTTAGTATAGTGTAGTGGGTGGTATAGTGTAGTGTTTTTTATAGTGTAGTGGTTGGTATAGTGTAGTAGTTGGTATAGTGTAGTGGTTGGTATAGTGTAGTGTTTAGTATAGTGTAGTGGTTGGTATAGTGTAGTGTTTAGTATAATGCAGTGGTTGGTATAGTGTAGTGGTTGGTATAGTGTAGTGTTTAGTATAGTGTAGTGGGTGGTATAGTGTAGTGTTTAGTATAATATAGAGGTTGGTATAGTGTAGTGGTTTTTATAGTGTAGTGGTTGGTTTGGTGTAGTAGTTGGTATAGTGTAGTGTTTAGTATAGTGTAGTGGTTGGTATAGTGTAGTGTTTAGTATAATGCAGTGGTTGGTATAGTGTAGTGGTTTTTATAGTGTAGTGGGTGGTATAGTGTAGTGTTTAGTATAATGTAGTGGTTGGTATAGTGTAGTGTTTTTTATAGTGTAGTGGGTGGTATAGTGTAGTGGTTTTTATAGTGTAGTGGGTGGTATAGTGCAGTGGTATAGCTGGAAGAGTGAATTATGACTGATTTCTCAAAGACAAAGCCAGAAGATGATGAGTAAGATCTGTGTGGAAGATCTATCAAACCAGAAACGAGTATCTCCAAAAGTAGAACTGCTAAACCAACACATTTTGCTGCCCCTACATTTAGCATCAGCGCCAATACGGTGAAAGCAGCCAACCGTAAGCCCACCATGGGACCCCCTGGTATTCAGAGGGTACTTAGCACACTGAGAAATACATTAACTTCCACAAGCTGCGACAAAATCAAGAAACTTGATGTCTGCCAGCTGTGGAGTAGTCTATTAGCAGTTGTAAGTGGAGCTCACTGGATTTTATGGACTTTAATGAACTGACCATGGTGACCTCCCAGGCATGTGCCAGTTGATTCCTGACAGCCAGTTGATGTGATTGTAGACTGTAAATGTGGAAATTTGTCATATGACCCTCAGGGTGTGGGGGGTGGGGGTTGGTATAACCATGTCCCCTTGTCAATGGGCAGGTCATGTATGAATAATTCCATACATGCTAATGTAGGTCAAGCCTCTAGGGCCCAACAGTCAGGTATTCCAGACCAATCCCACATATTTCTGCCTTGTATGTGATCACATGATGTCTTCTCTTCCTGGTCTCATTATAGACAACATTGCCCTTCATCGCCGAGACTCCCTGCAGTCATGGAGAAGGTGAAGGAGCTTCCTGAAGTTCTCAGGAAGAACATTAATAAACAACACTCTGCAATGAGTGACATCCTTCTCAGCTGAACTGATTCTATAGTATTTAATTGGGAAGTTCATGGAAGTTCATGGACATGTGCACCAGACTAATGAATAGGAAGGTAGGAGAAGCCAGCAGTCACTCGAGAAGACTTAAAGAACAACCTGAAAGCAGCAGAAGGAGAACTACATAGAGACAGTGAACTGCAATACATTGAGTGATAGAGGCGTAAATAGAGAAATTCAGAGTAGTTTAGTGTGAAACCGTACAGATGCTGTTTACAGTGGTGGTGGTGATTATGGTGTTTAGAGTGGTGCTGATGATGGTGTTTAGAGTGGTGGTGGTGGTGAGGGTGTTTAGAGTGGTGGTGATGATGGTGTTTAGAGTGGTGGTGGTGGTGGTGAGGGTGTTTAGAGTGGTAGTGATGATGCTGTTTAGAGTGGTGGTGGTGGTGATGGTCTTTACAGTGGTGGTGGTGATAATGGTGTTTACAGTGGTAGTGCTGATGTTTACAGTGGTGGTGATGTATTTACAGTTGTGATGATGGTGTTTACAGTGGTGGTGATAGTGTTTGCAGTGATGGTGATGGTATTTACAGTGGTGCTGATGGTGTTTACAGTAGTGGTGATGATGTTTACAGTGGTGGTGTGATGGTGTTTACAGTGGTGGTGATGATGGTGTTTACAGTGGTGGTGATGGTGTTTACAGTGGTGATGATGGTGTTTACAGAAGTGGTGATGATGTTTACAGTGGTGGTGGTGATGATGGTGTTTACAGTGGTGATGATGGTGTTTACAGCGGTGTGATGATGTTTACAGTGGTGGTGATGATGGTGTTTACAGTGGTGGTGATAGTATTTGCAGTGATGGTGATGGTATTTACAGTGGTGATGATGGTGTTTACAGTGGTGATGATGATGTTTACAGTGGTGGTGATGATGGTGTTTACAGTGGTGGTGATGGTGTTTACAGTGGTGACGATGGTGTTTACAGTGGTGATGATGGTGTTTACAGTGGTGATGATGATGTTTACAGTGGTGGTGATGATGGTGTTTACAGTGGTGGTGATGGTGTTTACAGTGGTGATGATGGTGTTTACAGTGGTGATTATGGTGTTTACAGCGGTGGTGATGATGTTTACAGTGGTGGTGATGATGGTGTTTACAGTGGTGGTGATAGTGTTTGCAGTGATGGTGATGGTATTTACAGTGGTGCTGATGGTGTTTACAGTAGTGGTGATGATGTTTACAGTGGTGGTGTGATGGTGTTTACAGTGGTGGTGATGGTGTTTACAGTGGTGGTGATGGTGTTTACAGTGGTCGTGATGATGTTTACAGTGGTGGTGATGATGGTGTTTACAGTGGTCGTGATGATGTTTACAGTGGTGGTGGTGATGGTGTTTACAGTGGTGGTGATGATGTTTACAGAGATGGTGATGGTATTTACAATAGTGATGATATTGTTTACAGTGGTGGTGATGATGTTTACAGTGGTGGTGATGATGGTGTTTACAGTGGTGGTGGTGATGTTTACAGTGGTGGTGATGGTGTTTACAGTGGAGGTGGTGATGTTTACAGGGGTGGTGATGATGTTTACAGTGGTGGTGATGATGGTGTTTACAGTGGTGGTGATGGTGTTTACAGAGATGGTGATGGTATTTACAGTGGTGATGATATTGTTTACAGTGGTGGTGATGATGTTTACAGTGGTGGTGATGATGGTGTTTACAGTGGTGGTGATGGTGTTTACAGTGGTGGTGGTGATGTTTACAATACATTTACAGCACAATAGTGGTGGTGATGTTTACAGTGGTGGTGTATACAGGGGTGGTGGTGATGATGTTTACAGTGGTAGTGATGTTGTTTACAGTGGTGGTGGTGGTGATGTTTACAGTGGAGGTGGTGATTGTGTTCACAGTGGTGGTGATGATGGTGTTTACAGTAGTGGTGATGGTGTTTACATGGGTGGTGGTGGTGTTGTTTACAGTGGTGGTGTATAGAGGGGTGGTGGTGGTGGAGTTTACAGTGTTGGTGGTGATGATGTTTACAGTGGTGGTGATGGTGTATACAGGGGTGGTGGTGGTGATGTTTACAGTGGTGGTGGTGATGTTTACAGTGGTGATGGTGTTTACAGTGGTGGGGTGGTGTTTACAGTGGTGGTGGTGATGGTGTTTACAGTGGTGGTGATGGTGTTTACAGAGATGGTGATGGTATTTACAGTGGTGATGATATTGTTTACAGTGGTGGTGATGATGGTGTTTACAGTGGTGGTGATGGTATTTACAGTGGTGGTGGTGATGGTGTTTACAGTGTTGGTGAGGATGTTTACAATACATTTACAGCACAATAGTGGTGGTGATGTTTAAAGTGGTGGTGTATACAGGGCTGGTGGTGATGATGTTTACAGTGGTACTGATGTTGTTTACAGTGGTGGTGATGGATGTTTGCAGTGGTGGTGGTGATATTTACAGTGGAGGTGGTGATTGTGTTCACAGTGGTGGTGATGATGGTGTTTACAGTGGTGGTGATGGTGTTTACAGTGGTGGTGGTGGTGATGTTTACAGTGGTGGTGATGATGGTGTTTACAGTGGTCGTGATGATGTTTACAGTGGTGGTGGTGATGGTGTTTACAGTGGTGGTGATGATGTTTACAGAGATGGTGATGGTATTTACAATAGTGATGATATTGTTTACAGTGGTGGTGATGATGTTTACAGTGGTGGTGATGATGGTGTTTACAGTGGTGGTGGTGATGTTTACAGTGGTGGTGATGGTGTTTACAGTGGAGGTGGTGATGTTTACAGGGGTGGTGATGATGTTTACAGTGGTGGTGATGATGGTGTTTACAGTGGTGGTGATGGTGTTCACAGAGATGGTGATGGTATTTACAGTGGTGATGATATTGTTTACACTGGTGGTGATGATGTTTACAGTGGTGGTGATGATGGTGTTTACAGTGGTGGTGATGGTGTTTACAGTGGTGGTGGTGATGTTTACAATACATTTACAGCACAATAGTGGTGGTGATGTTTACAGTGGTGGTGATGATGTTTACAGTGGTGGTGATGATGGTGTTTACAGTGGTGGTGATGGTGTTTACAGTGGTGGTGGTGATGTTTACAATACATTTACAGCACAATAGTGGTGGTGATGTTTACAGTGGTGGTGTATACAGGGGTGGTGGTGGTGATGTTTACAGTGGTGGTGGTGATGTTTACAGTGGTGATGGTGTTTACAGTGGTGGGGTGGTGTTTACAGTGGTGGGGGTGATGTTTACAGTGGTGGTGGTGATGGTGTTTACAGTGGTGGTGATGGTGTTTACAGAGATGGTGATGGTATTTACAGTGGTGATGATATTGTTTACAGTGGTGGTGATGATGGTGTTTACAGTGGTGGTGATGGTATTTACAGTGGTGGTGGTGATGGTGTTTACAGTGTTGGTGAGGATGTTTACAATACATTTACAGCACAATAGTGGTGGTGATGTTTAAAGTGGTGGTGTATACAGGGCTGGTGGTGATGATGTTTACAGTGGTACTGATGTTGTTTACAGTGGTGGTGATGGATGTTTGCAGTGGTGGTGGTGATATTTACAGTGGAGGTGGTGATTGTGTTCACAGTGGTGGTGATGATGGTGTTTACAGTGGTGGTGATGGTGTTTACAGTGGTGGTGGTGGTGATGTTTACAGTGGTGGTGTATAGAGGGGTGGTGGTGGTGTTGTTTACAGTGGTGATGGTGATGATGTTTACAGTGGTGGTGATGGTGTATACAGGGGTGGTGGTGATGGTGTTTACAGTGGTGATGGTGTTTACAGTGGTGGGGATGGTGTTTACAGTGGTGGGGATGGTGTTTACACTGGTGCTGATGTTGACAGTGGTGGTGATGGTGTTTACAGTGGTGGTGTTGATGGTGTTTACAGTGGTGGTGATGGTGTTTACAGTGGTGGTGATGGTGTTTACAGTGGTGGTGATGATGTTTACAGAGATGGTGATGGTATTTACAATAGTGATGATATTGTTTACAGTGGTGGTGATGATGTTTACAGTGGTGGTGATGATGGTGTTTACAGTGGTGGTGGTGATGTTTACAGTGGTGGTGATGGTGTTTACAGTGGAGGTGGTGATGTTTACAGTAGTGGTGATGATGTTTACAGTGGTGGTGTGATGGTGTTTACAGTGGTGGTGATGGTGTTTACAGTGGTGGTGATGGTGTTTACAGTGGTCGTGATGATGTTTACAGTGGTGGTGATGATGGTGTTTACAGTGGTCGTGATGATGTTTACAGTGGTGGTGGTGATGGTGTTTACAGTGGTGGTGATGATGTTTACAGAGATGGTGATGGTATTTACAATAGTGATGATATTGTTTACAGTGGTGGTGATGATGTTTACAGTGGTGGTGATGATGGTGTTTACAGTGGTGGTGGTGATGTTTACAGTGGTGGTGATGGTGTTTACAGTGGAGGTGGTGATGTTTACAGGGGTGGTGATGATGTTTACAGTGGTGGTGATGATGGTGTTTACAGTGGTGGTGATGGTGTTCACAGAGATGGTGATGGTATTTACAGTGGTGATGATATTGTTTACACTGGTGGTGATGATGTTTACAGTGGTGGTGATGATGGTGTTTACAGTGGTGGTGATGGTGTTTACAGTGGTGGTGGTGATGTTTACAATACATTTACAGCACAATAGTGGTGGTGATGTTTACAGTGGTGGTGATGATGTTTACAGTGGTGGTGATGATGGTGTTTACAGTGGTGGTGATGGTGTTTACAGTGGTGGTGGTGATGTTTACAATACATTTACAGCACAATAGTGGTGGTGATGTTTACAGTGGTGGTGTATACAGGGGTGGTGGTGGTGATGTTTACAGTGGTGGTGGTGATGTTTACAGTGGTGATGGTGTTTACAGTGGTGGGGTGGTGTTTACAGTGGTGGGGGTGATGTTTACAGTGGTGGTGGTGATGGTGTTTACAGTGGTGGTGATGGTGTTTACAGAGATGGTGATGGTATTTACAGTGGTGATGATATTGTTTACAGTGGTGGTGATGATGGTGTTTACAGTGGTGGTGATGGTATTTACAGTGGTGGTGGTGATGGTGTTTACAGTGTTGGTGAGGATGTTTACAATACATTTACAGCACAATAGTGGTGGTGATGTTTAAAGTGGTGGTGTATACAGGGCTGGTGGTGATGATGTTTACAGTGGTACTGATGTTGTTTACAGTGGTGGTGATGGATGTTTGCAGTGGTGGTGGTGATATTTACAGTGGAGGTGGTGATTGTGTTCACAGTGGTGGTGATGATGGTGTTTACAGTGGTGGTGATGGTGTTTACAGTGGTGGTGGTGGTGATGTTTACAGTGGTGGTGTATAGAGGGGTGGTGGTGGTGTTGTTTACAGTGGTGATGGTGATGATGTTTACAGTGGTGGTGATGGTGTATACAGGGGTGGTGGTGATGGTGTTTACAGTGGTGATGGTGTTTACAGTGGTGGGGATGGTGTTTACAGTGGTGGGGATGGTGTTTACACTGGTGCTGATGTTTACAGTGGTGGTGATGGTGTTTACAGTGGTGGTGTTGATGGTGTTTACAGTGGTGGTGATGGTGTTTACAGTGGTGGTGATGGTGTTTACACTGGTGGTGGTGATGTTTACAGTGGTGGTGATGATGTTTATAGTGGTGGTGATGGTGTTTACAGTGGTGGTGATGGTGTTTACAGTGGTGGTGATGGTGTTTACAGTGGTGGTGATGGTAACCAGGGGTCTCCATGTCTACAACACTAATGTCCACATTGTATTTACTATGAAACCCACCAGTGAAGCTACACGTGTCTTCTGAGTTTATCTGGATGTTGATGGTAAAATGTGGAAGATCTGAAAATACTAGGTTTTCTTGGGGGACTATTTGAACCTCACAGCGTCCTGCATGTATCCCTCCACCATGAATGGAGTTTAAGACTGAGATCTTCTCTAAACTATCATAAACAGCGTCTCAGAATCAGACAGTGTATTTATAACATCTACTGTAAGAACTTTCTGTGAGGGAGCTTTTAGAGGTGGACGTCTGGTCGCACTGTGCACTGCAGAACGTCTATAAGAGAGAATTCAGGCCGCGAAGGAGGCGTTAAACAAAACCCTGAGAGCTGATTTGGGTCTTTAATTCTACTCGGCCCGTCAGCGTGGGCGGAAGGCTCATCACAGAGCGCTTTTAAATCCGAGCTCCGCTGTGAAGTTCAGCAGTCAGGGAGTCAGGTTTCCTGGCATCCCGAAAACGCTGCGGGTGCGGGCGGAGAGGCGTGAAGCAGCCCTGCGCGAGAACCTGACAGCAAGTCCTCGTAAGCCTCGTTCCTTCAGCATCAGCAGAAAAGCGTGAGCGGGGCCGGGCCGGCCGGGAGACCTGTGGAGTCCGGCGTCCCGCCGAGAGCTGGCGGGGAACGCTTTTTGCTTCCTTTGCTAATTATTTCAAAGGCGAACTCCTCGCAGCCAGAGCCGAGTGAAGGACAGGAGCTCGCCTGGAAGAAGAACAGGAGAACGCGGAGAAGGAAGCGGCTTCGAGAGATTCTGCCCTGCTGACCGATCTTCTAGAGCCGGGCCGCGAGCGCTAGCCTGCTGAGCCAGTTGGAAGGGCCTCCCATTTGAAAAAGCCTGTTAACACGGAGGTCAGAGTTCACGATCAGGCTGAGCTTGCAGCTTCCTCGTTAAGACTCTCGTCTCAGACTCTCTCAGCCGTACATGAGCAGAAGATTAGCAGAGCAGCTCAGTGTCAGGTGATTAGTGTGTCACTCGTTATCTTCAGTACAGCTTTAATACAGCATTATATGGAGCTCAGGAAGGAGGTTCTGATCCAGGATCAGCTACCATGTATTTAGTACTGATTCAGAAAAAGTAGTATAGTGGTTGGTACAGTGTAGTGGGTGTATAGTGTAGTGATTGGTGCAGTGTAGTGGGTGTATAGTGTAGTGATTGGTATAGTGTAGTGGTTGTTATAGTGTAGTGGTTGGTATAGTGTAGTGGTTGGTATAGTGTAATGGTTGGTATAGTGTAGTGGTTGGTATAGTGTAGTGGGTGTATAGTGTAGTGATTGGTATAGTGTAGTGGTTGGTATAGTGTAATGGTTGGTATAGTGTAGTGGTTGGTATAGTTTAGTGGGTGTATAGTGTAGTGGTTGGTATAGTGTGGTGGTTGGTATTGTGTAGTGGTTGGTATAGTGTAGTGGTTGCTATAGTGTAGTGGGTGTATAGTATAGTGGTAGGTATAGTGTAGTGGTTGGTATAGTGTAGTGAGTTGTACTGGTTGGTATAGTGTAGTTGTTCATATAATATAGTGGTTAGTATAAAGTAGTGGTTGGTATAGTGTAGTGGTTGGTATAGTGTAGTGGGTGTATAGTGTAGTGGTAGGTATAGTGTAGTGGTTGGTATAGTGTAGTGGTTGTTATAGTGTAGTGGTTGGAATAGTGTAGTGGGTGTATAGTGCGGTGGTAGGTATAGTGTAGTGGTTCGTATAGTGTAGTGGTTGTTATAGTGTAGTGGTTGGTATAGTGTAGTGATTGGTATAATATAGTGGTTAGTATAGTGCAGTAATTGGTGTAGTGGCTGGTATAGTGTATTGGATGTATAGTAGTTGGTATAGTGTAGTGGGTGTATAGTGTAATTGTTGGTATAGTGTAGTTGTTACTGTAGTGTAGTAATTGGTTTAGTGGCTGGTATAGTGTATTGGATGTATAGTAGTTGGTATAGTGTAGTGGGTGTATAGTGTAATGGTTGGTATAGTGTAGTTGTTACTGTAGTGTAGTAATTGGTTTAGTGGCTGGTATAGTGTATTGGATGTATAGTAGTTGGTATAGTGTAGTGGGTGTATAGTGTAATGGTTGGTATAGTGTAGTTGTTACTGTAGTGTAGTAATTGGTTTAGTGGCTGGTATAGTGTATTGGATGTATAGTAGTTGGTATAGTGTAGTGGTTGGTATAGTGTAGTGGGTGTATAGTGTAATGGTTGGTATAGTGTAGTTGTTATTGTAGTGCAGTAATTGGTGTACTGGCTGGTATAGTGTATTGGATGTATAGTAGTTGGTATAGAGTAGTGGTTGGAATGGTGTAGTGATTAGTGTTGTATAGTGGTTAGTATAGTGTATTGGTTGGCATAGCGTAATAGGTATATAGTAAAGTGTTTCATATGTAGACAGGTAAACTTTAACACTACCTTCACTTACCTGTGTACAGGTAAACACTACTTTTTTAAGGTTTACTGGGTTTTATTTAGTCTAGATAGTTAGTATCAGTACTTAGTTGAGATTTATGGATGGAGTATTGATATCAGTAGATAGAAACAGTAATATGGGTTCAGGATGATCTCCTGTTTGATCTCCTCAGAAGAACCTGGTGGGTGTTTCGATCACACGGTCCACACCGAATCTTTTGTTTATCTCTTTTTTTCCTCCTTGTATTCATTACACTTTACTGTCCCGGAGCTCCGGCACTTTCTGAGAGTCCTGTACTTTCCAGTGTTTGCTCGGTTACTGCGGGACGCTGCGTCGCTGTGACGGAATTGCTCTGCTTCCCAGTTCTCGTTCTTGGTCCCCAGTGATGAATGAAAGAGAAAATTCAATCCCCACCCGCTCTGGGGGAAGTTTAACATGAGTTCCTGTTTTCTCTCTCTCCATCATCCCAACCCCTCTTCCCCCTTTTCTTTTTTCATTAATTCTTGATTGTACACACAGTGAGACGGCTAATATTGTTGTCTTCCACCTTGGGAGGAGACGCTCTCCGTCTGAAGAGAACACTTATGACAGTTTACTGTCAGGACTCAGAAAAGATGTTTAAATAATTCTCTCACTGTGTCTACCCCCCAGTTTGTTATTTTTCATCAACAAGGCATGAGACAGTATATATGTCCCATATTTATTATATATTAAAGTACCTGCACTCTAGAAAATAAAATTAAAGTAATACTTCAGACTTTGAGTTCTGCCAGTTGCTGAGAGAAATACAATCCAACACAATTTTTAAGGATGGTAAATTAGCATTTCAGCCACAGTGTTTTTAGATAACATAAAATATGTTCATGTTGTCAGTTATTAACTTTAAATTGACAAGTTAACAAACTAACTAACCAACCAACCGGCAAGTCAACCACTCAACCAACAACCCACCGACCAACCAGTTAACTAACGAACCAACCAACCAACAACCAATGAACCAACCAATAAACCAATAACCAGCCAACCAGTCAACCACTCAACCAACAACCAACAAACCAACCAATAAACCAATAACCAGCCAACCAGTCAACCACTCAACCAACAACCAACCAATTAACCAATAACCAACCAGCTAACCACTCAACCAACAACCAATCAACCAACCAACCAACCAATAAACCAAAAACCAACCAACCAGTGAATCACTCAACCAACAACCAACCAGCCAATCAATAAACCAACAACTCTCTCTCTCTCTCACTATCCACCTCCCAGGTTTGTTATTATTCATCAACAAGACATGAGACCAACCAATTAATTAATGAACCAACCAACCAACCAACCAGTCAACCACTCAACCAGTCAACCAACAAACCAACCAATAAACCAACAACCCACCGACCAACTACTATCTTACTTCTACTTCAACTACTAACTTACTATCTAACCTAGTCTGTGTGAGGAGAGGTGGATGGGTTCCCTTTCTGGTTCCCTTTTCTGGTTCCTTTCGAAGTTCCTTCCTCTTAATCTTCCTCACCTGGTGACACTTACTGGAGGTCTCTCTCTCTCTCGCTCATCTACCCGCCAGGTTTGTTATTATTCATCAACAAGACATGAGACAGTATATATGTCCCATATTTATTATATGTCTTTTTTTTAAAATTACATTGATTCAATTAGCTATGAAGTTAGTAATATTGCATCTATGGATCTTGAAGATAACCAACACGACCGACCGACCGACCAGCCACCCGACCAACCACTCAGTCAACCAACCGACCAGCCACCCAGCCAACCCACTGACCAGCCACCCGACCGACCGACCAGCCACCCAGCCAAACAAACCAACCGACCGACCGACCAACCAACCAAGCACCCAACCAACCAGCCAACCAGCCAAGCAACCGACTGACCGACCAACCAACCAGCCAACCAACTGACCAGCCACCCAGCCAAACAACCGACCAACCACCCAGCCAACCAATCGACCGACCTACTAACCAACCAACCAACTGACCAACCACCCAGCCCATATTTTTTATTTGTGCTAGTGTAATAATATAATAATAATAATAATATTTTAAATTTATAATGCACTTTTCCCCAAACCAAACTGTTACATATAAACATAAAAACACTTAATACAAAAATGTATGTATACAAATTGAATAAAAAAATCAATTACAATTCAAAGTTAATCTAAACAGATGTGTCTTAAGTAACTTTTAAAAGATACTACTGTAGGAGAGGTTTTTATAGTGTCTGCTGAGCTCTAAAAGAAAATACTCGCTCCCCCACTGACTTCAGGTTACAGACCAGCTGCTGTAGAGTCAGAGTACCAACAGAGCGTAAAGAGCGAGGAGTAAAGTACTTTATCAAATCAACTAGATAGTAACAATAATAATATTCATGATTAATTTATAAAACTATAGAATAGTCGGTATGGAATTATTTCTGGAGCAGAATTAAACATCTGGTTGAGTTTAAAGAATGTTTAGAGGGTCTTTTAGAAATGAGCTCATTTGCTCTGAGGTTTACATACTTTGAACATTCTGACCAGCAGCTTCATGAGGAGCCACATGAGCTGCTTCTCTAACAGGACTGAAGAAGATAGTGTAGATGCTGAGATCTTGTTCTGATAAACAGGTTTGGGGGTTTTATAGCTCTTATAAACATATACATTCTCATTTTTACATTAAATACAGTCAAATGTTAGTTTAGTTTATAGTTATACACATATGTGTTCAGTTAGGCGCCTCCAAACTTTTGATTGACAATGTATATATATATATATATATATATATATATATATATATATATATATATATATATATATATATATATATATATATATATACAGTGAGAGTATATGGAGCTGGTGTCTAGCCTACTTTACTGATATTAATACAGCAGAGCAGCCTGTTCTGTCCTTCTCCTTCTTCCTCTAAGCTGTAGATCATTTTTAGTAGTAGAGCTAATTATTATAGAACGAGGTCACTTTCACACTCTCGCAGCTCCAACCCAGCGTGACAACTCGGAGAGGAATAAGACAGCGTTCCTCTGGGTTTCTCCAGCTCGGCACTGTGTGTGTTTACTCCTACGTGTGGGCGGGGTTTGTGTTTTAAAGGAGAAACTAGAGCCTCTACTACTTAACAGTGAGAAACAGGAGAAACGGTGGCACAGCTCCTATGCGACCCTATTACTCTGCCAGTGTCTGACTATGGAGGCTGCAGCGTTATGTGCTTGACTATATGCACCTGGTAATATCAGTCAACCTTTATTTAAGCTCGGATGTACATTGAGGGCAACCCTCGTTTTCAATGTAGCCAAGCATTTACAAGACAAAGAAAATATAAATATTATATATATATATATATATATATATATATATATATATATATATATATATATAAATAAAAATTAAAACAACTGAGAAGAAAGTAGCTAAATTTTTTTTCAATTTTTTTTAAAAATAAATGAATATAAAAGGAGAAATGATAATAATACTAAAAATAGATAGTTAAGATTTAATTAGTGAGAAATAAAGATAAAAAGAGGGTGAGAGATTAGAAATAATTTAAAAAGTTAAAAAATTCAAGATGTTATAAAAAAATAAAATAAAATAAAAATAAAATAAAAAAAATATGGTTAAACAATAATACAGAGCTAATTAAATTAAATTATATATATATATATATATATATTTATTTTTATTTTTATTTTTTTTCAATCTGATCCAATTTCATGATAAACAGACCAATAGAGATGCTCCAAAATACCTTGGAAAAAATTCTGGTTCCATTGACTTCCATTGAAAGTGAGGACAGTTGTTGTTCTCTCCTGTAAAGTTGCTATTTTGGAGATCCTTGGACAGTGACGAGATATCTGCTTTCTCCAGCTCCTCCACCTTTCATATCTCACTCTGTGGGGCTTAATTAGGGGAAGCCACTGTTACTAATAATCCCTCTCCACGCAAGTCGACACTCACCTGACATAGCCGCCGTAACTATGGCGACGGTGGCTTTAGGAGGCCTGGGGAAACACGGAAAGTGAAAGTAAATAAGGTGTAGTGGTGTTTCTGACAGTGGACGAGGAGAAGTGTGGCCGGCGATGTTCATCCTCTGTTTATCTGAACGGGACATTTCCTTCACTGCTGCTCGTGTCGTATTTGATATACGGGCTAATATGAGGATGTCAGATAGACGCTGAGCACAGAAACCCAGACAGCTGCTATATATATACGAGCTTCGTGCACTGACTGATGCTCCGAGACTTATCAGCCCCCCGACATATCGCTATGACAACATTTACTGGAGTGTCTGACTCGGACGGAGCGAGCCGTAAATACAGAAAGCTCACTGTTAAGACCCAGCGGTCAGTTTTGGAGCCCCTTTTACTTTAAATGCAGTAAATCAGGGGTCTGAAGGAGCTCCACTTACAGACTGTAGTTCTTCTGATTCTTTTATACTTTATTACTCTGTTCTTTAATAATCAGGACCCCCACAGGACCACCACAAAGCAGATACTATTGGGGAGGTGGGTCATTCTCAGCACTGCAGTGACACTGACGTGGTGGTGGTGTGTTAGTTAGTTAGTGTGTTGTGTGTTGAGAATCGTCCACCAACCAAAACTATCCAGACAGCAGTGTCCTGTGGGCGGCGTCCTGTGTCCACTGATGAAGAACTAGAGGAACACAAACTGTGCAGCAGCAGATGAGCTACTGTCTCTGACTTTACATCTATAAGGTGGACCAGCAAGTAGTAGGAGTGTCTAATAGAGTGGACAGTGAGTGGACACAGTGTTTAAACACTCCAGCAGCAGTACTGTGTTGTCTGATCCAGTACAGCACACACTAACACACTTAAAAGCCTAACTGGGGCCCATGATTGTGGGGTCCAAAGTTACAACCCAACTGGGGCTCAAAGTTACAGCTGAACTGGGGCTCAAAGTTAGAACCCACCTGACGTCCACAGTTATAACCCAATTAGGGTTCAATGTTATATTCAAACAGAGGTCTAAAGTTATAACCCAATCGGGGCTTAAAGTTGTAACCCAACTGGTAAACAAAGTTAACACCCAACTGGTACCTAAAGTTATAACCCAACTGAGGCCCAATGTTTTAACCCAATTGGGACCTAAAGTTGTAATATAACTGAAGCCTAAAGTTATATCCCAACTGGTGCACAAACTTAGAACCAAGCTGAGATTCATACTTATAACCCAACTGGTATCTAAAGTTATAACCCAACTGGGGCCTAAAGTTATAACCCAACAGAGGTCTAACGTTATAATCCAACTGAGGCTCAAAGTTATAACCCAACTGAGGCTCAAAGTTATAACCCAACTGGGGCTCAAAGTTATAACCCAACTGGGGCTCAAAGTTATAACCAAACAGAGGTTCAAATGTAGAACCCAACTGGGGCCCAAAGTTATAGTTCATAGTTATAACTCAACTGGGGCCTAGAATTATAACCCAACTGGGGCTCAAACTTATGACCCAACTGGTACCCAAAGTTATAACTCAACTGAGGCCCAATGTTTTAACCCAACTTGGACCTAAAGTTGTAATATAACTGAAGCCTGAAGTTATAAACCAACTAGGGCTTAAAGTTGTAACCTAACTAGGGTTCAAAGGTATTACCCAACTGGGGTCCAAAGTTATAACCAAAGAGAGGCTTGAAGTCATAACCCAACTGGTGAACAAAGTTTACACCCACTGGTACCTAAAGTTAACACCCAACTGGTACCTAAAGTTATAACCCAACTGGTACCTAAAGTTATAACCCAATTGAGGCCCAATGTTTTAACCCAATTGGGACTCAAAGTTGTAATATAACTGAAGCCTAAATTATAACCCAACTGAACTAAACTAAATTATAACCCAACCAAATTATAACCCAACTGAGGCTCAAAGTTAGAACCCACTGGGGCTCAAAGTAATAACCCAAGTGGGGCTCAAAGTTAGAACCCACCTGGGGTCCAAACTTATAACCCAAGTGGGGCTTAAAGTTATAACCCAAGTGGGGCTCAAAGTTGTAACCCAACTGGGGCCCAAAGTTATAACCAAACAGGGGCTTGAAGTCATAACCCAACTGGTACACAACATTATGACCTAACTGGTACACAAAGTTATAACTAAAGCCTAAAGTTATAACCTAACTGGTGCACAAAGTTATAACCAAGCTGAGATTCGTAGTTATAACCCAACTGGGACCTTAAGTTATAACTTAACAGAGGTCTAATGTTATAACCCAACTGAGGCTCAAAGTTATAACTCAAGTGGGGCTCAAAGTTAGAACCCCCCTGGGGTCCAAAGTTATAACCCAAATAGGGCTCAAAGTTCTAACCCAAGTGGGGTCCAAAGTTCTAACCCAACTGCAGCTCAAAGTTCTAACCCAACTGGGTTCCAAAGTTATAAGCAAACTGGGGCTTGAAGTCATAACCCAACTGGTACACAACATAATGATACAACTGGTACACAAAGTTATAACCCAACTGGGACCCAATGTTGTAATGTAACTAAAGCCTGAAGTTACAACTCAGCTGGTGCATAAAGTTAAAACCAAGCTGAGATTCATAGTTATAACTCAACTGGTAAACAAAGTTATAACTCAACTGAGGACCTGGGACCGAAACTAAAGCCTGAAGTTATCACACAACTTTGGCTCAAAGTTATAAACCAACTGGGACCAAAAGTTATAACCCAACTGTGGTCCATGGAACAAAAAGTCCTTACAAGCCAGTCCAGATAAAACAGACAAGAAAGACTTCTCGGCCAAGATGAAACCCGTTCAGGTCTAAACTTTCTGGATATCCTGTTTGGATGCAGCAAGTTTTCATTATTAGCTTCCCAAACTCTGAAACCCGGAGCTCAGAAACCTCGTTTATTTTCTCCCGTCATGTTTGGATTTCAGCGACTCTGACCCATCGAGGGATAAACGTCCGCCCCTCTAGAGATTATCACGGAATAAAAGCCCATCAACGCAAAGCTGGCGGGCCAGAGGTGACGCATCAGCGGCCGTTTTGCTAACATCGCAAAACGAAGCCCGTGGGAGGCCCCGTCATTACCGCGCACAAACAGTCCGGTCGGAGTGACCCAGCGGTTACATAAACCCCGCCGCACATTATATCACACGCCTCGCGCTGCGGACCAAAACAACAACAACAACAACCACCACCTGCTGCGCTAGCGGCCTAATCTCCGCCGCGGCTGGATCAATAAGCCGGCGGCGCGCGGCGCTGCACCGTACTGCACCTCATCTGCGGTACAAATCCTCGCCTTCACACGGGCCGCCGTGCCGGAGTGCCGGGAAACGAGGGGCTGGCGGACGCGAGGAGCTCCCCATTATTAGCTTCCCGACTCCCGTCAAAAGCCGCCAATAACGGAGCGGCCGGCCGCAGGCGTATCACCAGAGGACTTCATTTAACTGCAGGGGCCGGAGGAATCCCTCTGATCCCCCCGTCCTGTCAGTGCCTCTTATTAGTGAGTATAAACAAACCTCCAGCTCAGCTCGGGGAGAGAGAGAGAGGAGTGGGGGGGAGAGGGGGGCTTTATTGGACGACAGCTGGCCTAAAATACAACAAACCACAGCCAAAGAGAAGACGGCCGTTCAGGAGGAGGTGCTTCTACTGCTTGGCGCTTGATTGGCAGTTACATGGTCGACTGTTTTGATAGATGTAAAACTTCTTCAGGCAAAAGTTTTCATGTACCGTCAACATGTTTTCAAAACATTTTTAAATAAATATTAAAAATATATTCAAATAACATAAACATGTTTCTATCATGACCTTCTCAGTATTACTAACAATAACACACCAGTTATAACTTCTTATATAAGGCAGTTATATTCAGGATAACAAGGAGCGAGACACACACACACAGGACAACAGAGGGAGAGACAAAGACAGGGTGAGACACAGGGAGAGATACAGAGAGAGATACACAGAAGGAGAGAGAAAGAGACACTGGGATAGATACCGAAAGAGAGGGTGAGACACAGAGAGCAACACATGGAGAGATGCAGAGAGACATGCCGAGAGAGATACAGAGAGATACAGAGAGAGAGACACACAGTAAGAGATACAGAAAGAGAGACAAAGACAGGGAGAGATGCAGAGAAAGACATATGACTAGATATAGACAGACACCGAGAGGAATAAAGAGAGAGAGACAAAGACAGGGTGAGATACAGAGAGTAACACATGGGGAGATACAAAGAAACAGAGAGAGAGAGACACGGTAAGAGACACAGAGAGAGAGATACAGTAAGAGATACAGAGAGAGAGATACAGTAGGATATACAGAGAGGGTCACAGAGAGAGACAAATGGACAGGTACAGAGAGAGAGAGACACATGGATAAATACAGAGACAGACAAAAGTAGAGATACAAAGAGAGAGACAGAGAGACACACAGGGAGAGATACAGAGAGAGACACAGGGAGAGATACAGAGTGAGACACAGGGAGATATACAGTGATACACAGAGAGAGACACAGGGAGAGATACAGAGAGACACAGGGAGAGATACAGAGAGAGACACAGGGAGATATACAGAGAGAGACACAGGGAGATATACAGAGATACACAGAGAGACACACATGGAGAAATACAGAGAGAGATACACAGAGAGAGATAAACTGGGAGAGACAGAGAGAGACACAGTGAGAGATACAAAAAAGAGAGAGGACGCAGGGAGATATACAGAGAGACACAGGGAGAAATACAGAGAGAGACACAGGGAGAGATACAGAGAGACACAGGGAGAGATACAGAGAGAAACACAGGGAGATATACAGAGATACACAGAGAGAGACAGGGAAAGATACAAAGAGACACAGGGAGAGATACAGAGAGAGACACAGGGAGATATACAGAGAGAGACACAGGGAGATATACAGAGAGAGACACAGGGAGATATACAGAGATACACAAAGAGAGACACAGGGAAAAATATAAAGAGACACAGGGAGAGATACAGAGAGAGACACAGGGAGATATACAGAGATACACAGAGAGACATACAGAGAGACACAGAGAGAGATACAGAGAGAGACACAGGGAGAGATACAGAGAGAGACAAAGGGAGATATACAGAGATACACAAAGAGAGACACAGGGAAAAATATAAAGAGACACAGGGAGAGATACAGAGAGAGACACAGGGAGATAAACAGAGATACACAGAGAGACATACAGAGAGACACAGAGAGAGATACAGAGAGATATACAGAGAGACACAGGGAGAGATACAGAGAGATATACAGAGAGACACAGAGAGAGACACAGGGAGAGATACAGTACTGTAGGTCTGAGCCTGTGGTCTGAGGGTGAAAGAGAATCGTGCAGTTCTCTCGTTTGTAGAAGGTTCTAGATCAGGACTGGCTCCGGGGCAGTGTCAGTGTGTGATGGTTATAAAAACAGTGCACGGCACATTCACATTTCATTCATTCTGCGTTTGATGGACACTTTTCCGATGAAGGTCACTCGAGTGCTGGCCTCTGGTATTTATTCTGATATTAATATTCAGAGAAGTCTCTCAGTGTCTCAGAGCAGCTCCGCCTACAGAGATACCTTCATCTGTCCACACAACTTCACTCACCTTCACTAATTCATACCGAACACCAGTCACCTTCACTAATTCATACTGAACACCATTCACATTCACTAATTCATACTGAACACCATACACATTCACTAATTCATACTGAACACCATTCACATTCACTAATTCATACTGAACACCATACACATTCACTAATTCATACTGAACACCATTCACCTTCACTAATTCATACTGAACACCATTCACATTCACTAATTCATACTGAACGCCATTCACTAATTCATACTGAACACCATTCACATTCACTAATTCATACTGAACACCATACACATTCACTAATTCATACTGAACACCATTCACCTTCACTAATTCATACTGAACACCATTCACATTCACTAATTCATACTGAACACCATTCACATTCACTAATTCATACTGAACGCCATTCACTAATTCATACGGAACACCATTCACTAATTCATACTGAACACCATTCACTAATTCATACTGAACACCATTCACATTCACTAATTCATACCGAACACCATTCACCTTCACTAATTCATACTGAACACCAGTCACCTTCACTAATTCATACTGAACACCATTCACATTCACTAATTCATACTGAACACCATTCACATTCACTAATTCATACTGAACACCATACACATTCACTAATTCATACTGAACACCATTCACATTCACTAATTCATACTGAACACCATACACATTCACTAATTCATACTGAACACCATTCACCTTCACTAATTCATACTGAACACCATTCACATTCACTAATTCATACTGAACACCATTCACATTCACTAATTCATACTGAACACCATACACATTCACTAATTCATACTGAACACCATTCACATTCACTAATTCATACTGAACACCATACACATTCACTAATTCATACTGAACACCATTCACCTTCACTAATTCATACTGAACACCATTCACATTCACTAATTCATATTGAACACCATTCACATTCACTAATTCATACCGAACACCATTCACCTTCACTAATTCATACTGAACACCATTCACATTCACTAATTCATACTGAACACCATACACATTCACTAATTCATACTGGACACCATTCACATTCACTAATACATACTGAACACCATACACATTCACTAATTCATACTGAACACCTTCACTCACCTTCACTAATTCATACCGAACAACTTCACTCCCCCTCACTAATTTATACTGAACACCAGTCACATTCACTAATTCATACTGAACACCATTCACATTCACTAATTCATACTGAACACCATTCACATTCACTAATTCATACTGAACAACAGTCACCTTCACTAATTCATACTGAATACCTTCACTCACCTTCACTAATTCATACAGAACACCATTCACATTCACTAATTCATACTGAACACCTTCACTCACCTTCACTAATTCATACAGAACACCATTCACATTCACTAATTCATACAGAACACCATTCACATTCACTAATTCATACTGAACGCCAGTCACATTCACTAATTGATACTGAACAACAGTCACCTTCACTAATTCATACTGAACAACAGTCACCTTCACTAATTCATACTGAACAACAGTCACCTTCACTAATTCATACTGAACACCATTCACATTCACTAATTTATACTGAACACCATACACATTCACTAATTCATACTGAACACCTTCACTCACCTTCACTAATTCATACCAAACAACTTCACTCCCCCTCACTAATTCATACCGAACACCAGTCACATTCACTAATTCATAATGAACACCATTCACATTCACTAATTCATACTGAACACCATTCACATTCACTAATTTATACTGAACACCATTCACATTCACTAATTCATACTGAACAACAGTCACCTTCACTAATTCATACTAAACACCTTCACTCACCTTCACTAATTCATACAGAACACCATTCACATTCACTAATTCATACTGAACACCTTTACTCACCTTCACTAATTCATACAGAACACCATTCACATTCACTAATTCATACTGAACACCATTCACTAATTCATACTTAACACCATTCACTAATTCATACAGAACACCAGTCACCTTCACTAATTCATACTGAACGCCATTCACATTCACTAATTCATACTGAACACCATTCACATTCACTAATTCATACTGAACACCATTTACATTCACTCTTTCATACCGAACACCATTCACATTCACTAATTCATACTGAACAACAGTCACCTTCACTAATTCATACTGAACAACAGTCACCTTCACGAATTCATACTGAATGCCATTCACATTTATTAATTCATACTGAACACTATTCACATTCACTAATCCATATTGAACACCATTCACATTCACTAATTCATACTGAACACCTTCACTCACCTTCACTAATTCATACAGAACAGCTTCACTCCCCTTCACTAATTCATACCGAACACCATTCACATTCACTAATTCATACCGAACAACAGTCACATTCACTAATTCATACTGAACGCCATTCACATTCACTAATTCTTACTGAACACCATTCACATTCACTAATCCATACTGAACACCATTCACATTCACTAATTCATACTGAACACCTTCACTCACCTTCACTAATTCATACAGAACACCATTCACATTCACTAATTAATACTGAACACCTTCACTCACCTTCATTAATTCATACCGAACAACTTCAATCAGTAATTCATACTGAACCACTTCATTCAGTAGTTCATATTGAACAACTTAATTCACTAATTTATACTAAACAACTTCATTCAGTAATTCATACTGAACAACTTCGTTCAGTAATTCATACTGAACAACTTTATTCAGTAATTCATACTGAACAACTTCTTTCAGTAATTCATACTGAACAACTTCATTCACTAATTCATACTGAACAACTTCATTCACTAATTCATACTGAACAACTTCATTCACTAATTCATATTGAACAACTTCATTCACTAATTCATATTGAACAACTTCATTCAGTAATTCATACTGAACCACTTCATTCAGTAATTCATACTGAACAACTTCAATCACTAATTCATACTGAACAACTTCATTTACTAATTCTTACTGAACCACTTAATTTACTAATTCATACTGAACTACTTCATTTACAAATCCATACTGAAAAACTTCATTCAGTAATTCATACTGAACCACTTCATTTAGTAATTCATACTGAACAACTTCAATCACTAATTAATACTGAACAACTTCATTCAGTAATTCATACTGAACCACTTCATTTAGTAATTCATACTGAACCACTTCATTCAGTAATTCATACTGAACCACTTCAGTCACTTATTGTTACTGAACCACTTAATTTACAAATCCATACTGAACAACTTATATATATATATAAATATATATATGTGTGTGTGTGTTTATATATGTATATATATATATATGTGTGTGTGTGTGTGTTTATATATGTATATATATATATATGTGTGTGTGTGTGTGTTTATATATATATATATATATACATATATAAACATTGTAGTTGTATCTTATGTTTTGTTATCTGTTGTCTATACGTGTTATGAATGTATATAAACATCACGGTGTCTACCAGCATTCACCGCCTTTAATATTAGTGTTGCCTTTATTAATGCTAATAAAAGTCGGTTATTAATTATTAATGACTCTGAGAGGTTTCGCTTGAACGCTCCTGTGAGATTTCTCTCTCATGTCTCGGCTCCGTCAGGGCCACCGCTCTGCTCCGAGGCGACTCGTGTTCACAGAAGCCCCCAGAAGAGCCCCCTGTTGATACTCGTCAGCATTCAGCCTGCAATCCACACATCAGGACTGATCATTCCACAGACGGAGGAGGCGCTGTGGAGGCGCTGTGGAGGGGAGCTCTCTGGGAGATGTGACGTGGCGTTTCTGGAGCGCGATGACGAGCCAGCGAGTAGGCGGGGCCTCGGCAATCTATAGCATTACTCACAGTCACTGTTGGAGGGGTCAAGTCCTTCTACCATACTAGCAAATAAACAGTACTCTGGACATGAGTACCAGACTTCCCTCCCCCCAGCCACCTCCTCTAGCTCCTCCGGAGGGGATGCTGAAGCGTTCCCAGGCCTGGTGAGAGATGTAATCCCTCCAGCATGTCCTGGGTCCCCACCCCTTGGGTCTCCTCCTGGTTGGACATGTCTGGAACCATAGGGAGGCATCCAGAAGGCATCCTAACCAGATTCTTGAACCACTTCAACTGGTACCTCTCAACGTGGAGGAGAAGCGACTCTACTCTGAGCCTCCTCCCGTACGATGGAGTGCCTCGCCCTATCTTTAAGGGGGGGCCGACTCATTTAGATCATAATGAACCATCTTCTGTGTAACTGGAATCTTAGTTTCACCAGCATGTCCCTGACGTCCTCATGTCATTCTCCACCTATTTCCTGTTTAATGTGAGCTCCATCTGTGCCTCCGTTAGCGCCTCCCACGGGGGTACCTTAATGAGGACGATGCTACAGGTGGGTTGATTCGTCTCTCATCTCAATCTTCTCAAATCTTCCGTGTTTTCATTTTCTCGCAAATGTGATGGGAGGCTTGGGTGCGACAGTCTAATCAGGTTAGCCGTTGTGGTGGTCTTTCAAGGGTCTACTATCTTGTCTGCCACTCTCCTTCTCCTTCTCTCTCCTGCCCTCGCTCACCTCCCTGGTACATTCAGGCTGCAGAACAGATTTGTGGACAGCAGTGCTGCAACATGACCGCAGATGCTTGAACAGATTGAGGTCAGATTGAATTTCGAGGCCAAGGGCAGCACCTTCAACTCATCATCATGTTCCTCAAACCGTTCCTGAACAATGTACACCGTGCAGCAAGTTATTATCCAGCTGAAAGCGGCCGTTGTTCCACCACTGGACTCTGGAGTGGTGTAAAGCTCCACCACTGGACTCTGGAGTGGTGTAAAGCTCCACCACTGGACTCTGGAGTGGTGAAAAGCTCCACCACTAGACTCTGGAATGGTGTAAAGTTCCACCACTGAACTCTGGATAGGTGTAAAGCTCCACCACTGGACTCTGGAGTGGAGTAAAGCTCCACCACTGGACTCTGGAGTGGCGTAGAGCTCCACCACTGGACTCTGGAGTTGTGTGAGGTCTTCCAGCCTGCACATTAGGCCAACATCCAACATCCAACCTATCAAATACATTCCACATGTCAGCATCGCAAGATAATCAATGTTCTTCGCCTCCTGCTGAGAGTGGTCATAATGCTTTGCCTCATTAAGTTAAACAGATACGTACACTCATTAGGAACATCTGCGCATCTACTCATGCATGCAGTGATCTACTCAGCCGATCGTGTGACAGCAACGCAGTGCATGAAATCACCAGCAGCTTCTTGAGATGTTCACATCAGCCACCAGACAAATGTGATCTCAGAGATTCTGAGCGTGGAATGATTGATCTCCTGGGATTTTCATGCACAGCATCTTTAGAGTAGCTCTTGTGAGACCTTGTGAGAAGTCAGCGGTGACTGGCCAGACTACTTCCAGCTGAAAGGTTATGGTCAGTCAGATAAGCACTCTCCAACCTACAAGACCACATGTGGTCCATCAGCCAGGAGCAGAAATGTGAGGCTGCACTGGGCACCAAACCTGGACAGCTGAAGACACATAGTCTGGTCTGATGAATCACCAGATGGTAGGGTCGTTTGACACGGACAGCATGAATCCATGGACCCTCAGTGAGCAATCCAGGCTGGTGGAGGGCTTGTATTCGGAAGGGCAATGTTTTCTTGGCCCACTTTCAGCCATTAATAACAATCAATCATCTCTCGAATGACCACAGCTTTGCCGCTGACCACGTATGTTGGACGTTTTTAAGTAAATCAAGAGCCTCCAGCGCTGAGCTCTGCTTCCTCTGGCGAGGATCTGGCAGCCCTAAAGGCTCCAGTATGAAGTTGTTAACAAGCTGGCCAGTTAAGATTAGTTCAACGCTTTGGAGCCACACTGACCTCAGACAAGGACGACAATGTTATTTCTCTGGGTGAGAGAAGAAAGCAGAGCTAATGGACCCTCCGGCTTTTCTGAGAGTGATGATGAATGCTGGACGAGATACAGCTGTGTTCTGGACAGACCTTGGCAGGAAACCAATGCGCGAGAGAGAGAGAGAGAGAGCGAGAGAAGAAGACGAAGAAGGAAGAGCCATAGAGAACAAGTCCTGACCTTTGATTATAGCATTTGTGCTTTATGAGCATTAGAAGTACAGTCACTTCCAGCAAGAGTGCGCTCGCAGATTAATGTAAAACTAAAGGGAAGACTATTAGCCTTTAGCTTACAGAAAGCACACCAGTACGCAAACACATCCATCTTCCCCCAGACTCGCCTCGCAGAGTTTCAGCTCGGCCGCTATTCAAAGTCCTACTAATGAATGTTTTTGAAGTCCATTGTTTGGGTCAGCTTTTCCATTTGGTCCAGTGTCAAGGGATTAGCCAACTATTGTTGGCAGTAACAAAAGTGGCACTGAAGTTTTACATGAATAGCTTCTGATCTGGAGCTCACTGAGACTAACTGAGTAAGCGAGTGCAAAGTGCAGCCTGGAAACTTGTGATCCAGACCATATTTAGGTTCGTAAATCAAAAAGAAGACGAAGTTGCTCAGCAATCTTCTTTGGTATTAAATCTATAAATAATGTAACTGCATGTAATATTATCTATAATTCACAACAAATATGTTAAAACTTAATAAGAATAAGCCATCTTTGCAAATCTGAGTTTTGGACAACTCATGTGTTTTGTTTGATTTATATAAACTAGCACTAGAACTGGCCCCTTATTGGGTCACGCTGACCCTTTCAGCTACAAGAGGGAGGCTAATGCAAAGCTCAAGATGGTAATGGCCTTTCAAGACTCAGAACTGAAGGGTAGAGTAGAGGACCAGGGTTATAAGAGTTTGAAAAGCAGCAGCAACAGCTTCAATTATCTGGGGGTAAAAAACATTCACTCATGAAACTAAGAGCTAAAAACAGCCTAACCACCCATGTTTATATATATATATATATACACAGCAAGTCAACACTAAAGTTAGGCTCTTATTTGTTTTCTTGTTCTTGTTCCACCGTAAATTATGTAGTTATTATTATTATAAAACCTCACATGGTAGAATGTTAGTGCAGCTAATTTAGTTACTAATTATTTAACAATCTGAATAACTGACTAACCTAACTAACTAATTGACTGACTGAGTAAGTCAGCCTGTTATTCAGTTAGTCAGTCTGTTAGTTAGCTAGTTACTTACTTAGTTAACTAAGTAACTAACTTACAGACTGACTAACTGAATAACATACTTACTGAATAGCTCACTAACTAACAAACTAACTAACTAACTGACTAACTGAATACAATACACATTTAACTCATTAACTGACTAACTGAATAAAATACACATTTAACTCATTAACTGACTAACTGAATAAAATACACATTTAACTGACTAACTGACTAACTAAATGACTAACTGAATACAATACACATTTAACTGATTAACTGACTAACTGAATAAAATACACATTTAACTGATTAACTGACTAATTAACTGACTAACTGAATAAAATACACATTTAACTGATTAACTGACTAATTAACTGACTAACTGAATAAAATACACATTTAACTGATTAACTGACTAACTGAATAAAATACACATTTAACTGATTAACTGACTAATTAACTGACTAACTGAATAAAATACACATTTAACTGATTAACTAACTAACTGAATAAAATACACATTTAACTGATTAACTGACTAACTAACTGACTAACTGAATAAAATACACATTTAACTGACTAACTGACTAACTGAATACAATACACATTTAACTGATTAACTGACTAACTGAATAAAATACACATTTAACTGATTAACTGACTAACTGAAAAAATACACATTTAACTGATTAACTGACTAACTGAATAAAATACACATTTAACTGATTAACTGACTAACTGAATAAAATACACATTTAACTGATTCACTGACTAACTAACTGACTAACTGAATAAAATACACCTTTAACTGATTAACTGACTAACTGAATAAAATACACATTTAACTGATTAACTAACTAACTGAATACAATACACATTTAACTGATTAACTGACTAACTGAATAAAATGCACATTTAACTGATTAACTGACTAACTGAATAAAATACACATTTAACTGATTAACTGACTAACTGAATAAAATACACATTTAACTGATTCACTGACTAACTAACTGACTAACTGAATAAAATGCACATTTAACTGATTAACTGACTAACTGAATAAAATACACATTTAACTGATTAACTGACTAACTGAATAAAATAAACATTTAACTGATTAACTGACTAACTGAATACAATACACATTTAACTCATTAACTGACTAACTAACTGACTAACTGAATAAAATACACATTTAACTGATTAACTGACTAACTGAATACAATACACATTTAACTGATTAACTGACTAACTGAATAAAATACACATTTAACTGATTAACTGACTAACTGAAAAAATACACATTTAACTGATTAACTGACTAACTGAATAAAATACACATTTAACTGATTAACTGACTAACTGAATAAAATACACATTTAACTGATTCACTGACTAACTAACTGACTAACTGAATAAAATACACCTTTAACTGATTAACTGACTAACTGAATAAAATACACATTTAACTGATTAACTAACTAACTGAATACAATACACATTTAACTGATTAACTGACTAACTAACTGACTAACTGAATAAAATGCACATTTAACTGATTAACTGACTAACTGAATAAAATACACATTTAACTGATTAACTGACTAACTGAATAAAATACACATTTAACTGATTCACTGACTAACTAACTGACTAACTGAATAAAATGCACATTTAACTGATTAACTGACTAACTGAATAAAATACACATTTAACTGATTAACTGACTAACTGAATAAAATAAACATTTAACTGATTAACTGACTAACTGAATACAATACACATTTAACTCATTAACTGACTAACTAACTGACTAACTGAATAAAATACACATTTAACTGATTAACTGACTAACTGAATAAAATACACATTTAACTGACTAACTGACTAACTAACTGACTAACTGAATAAAATACACATTTAACTGACTAACTGACTAACTAACTGACTAACTGAATAAAATACACATTTAACTGATTAACTGACTAACTGAACACAATACACATTTAAGTGACTAACTGAATAAAATACATATTTAACTCATTAACTGACTAACTGAATAAAATACACATTTAACTGATTAACTGACTAACTAACTGACTAACTGAATAAAATACACATTTAACTGACTAACTGAATAAAATACACATTTAACTCATTAACTGACTAACTGAATAAAATACACATTTAACTCATTAACTGACTAACTGAACACAATACACATTTAACTGATTAACTTACTAACTGAATAAAATATACATTTAACTGATTAACTGACTAACTGAATAAAATATACATTTAACTGATTAACCGACTAACTAACTGACTAACTGAATAAAATACACATTTAACTGATTAACTGACTAACTGAATAAAATACACATTTAACTGATTAACTGACTAGCTAACTGACTAACTATCTGAATAGCTAAATAACTAACTGAGTGACTAACTGAATAACTAAGTAATTAACTAACTCAATAACTGACTGACTAACACCAGTTTTAACTATATGGCTAAAGCCAGATGCTTATGTATTTTTTTTTTGGTCAAATATTCTTCTTCCATCTTAAATAGCGTAGCTGCTATTAAAAGAACACTTAAAATGCAAGAATGTTAGTGTAGCTAATGAAGTTACTAATTGACTAACCAAATAACTAACTAACAAACTGAATAACCAATGAACCAACTTACTAAGTAACCAGATGACTGACTAACCAAATAAACTAGCTAATCTAGCTTATCTAACTAACTAACATATTAACTAACTAACTTATTGACTGACTAACTAACTAATTAACTAACCAAATAAATAAATAACAAACTAACATGACGAGTCAACACCAACATTAAGGCTAAAATCAGACTCCTATTTATTAGTTTCTTGGTCAAATGTTCTTGATTCACCTTAAATAACTTTGGTGTAATTATTATTATAACACCTCACATTGCAGAACATTAGTACAGCTAATTAAGTTACTACTTACATAAACAAATCTAATTGCATAAACAACTAACTAACTAACTGAATAACTGACTAACCAAATAACTAAGTAACCAACTGACTAACTAACCAACTGTCTAACCAACATAGTTAGCAAATAAATAATTATCTAACTATTTAACTGACTAAGAAACTAACTAAGTAACTAACCATCTAACTGACTAACCAATTATCTAACTATCTAATAAAAAATAACTAATGACTAACTAACTTACTGAATAATGAACTAACATGGCGAGTTAACAACAACAATAACAGTACAAGTCAGACTCCTATTTATTAGCTTCTTGTTCAAATGTTCTTGATCCACCTTAAATAACGTAGCTGTTATTATAAGAACACCTCACACGACAGAAAGTTGGTACAGCTAATTAAGTTACTAACTAACTGTCTAATTGCCTAACCAACTAACTAACTAAATAACTGACTAACCATTATTATAACTATTATTATAACACCTCACATGCCAGAACGTTAGTGCAGCACTGTTTAAGTTCGGATGGGAAATTTGAACTAGAAACCAGAGAAATGTTCAATAGCTGCTACTGTTAAGTTACTTACTGTCTAATTGACTAACCATTTAACTAACTAACTGAATAACTGACTAACCAACTAACTAAGCAACCAGCTGACTGACTAAACAACTAACTAGCCGACTAACTAACTTAGTAACCAACTAACTTAGTAACCAAATAACTAATTATGTAACTTAACTTCATATAAACATTGCTTTGGGAGTATCATAATACTTATTATCCATCCTTCCACTGCCTTTCGGGAGCCAATCCCAGCCTCATCGGGCAAAGGCGGGGAGCAAGTCTCTGGTCCATCACATGGCCAACACACTCTCACACCTATGGGCGGTTTGGAGTGAGGATCAGGATAACATGCATGTGTTCAACCTACTAATGCAATCAAGATGCTCTTATGTAATTACATTAGTCTAAAAAATAATATATATATTTTTTTTTAATTTATTTTATTTTTTTTATTTTATTGTAGTCCACCCATAACAGTGGCTCCACTAGTAGTTACACTGTTGTTCATATGTAACTACACAGCTATGACAGGCACTAATGTAGAGGCGGAATCCTCTGGAATGCTGGTGGAACAGAAAGACTGGAGCAGAGTTGGAACTCAGCCTCTGTTTAATCTGCTAATTAGCGCCGCGCGGCTCTGCGCTCGGCGTGCGCTTCGTCTTCCCCACATGCAAAAGCAGCTCCGGCGTTAAGACTCAACTGTAATTGTCACAACGTCCTCTCGGTTGCTATGCAACATGTGGAGCTGCCTCTCTCCAGCCTTCTAACTGGGGCTCTCTCATCAGCAGGCTTACTCTTGGGCCTGGCGGGCCTGGCGGGCCTGGCGGCGGGAGCCTGCAGCGGGCCCCGTTTTAATAAGCACCACATCAAATGACAAAAGTCTAAACGCTAAACATGGTGCTGAGGTTGTCTTCGCCGGGCCGGCGTGCCCTCTGCCACGAAGCCTGGTTTCGGCTAAACTGCAGAGCGGGCGCTTACGGAAGGCGAGCCTCGAGGACGCCGGCTATTGATACGCACATGGAACCGTATGAAAAGTGTGAAGAGCCTCGATTAGCCTGGCCAACAAAGTCAGAGTGACCTTCAACTCGACTGACGGTATCAACAAAGCAGATCTTTCAGTGCAAACCATATACAGTAAATCATATACCCTCACGAAACACAGCTTTACAGTGGGAGTCAACGGAACCAGAGTTTTTTCGAATGGAATTTGGAGCGTTTCTATTGGTCTATTCATCATGAGACTTGGATATGGTATGAATGGAGGGTACAGGGTTCAAATGACACTAGAAAATAAAATTAGGTCTGAAAACATTCTGGTTCCATTGACTTGCATTTGTATTAGGGTTAGGGTTAGGATTATCTTGAGCTCCAGTTTGAAGAATAAAGTTAGGTTCCACATTTCTCCTGGACGCCCCAGACATTGTATGAATGTATTCAGTTTCTTTAGCAGCAATCCTGAACCACCATACTAACCAGTACACCATCGTACTAACCACTACACCACCATACTAACCAGTACACCACCATACTAACCACTACACCACCATACTAACCACTACGCCACCGTACTAACCACTACACCACCGTACTGACCACTACACCACCATACTAACCACTACACCACCGTACTAACCACTACACCACCATACTAACCACTACACCACCGTACTAACCACTACACCACCATACTAACCACTACACCACCATACTAACCACTACACCACCATACTAACCACTACACCACCATACTGACCACTACACCACCGTACTAACCACTACACCACCGTACTAACCACTACACCACCATACTAACCACTACACCACCATACTAACCACTACACCACCGTACTAACCACTACACCACCATACTGACCACTACACCACCGTACTAACCACTACACCACCGTACTAACCACTACACCACCGTACTAACCACTATGCCACCGTACTAACCACTACACCAACGTACTAACCACTACACCACCGTACTGACCACTACACCACCGTACTAACCACTACACCACCATACTAACCACTACACCACCGTACTAACCACTACACCACCGTACTAACCACTACACCACCATACTAACCACTACACCACCATACTGACCACTACACCACCATACTAACCACTACACCACTATACTAACCACTACACCACCATACTAACCACTACACCACCATACTAACCACTACACCACCGTATTAACCACTACACCACCATACTAACCACTACACCACCATACTGACCACTACACCACCATACTAACCACTACACCACCGTATTAACCACTACACCACCATACTAACCACTACACCACCATACTAACCACTACACCACCGTATTAACCACTACACCACCATACTAACCACTACACCACCGTACTGAACGTCACTTCCACGTTCCAAGTTCCTCGTGTCATTAACAAACTTCTCTTTCGTGATTTCGTTCCAGAGCACAGCATCAAAGCTCTGTTGGGAACTCGTGTGTAAACAGAACTAGCTCACTAGTTTCAGTCAGGCCGTCGTTGGTCCTCATTACGGAGAGCAGGTCTATTTCATGCTGCGAGTTTTCTATTACATCATTTCAGAATGAATATGTTTGCAATCAGAAACGTTCCAGTTCACCTGATGACTGTTAATGAGACTCTCCTCCTCCAGAACCACCCCCCCCACTCACCAAATCCCCCCTCACCAAATCCCCCCTCTACAGATGGTGCTGTGGTGGAACTTTCTGAGTTATCAAACCTACTTCTACTTCCACTAACTGGCCACTTTATTAGAAACACCCACCTTCCACTTCCACTAACTGGCCACTTTGTTAGAAACACCTAACTGGCCACTTCATTAGAAACACCCACCTTCCACTTCCACTAACTGGCCACTTTATTAGAAACACCTAACTGGCCACTTCATTAGAAACACCTACCTTGTATTTTTACTAACTGGCCACTTTATTTGAAACACCTACCTTGTACTTTCAATAACTGGCCACTTTATTAGAAGCACCCACCTTCTACTTCCATTAACTGGCCACTTTATTAGAAACACCCACCTTCTACTTCCATTAACTGGCCACTTTATTAGAAACACCCATTTTGTACTTCCACTTACTGGCCATTTTATTAGAAACATCCACCTTGTACTTCCACAAACTGGCCACTAGGGGATCAAACAAAACTGTAGATCATGACTGTAGATCATTTGTGCATTAAACAAATGATCTACAGTCATGTGAGGTTCGGAAGGGGGTGTTTCTAATAAAGTGGCTAGTTATTCTACTACCCTCGTAGTTCAGTCTCAGCGGGGAGGCGGTCCTGTGGGGAAGGTGGCCTTTTCAGAATCAGACTAATGCTATATCTCATTTGTCTTTCACGCTAACTGGCTAATTGTCTCCGTCACCCAGCAAGCTGTGTTTGTTTTGGTAACCGGCAGCCGCGGGTCCTGCCCCACGCGGCGTTCCGCCCGGAGATCTCCTGAATTATTAATGCTGCGTTCACGCAATTCCACAACGTGATGAAGTGGCGGAGTAAGAACCTTCAGATGGAACTGATTGCCGGTTGTGGCGCGAGGAAGGTCACGTCTGAGGTCGGTCCACTCGAGTCAGAGCTGCTCGACGGGGCGTTAAAGCTTCATTAATAAATGGCGTTTCATTATTTCTGATTTGTAGCAGTAATCTTGAAATTCAGGTCACGTTAGGCTCTGTACCAAACCAGGAAAATGTATTGTTTTTGGACAAACATGTAATTATTAAATTACTTATAAAAACAAAACATCAAATACAGACTTCATTCATTACATAACCACATGTCTTCACTGTCCCAAGAACAACACGGTCTCCAAAACAGCAACTTTACAGGAGAGGACAAAAACTCTCTACACTTTTAATGTAAGTCAGTGGAACCAGACGTTTTCAAAGCTGATTTTGGAACATTTCTATTAGTCCATTCATCATAAAATTTTAATGCAATCTGAACAGCAGTTTTGGGGTTCAAATGTTATAGAAAAAAAATGGACAAAAATACAAGTTTTTCTTTGGACAGTAACAATATTTAAGTTCTATAATAAACTTAATGTAATAATCTAAATTATATAAGCCTTATTTTAAAACCCATCTAAATCAATCACAAAATATGCTGAAACAAAATCATAAACTGTTATTATAAATATTATGTATTTAAATTGTAATTTGTCTAAACAGCATGAAAACATAGATGTTATTCATTTTTTAGCATTTTATTTGAATGTTACTATGTTATTAATACATATTTACAATGTTATAAATACATTAACCTGTAAATTACTAAGACTTTCACAAGTGCTTTATTGGCACAACATACAATTACTTAATTTACAATTAATGTAAATTATGAATAACTTTTTAAATTGCATAAAAATAATCACAAAAATATGGTCGAATATGTTTTTTGGTGAAACAGAACCATAAACATTCATCTAATTCCAATTTACATTATCAGTTTTCTAAAGAGAATTAAAAAGAATGTTTTAACATTCATCATAACTACAACATTTTAGCACATTAACCTGTAAATACATTAATTACACTGTTTTAGCACAACCTATAAAATTACTAAACAAATAACCAAATAAACAAAACCATAAATTCACCAAATTCAAATTTACATAGTCGGTTTTCTAAACATCATGAACAAAATGAATGTTAAGTTCTTATATTGTATTATTATTTACATTTTTTTTTACATTTTTTGATCAGCCGTTAATTAACCTGTCATCAGCATGTTAATGAATAATGAGACTGCTATAAGCACATTATTGTGTAAATTCCTGAGAATTACACTGTTTAAAGTTATTTCTTGGCACAACCTGTAAAATTGCCCAACTTTTTATGAAAATAACCAAAAGATATGGTAAAATATGTTTGTTCGTAAAACTGAACTATAAAAATTCATCAAATTCAAATTTTAATTTATATTTTTAATGCATAACTACAGTATTTTTATTGTTTTAACCTGCAAAACACTTAGAATTACACCTTATGAAGTACTTTGTTGGTACAACCTATAAAATTATTTCATGTAATAAAATGAATTATGATTTTACAGCTTTTTGTAATTGCACACACAAACAAAAATATAATAAAATTAGTTTTGGGTGAAACAGGTCAATAAATATGCACCAAATTTGAATGTTCAAGTCAGTTTTCTAAATAGCATGAACAAAAGTGGTGAAGTTCATAATTTGTTACATCAACCTTTTATTAAAATTTCATTAGCCTGGTATTAATGCCTAATTACAGGGTTTTTAGCAAACTTGTACTTGTTCTAATTCCCTAATAATTACACAATATAAAGTTAAGTGTTGGTAAAACCTAAAAATTTACTTACATAGTTTAATTTAACCTAAAATTAGTAGTTTTTAAATAAAATGTAAAAATAGCTTTTAAAAATTAGTAGTTTTTCTTAACATTTCTTTCAACATGCCTTTTTGGTATCAAGTTGAACAGTCATTATTTTAGGTTGTATCAACAAAACACAGTTTATAGTGTACAGCATGAGACAAAAGTTTTAGGACACCCTTTTATTTTAGAAGAGAAATGGGAAAACGGCATATCTGAATACCTCAGCAAGTAGTGGTTCATCTTGAAAGCCGCCATATTGGATTGAGGGCAAGTTTTTCCAATGGGAAGGTGGTCGTGTAGCAGATCAAAGAAGACCAGAACTGTCTCAGAAATCGATTGATGTAATCAGATTTGTAATATCTTGTGTGGTTCAAACGTTACCAACAGAACGTTACAACAACAACCACAGTGATGTTCAGTGTACTGACCCTGGTGCTGAACTCAGATCTGAAGGTGCAGTTCAATATAATAAACCATGCTGATCTGCTACATGACCACGTTCCCATTGGAAAAACTTGCCCTGGATCCAATATGGCGGCTTTCAAGATGGTTTTCATGTTCGGGACATGGCCTAAAAGACAGACCCCCTCACCCGTTACTTGCTGGGGTATTCAGATACATCATTTTCCCTTTGGCTTCTGAAATAAAAGGGCGTCCCGAGACTTTTGACTCACCCTGTATCTATAAACAACGATATAGCGACACTGGCAGCAAAGAATAACTACTAACCGGAGGGTTCAAACCCCCTGAACAACAAAAACCTTCGCTCATCCTCCGTGTTCACCCCCCCGTCCGTCCCCGGTGCCGGGGCGTATCCCCCCGGTTTTGTTTGCCGCAGAGCCGCTCAGGTGGAAAAGCTTTTCATTTGTTAAACAAAGTGGAAGGCCGGCGCGGCGTCCCGGCCGTAATGGAGACGGATGACGGCAGCCCGGCGGACAGCAGCAGACAAAGGTAATTACCCGGCCTGTCAGAGAGCCGCAGCGTAGATCACCGCTCTCGGCCCGCCGCTTCCTCCCCGCGTCTCGCGCCGCGCTCACGCCTGCGGTGATTAAAACCCCGGTGAACGGCAGCTCTCCAGCCGACCGACTTATTAGAGACGAAGGCCTGAAAGGGGCATCAAACAGGCCGGGGGGCGGGGGGGATGGGCGAGATGGGCAACCGCAGAGTGTCTGATGAAAACATAACATACACGGTGAAAACCAGGAGAGGTCTGGCAGCGGGACCCCAGATAAACCAGCTAATTAACATAAAACCAGTATATATATATATATATATATATATATATATATATATATATATATATATATAAATATAGAGTGAGTCAAAAGTCTCAGGACGCCCTTTTATTTCAGAAGCGAAAGGGAAAATGATGTAACTAAATACCCCAGCAAGTAAAGGGTGAGGGGGCCTATCTATTATGTCACAAACATGGCCGCCATCTTGAAAATCTTGAAAGCCATCATATTGGATCAAGTTTTGGGAAGGTGGTCATCAACCACAACCTGGTGCTTAACTGTACCTTCAGATCTGTTTTCAGAACCAGGGAGTGGTTGTTGTTGCAACTGTCTGTGTTGATAATATTGCAAATCTGATTCCATCAATCGATTTCTAAGACAAACTTGCTCTTGATCCAATATGGCGGTGTTTGGAACTGTGTTTGGAACTGTTTTAAAATGTTTGACTGGTAGTTTTCTAAACTTTTGACTAGTAAATAATTATATATATATTAGTTGTTAGTTGTTGCTTGACTGGGTCACCACGTCGGAACAATGCGGTGCAGGAGGGAACCTGAGCAGCACCTCGCGTCCTGGTGAGAGGGTAGAGAGAAACCAGCCCAGGAGAGACAGTTGGAACAGGGGTTAAATGCTCCTCACCGTGGTCTCGGTGCTAGTCCGGTTGTAGCCTTGAACAGAGATCACCCTCAGAGTGGGTGGTATTCCAGAGATAACGCTAACTAAAAACAGTCACTAGTGAACCGTCCTAACCCGGGGAATGAACCTGCTGTGGGGAACAAGCTCGGAGTCCAGTGGTGCACCAACCTCACTTCAGGGAGTGAGACAGGACCCCGCTGTGGAGAAGCCAAGTCTGGTTGGACCTGCGGAGAGACCCTTTAGCAACGGCCCAGAGACCACGGACGGGTAAGTGTCTCAGTTGGAGAAACAATGCCACGCACTCGGCTACGAGTGCCGCTAAGCTAAGTAGGGAGCGCTAACGAGCTACCGCGCTGGCACTGATGACTGTCAGCTGTGGGAGATCTGTTGCCATGGTGATGTGCGTTTGTGTCCAGAGCTACCTAAAATTCGGGCGACTAAAATCTCCCAGCAGAATGAGCTTACATATTCAAACCTCCAAAGATTTTAAGGATTTATCAATAAATCAAAAACAGAAAATGTATCATGTAGTATTTGTGGGTAACAGTAGATTTTGTTAATATTCAATTATTCAACCCCTATAAAATATTGTTTTTAAAGCTTCCTGACAGTTTTTATGGACTACAGTGGAGTTAAAACATAATGAAGCCTCTGTGAACTCTGTAGTGATACTTCATTTGCTTCAGCTGTGATGCATATATAACCACCCATGAAGAAATTCAAGGTGAGTTGCAATCATGGGAAAGACCAAGGAGCTTCCACAAAAGCTGAGAGTGGAGATAATTTCGTCGGAGCTTGAGTATAAAAAGATTTTCAAAAAATATAATATCCCAACAGACACCATTGGGAGCATTATACAGAAGTTTAAATTTATAGAACAGCTGCAAACCTGCCTGGCTGTGGAAAAAACCCAAAATTTCATCAAGGGCCCTTAGCAACTTAGTCAGGACAACTAAGAAAACCCCCCGTGTGAGTTCTAGACAACTACAGGATGACCTGATGAAGGCTGGAACAAGTGCTTCAGTAGCAACTATAAGACTAAACAAGAAGTTCATGGCCCTGGAACTGTTTGGACATATGGACCAACAACGTCTGGCATTGAAGGCCAGGCTTATGACCAGAAGAATACAGTGCCCACAGTCCAGCCTGGAGGTGGGTCATTGATGATGTGGGGCTGTTTTTCTGCAGCAGGAACCGTCAATCTTGATTGTGTACTGGGCATCATGGATTCTCAGAATCACCAGGCCATTTAAAGAGGAACCTGATGCCATCTGTTGAGAAATTAAACCTTGGCAATCATTGGACTTTCCAGCAAGACAATGATCCCAAGCACACCTCCAGTCAACCAAAGCTTGATCCTGGAATGGCCTTCTCAGTCACCAGATCTAAACCTGACTGAAAATCTTTGGTGGGATATAAAGAAGGTAGTTGTAGCACTGAAGCTATCAAACATCACTGAGCTAGAAGCTTTTGCATGTGAAGAATGGGCCAAGATTCCAAGAAGCTTGGCACTCAGCCTGGTACTTATCAAAAACGTTTGTTGGAAGTTATAAAAGATAAATGATGCTCCACAAAGTATTAAAACAGGGGGCTGAATAATAGTAATAATTAACCAATGGTAATATATATATTGTGTTAGTGAGTTTAACAATTATATATCTTATTATTATATATATATATATATATATATATATATATATATATATATATATATATATATATATATATATATATATATATGTTATGTACAGATAATATATCATAATTTTCATGAAATTACTGAAACTTCAAGCTTAATTTAATATTTTACCAATCGTTCTAAACAGAATTTATTGATGTGGGTTCTGTTTTATTTGCTTTGTGGTTTTGAAATATGGATAAATATTAATTCATGAAGAGAATAATAACAATAAACAACTGACTACGAAGCAATAGAACAATAACAATTCCTGTAACATCTAAATTAATTATATTATAAATGTGTTTTCCCTAAAATTATATTAATTTAATTCTCTCCACATTAACAAGCATCTGGCTGTTTTATTGTAAGAGGTACATTTCTCTGAATTTCATAAAAATATACTTTATTTACTAAATATGTAAAAAATATTAGGATATTAAAAAACGTTTATATATAAAAGCTGTTTAGATGGTGTTCTATGTGTAAGCATTGATTGGATGTTGCTGCATGTGTGATGAATGGTAATAAACATTGTTTAGATTTTTCTGTATGTGTGATTAATATAAATAAACATTGTTTTCATGTTGCTGCATGTGTGATGAATGGTAATAAACATTGTTTGGATGTTGCTGCATGTGTGATAAATGGTAATAAATATTGTTTAGATGTTGCTGTATGTGTAATTAATATTAATAAACATTGTTTACATGTTACTGCATGTGTGATGAATGGTAATATACATTGTTTAGATTTTGCTATATGTGTGACGAATGTTAATGAACAAAGTTTAGATGTTGCTGTGTGTGTTGAATGTTTAAAAACATTGTTTAGATGTTGCTGCATGTGTGATGAATGGTAATAAACATTGTTTAGATGTTGCTGTATGTGTAAGTAATATTAATAAACATTGTTTACATGTTGCTGCATGTGTGATGAATGGTAATCAATATTGTTTAGATGTTGCTATATGTGTGATAAATATTAATGAACAAAGTTTACATGTTGCTGTATGTGTGATGAATGTTAATTAACATTCTTTGGATGTTGCTCTATGTGTCATAATGAATAATAAACATTATTTAGATGTTGCTGTACCTGTGATGAATGTCAAAAACGAAGTTTATGTACTGTATGTGTGATGAATATTAATAAACATTGTTTAGAGGTTGCTGCATGTGTGATGAATGGTAATGAACATTGTTTAGAATTTGCTGTATGTGTGATGAATGTTAATGAACAAAGTTTAGATGTTGCTGTATGTGTAATGAAGGGTAAGAAACATTGTTTAGATGTTGCTGTATGTGTGATGAATGTTGTTAAACATTGTTTAGAAGTTGCTTTATGGGTCATAATGAATATTAAAGATTTAGATGTTGCTTTATGTGTGATGAATGTTAATGAACAAAGTTTAGATGTTGCTGTGTGTGTTATAATGAATATTAAACATTTAGATGTTGCTGTATGTGTGATGAATGTTAATTAACAAAGTTTAGATGTTGCTGTATGTGTGATGAATGTTAATGAATAAAGTTTAGATGTTGCTGTAATGTGATGAATATTAATGAACAAAGTTTAGATGTTGCTGCATGTGTGATGAATGGTAATAAACAAAGTTTAGATGTTGCTGTATGTGTGATGAATGTTAATGAACAAAGTTTAGATGTTGCTGCAATGTGATAAATATTAATGAGCAAAGTTTAGATGTTGCTGTATGTGTGATGAATGGTAATAAACAAAGTTTAGATGTTGCTGTATGTGTGATGATGCAGTGACTGATGAAAACTCTTCCTAATCCTCTGTTTATGATTATGTTGACTGTTCTCCTGGCCGAGTCAGGTTTGAGTCTGCTGTCTCGGCTTTGTCAGTCATCGGCGGTGTGTTTGATGACACGGCGAGGCGAGGTGGGTCGGGTCAGGGTGTTTTTTTTCCTCTCTTTAAAACCTCTGAAAGCTGTGTGTCCTTGTAACGAGTCAAGGCTTTGCATCGTTTAGGAAATTCAAAGGCGTGCGCTCGCTCGCTGAGGAGCGTTTCAAACGGCAGGCGCTGACACTTCTGGGAAACATTCAGAAGAAGCTCCGAGACGCGTTCAGGCAAACAGCGCCGCTTTGAAAATGTTTATTTCGCTGCTTCAGACAAAAGAGTGGAGTAGTGTGGTGGGGTGGGGTGAGGGGGGGTGAGGGGGGGTGGGTTTGTGTTGAGGGGGGATTTGAGGCTACAGATTTCTGCACCGAGGCTCTTTGGAGACGCTGATGGCATTTCAGATGGAGATTATGAAGCCAGAGTGAAGTTACACTGCCGTTGCTTGGCTAATTCAGTCCGGTCACATGACCCTTGCCACTTGTGGCTCCTGGAAGGGATCCAGGGGTGGTTGCTAGGCAACCGGCCAGGCAGCACAGGAGAAGCAACATCAGCTCCCACACTGTAACCATCAGCGCCGTTTCACAGAATGTTAATTCACTGTCGTTTACAATAGACCTCATTTATTCATAAGCTTTTCATACACAACAGAGATCTGAACCAACACAGAGAATCAGAGCTTATAGAATCTATTTAGCATAAATACTGAGGTTATTATTATTATTGTTATTATTATTGTTATTATTATTATTATTATTATTATTATTATTATTAATATATTATATAACATATTTAAAATAACAACTTCATATTTAGAAATGAGATATTTATAGGAATTATATACTGTTTCAGTCTGATATTTTGTGATCTGGGAAGAGAATAACAAAGAAAATCTGTAAACTGCAAACATTGATCTATTTTATTTTACTTTTAACATTAATTTTTTATTATGCTTATAATTCTCTATTCTACTTTTATTTCTGTAGTTATGGCTTAAAAAATTGAAATTAGTTTTACACATAATATAGTTTCATGTTTTATGTTGTATATTTCTCTTGGTAATTAAAATTGCAATATATATTTTGTCTTGTTTTTTTTCTATAATCTTGATTGTTGTTTTCTTTTAAAAGTCTTAGTATATTTATATTTCTTTTCTTTTGCCTTTAGTCCTTAAATTGGCCTACTTTCAATACTCTGCATAAAAGTATTATTGCTTTAAAAAAACAAAGTATTTTTTAAAGAGTATTTACTACAGTTTATGCCTGAAATTTGACTGTGATCTAGGATGAAAAGACTAAGAGAACCTGTAAACCAAAAATTTTTATTTGTACTTTTTATATACATTTTTGATCCTTTACAAGTTTTTATTTTATCTTTCATACTTGTTTTATTTCTAAAAACAAGTATTGTATCATACAATTTATTTTATTTATTGATCATAAAAAATACTCTTTACTACTAAAATGTATTTAGTAATTTATATTTATTTTATTTCTGAAAAATTGTAAAAAAAAATTTGAGAAATTGTTACCAAGTATGTTGAAACTGTATTTCAACAAATATTTTAACAAATTTCATATTTAGAATTAAAACATGAATGTAGAGTACTGTTCATGTCCAATATTGTGTGATCTAGGATGAAAAAATAAGAAAATCTGTAAATTGAAAACTTTGAAATTGAAAAACTGTAGACCGCAAAAATTTTAACTAATAATTTCATATTTAGAATTGAGATGATTATGAATGTTGAATGCTGTTCATGTTCAATATTGTGTGATCTTGGATGAAAAAAAAGGAAATCTGTAAATTATTTAAAATCTATTTTATTTTTACTTTCAATGTTAACTTTTGATTCTTTACAAGTTGTTACTTCATAGCTTTATACTCTAGTTATGCTCTTTTTTACACTTTTATCTCCTAATTCTGGTTCTATTTCTGTAGTTATGGCCTTAACATTTTAATGTGATGTTTCTCTTGCTAATTAAAATTTCATTTGTTCATTGTATAATTTACTATAATATAAAATTTGATTGTATTCATATTTCTTTTATTTTCTCTTCCAAATTCATTAATCTGTCTTCAATGTATTTCTCAGAGAAATAAAACATTTTCTAATTTATTTATTAATAGATTAAATATATGATTGAAAGAGGTTGAACTTCAGAAACTGAATATATATTGGGGTTCAAAGGTGTAAAGCAGGTCAACTTGGCTTTCTTCAAACTACTGCTGACTCCAACCATCGCTGAACCACCACTTTAAGCATGATGTTCTGCTCTGTTAGTGTTGATGTGTGTGCTTCTCAAACTCTAGACTGTGTTAGCTCAGTTCCTGTAGGTGAAGCGTCTCTGTTTTGTTAAAGAAATTCAAGTAAATTTGAGGAGAACTTAGAGATAATAACAGGTGCCGGTGCTCAAATGTCAACGCCTGCTTTTTAAAAGTGGGCTCTTTATCAGAACGTTCCTGCAAAAGAACCTAGACTATTACTATTAAATAATGCAAACTAGAGAATATCAAATGGAGTAAAATCAACTTAAATGTCAAATAGACTGGAAGTAATCATTTGAGTTGAATACAATTAAATCTAAATTGTTTGTACTTAAACTATTTAGTAAAATCAACCCTACTGACCATTTAATTCAACTCAACATTGAGTTTCCTGTAATCAGAATTAAAAACAGTCTCATAAAAAGCTGATGTTCTACGTCTAAAGAACACAAGCAGTTACATTTAGTTTGATTTGATTTAAAACTACATCACTGGGATCATCTAGGATGATTCTGACTCTTGAAGGGTTCAGTAGTGATGATGACTGGTTTTGATTGGTCTAGTTAGAAAACTGTTTATCTTACAATAATTCTTAAATACAGTTTACACATTGAAATGATAAAAACACAGTAAATTACATTTTCTAACTTTAGATCAGCATCAACTGCAGAACAACAGTTTTACACCACTTGAACACGGAAAACTACTTACCAAGTTTCAGAATGTGAAAAAGAGAGGGCGCCTTGGTTAATTGTAGTCCTCTGTAGTTCTTCAAGAAAAGAAAACAATGGAGAAAATGTCCTCTGTAGAGAAATCCCAGCACTACAGAGTTTCTGTCCGAGGAAAAGAAGTTAAACACAGAAAACACCAAATCTCACAGTGAAAATAGAAAAAGACTTCAAACCTTTACAAGCTCCACTAAACAACTCAAACTAGTCTAGATTGAACTGACCAATGACAACCTGGCAAGGTGCTACAGGGGCGTGGTCCAAGCTAAAAGCTGATGTTTTAAGTTTGTTTAACTTAAAAATGTTCATTTATTAGTTCTTCTTTCAAAATAGTAGAACATACTAAAATATTTTAAGTAATAAAACTTTAGTTTTTAAGTAATTAGTACACAAACTCTTTCCACACAAACTGATTACAGGTTAACAGAGTACCTGAGAAGAATCGGTAGCGGCTGAGAAGAAGAGTGGAAGCTTTTCCGGGGTGTTGTGTAAGGAATGGGCGGTGCGGCTGTACAAAGGAGCTCGGGCGGTCCTGAAAGCCGAGCGATGCTGGTGGAGCTCGTGATGAAACCTCCCACGGCCTTGTAGGCTTTATTAAAGATCTGAAGCTATCTGAATGCGGCGAGACCGAGCGCTTTCACTGAGCCGCACGTTGCGCCGCAATTGCATCACACGCTCCAGTGCAACGTTTAGCTTGGTGCTAAAACCGTGGCCAGACTTTCATACACGTCCACTTTTATTTATTTATTTATTTATTTCATTAATTAAGGGTGCACTTGTTAACTGATGCAACCTTCAATGCACACTTCAGTCCGTAGGGGGCAGCATATTCTCCATCTTCACTCCTTACCAGTCTCTAACCAAACAGCTCCAATGTTCTCTCTCGTCGGGGCAGCAGCACTACTTCCTCATCCTCACATGTTGGACTGATTCAGCTCCACACTACAGTGACTCACAATCACCTCTACAAGTACAAAGTGGTACTACAGTAACTCACTATCACCTCTACAAGTACAAAGTGGTACTACAGTAACTCACTATCACCTCTTCAGGTACAAAGTGGTACTACAGTAACTTACTATCACCTCTACAAGTACAAAGTGGTACTACAGTAACTCACTATCACCTCTACAAGTAGAAAGTGGTATTACAGTAACTCACTATCACCTCTACAAGTACAAAGTGGTACTACAGTAACTCACTATCACCTCTACAAGTACAAAGTGGTACTACAGTGTTTCACTATCACCTCTACAAGTACAAAGTGGTACTACAGTAACGCACTATCACCTCTTCAGGTGCAAAGTGGTACTACAGTGGCTCACAATCACCTCTTCAGGTACAAAGTGATATTACAGTGACTTACTATCACCTCTTCAGGTACACAGTGGTACTACAGTAACTCACTATCACCTCTTCAGGTACAAAGTGGTACTACAGTCACTCACTATCACCTCTTCAGGTAAAAAGTGGTATTACAGGGACTCATTACAACATCCAAGGCCAATTGAACAACAGAAATGTTCAACTCTCTGACAATAAAAGTAATTAACTGATGGTAATAAATATTTAAAAGTATTTAATGATATAATAATTACACATAAATCTTATTTCAGTCTTCTTCATAGTGATATAGTTTATATATAAAATATTTATTTTGTATGTTGTGCCTTGTTTTATATATTATAAATCCCTGATATTTCCATGCATACAGTAATTTATTACTATTGTAATACTAATTATATTTACTAAGTTACTTATATGTTCTAATTATGTAATTATCACTAATAATAAAATTGTAATTAATCTATGTGGTTGCTGATAGTCTAAGTAAATGAATGAATACATATATTTTATATATATTTATATAAATATTTACATATATTTTGTTGTTGCTTGGTGCTGCGCCTGTCTGCACCCCGAAATGCTTCCTGAAGTCCAGACTCCCGGTTGCAGAGTCTCTTTTCCCCTCGGCCCAATTCCGCCTTGACAAGTCGAGGCAGTGCATTCACTCCTCCGCAGCTCCTTTTCTTCTGCCATTCCCGGAGAGTTTGAAGCTATGAGTCACTCTCATGTGTCCCCGGGGGCCAATAGAGGCGAGGTTGAGCCGAGCACCTCCAAACTCAGCCTGTTGTTCCAGTTAGAGAAGAAATTTCCCATTACCCCCGGAAAGATCCAGCGGCTGTTAGCGCGGCAGCTTATCGCGGCAGCGTAGCCAGACTGTAATGGCATTATTAGCTTTTATTACAGCTCGGTGTTAGACACCGGTGAGGACTCCTCGCTGTGAATATTGGAAAGAGAGGTTCTCCAGTGTTGTTATTGGCCATAATAGCGCGTCCCGCGTCCCGTGCTGCGCTAACGTCGGTGTAGAGGCGATCAGGAGTCGTTAATGTCACGTTCGATGACTTACTTTCCGCAACAGTCCTGCAGATCAATGGCTTATTATAGCGAGAGGCTCATGCTATATGGAGGCTACTGTTGGTTTTATGGCCAATCGGGTTGACAGACTGATTCACAGCCACGTAGACATCGAAATTATTACTCGTTCACACTTTAGTGATAACTTTGGTTCAATTTTTTAGATGTTATTACAACATCAAAGACAAATGGAACAACAAAAAAGTTAAAAACCTCTAATAATAATAATACAAATAATATTAATAGCTATTACAATAACTTTTATAACCTAAACAATATTAATAGTAACCATATAATAATAGTTATATAACAATAACATAGAAACAATATTTAAGTGTTATAAAACACCCCCCCCCTATTTACACTTTATTTTTTTGTATAATGTATTATTAATGAGAGAGAATATGAACAAACAGTTAACACACATTCTCAAACAAGACAAAAGACAAAAAACAAACAAACAAATAAACAAACACAACTAATAAGCAAACAAACAAAAGAGTGTGTGTGTTTGTGTGTGTTCATGTGTGTGTGTTTGTGTGTGTATGTGTTTGCGTGTGTGTATGTGTGTGTGTGTATGTGTATGTGTTTGTGTGTGTGTGTGTGTGTTTGTGTGTGTGTGTTTGTGTTTGTGTGTGTGTTTGTGTGTGTGTTTGTGTGTGTTTGTGTGTGTGTGTGTGTGTGTGTGTGTGTGTGTGCGTGTATGTGTGTGTTTGTGTTTGTGTTTGTGTGCATGTGTGTGTGTGTGTGTGTGTGTGTTTGTGTGTGTATGTGGTGTGTGTGTTTGTTTGGGTGTGTGTGTGTTCGTGTGTATGTGTGAGTGTGAGTGTGTGTGTGTGTGTGTTTGTGTGTGTGTGTTTGTTTGTGTGTGTTTGTGATTGTGTGTGTGTGTGTGTTTGTCTTTGTGTGTGTGTGTGTGTCTACATAGCAATATATATATATATATATATATATATATATTCATTCCTAATGTAAATTTATTTTAATGTTACTACTATTATTTAACACTCTCATAAGAATGCAATTATTAACAATTGTTTGTGTGTGTTTGTGATTGTGTGTGTGTCTACATAGCAATATATATATATATATATATATATATATATATATATATATATATATATATATATATGTATATATATATATATATATATATATATATATATATATACATATATATATATATATATATATATATATATATATATATATATATATTAATTCCTAATATTTTCATATATAAATGTATTTTTTAACACATTTTAACACTTTAACACTAATTGTAATTACTAAGTTACTCTCATAAGAATGTAATTATTAATAATACTGTAATCACAATGAAACATAATACTGTACTAAGTTCAGCACTAAGGACAGCGTCTGTGTCCTTGAATGGGAATTTCACTGACTGAGATCTTCTCTAAACTATCATAAACAGCGTCTCAGAATCAGACAGTGTATTTATAACATCTACTGTAAGAACTTTCTGTGAGGAGCTTTTAGAGGTGGACGTCTGGTTCCATTCACTGCCACTGTGACTCAGTACGTGTCTATTTGATGGAGCGTTTCACACCTGAAAGGAAGATTTTGACAGATTCTGACTTGTAGATTGAAAAACAGTGGAGAAACTGCGTGGGAGGTGCAGAACTTTCAGTCTTTTAGATGCCAAATGAGAAGAAGTTGGGATAGTATGGAGAATATTAAATAATACAATGTTTTCTTACGTTTACTTTGACTAGTTTTGATTTCAGACAGTTTGAACCCAAGATATTTCATGTTTTGCTTATCAACAGGTCTGCAACACATTGCAAATGAAATTGGGACAGTGGCAGTCCACGAAGGAGTCTTTGAGGAGTGAAGATGGACAGAGGATGTCCAGTTTGTCAGTAAATATCTTAAAACATTGTTGAAAAAACAACATTCTTCAATCTACATTGCATATCATCATCAAACAGGAATACCAGGAATACCATAGCAACGGTATTGCTAACTACAGCTTGGAAATGTCCTAGAATACCACAGTAATAGTCTAGCAACACATCAACAGTGACATGGGATACCATAACAATAGCATAAGTACACTGTAGCAACCACCTGGGATACTATAGCAATGATGGAACTACATCTCGGCAACCACCTGGGATAAAATTGCAACAACCTAGCAACAAGTCAGCAATTGGAGCAATGGCCTAACAAGACCTTAACAACCACATGGGATAGCAAAGCAATAGCCCAGCCACCTTATCAACCACAGCAACAGCCCAATTATACTTTAGTAACCACCTAGGATTCCAGTGCAATATCATAGCAAAGGCTTGGCATGCACCTATGACAGCATAGCAACAACCTAGCAACAAGTTCATAACCACATGGGAGCCATGGTCTAGCAACCAGCTTGAATGCCATAGCAATAGCCTAGCAACAAGTTTGTAACCACAAGAGATTAGTGGTCTAGCAACCACCAGGAATACCATAGCAAGTACCTAGCAACAAATTGGAAACCAGAGGGATCAGTGATCGAGCAACCAGCTTGAATGCCATAGCAACAGACTAGCAACAAGTTAGTAACCACAAAGGAGCAATGGTCTTGCAAACATCTGGAATACCTAGCAACAACCTAGTAACAAATTAGCAACCACAAAGGAGCAATGGCTTAGCAAACAACTGGAATACCATAGCAACAGCCTAGCAACAAATTATCGACCAAAGGTGATCAATGACTTAGCAAACAACTGGAATACCATAGCAACAACTTAGCAACAAATGATCAACCACAGGTGATCAATGACTTAACAAACAACTGGAAAATACCATAGCAACAGCCTAAAAAAATTACATTTTCAACCACAGGTGATCAATGGCTTAGCAACCAACCGGAATACCATAGCAACATCCTAGCAACAAATTAGCAACCACAGGGGATCAATGGCTTAACAAACAACTGGAATACCATAGCAACAGCCTAAAAACTAATTACATTTTCAACCACAGGTGATCAATGGCTTAGCAATCAACTGGAACAACATAGCAACAGCCTAGCAACCACCTGGGACAACATAGCACTGGGAAATGATTCAGCATGGAGTTAATAAATATGAGTTTCTGGTTTACTGTCCAGTTCAGTGATTTAGTTCTAAGAGACTAAGTGAAAGTACATAGCTGTTGTGGATTAGAAGCAGGAGGAGAAGCTGGAGGAGAAGCTGGAGGAGAAGCAGGAGGAGAAGCAGGAGGAGAATCTGCAGGAGAGCAGGAGGAGAAGTTGGAAGAGAAGCAGGAGGAGAAGCTGGAGGAGAAGCTGGAAGAGAAGCAGTTCCAGTTCCCACACCAGTTTCAGTTCCCACACCAGTTCAGCACCACGGACAGCAGATGCACTGCTACTGAACAACACCTCCCCTGTACAGCCACTCACTGGCCACTTTATTAGAAACACCAACCTTCAACCTCCACTCAGTGGCCACTTTATTAGAAACACCAACCTTCAACCTCCACTTACTGGACACTTTATTAGAAACATCTACCTGTATAGCCATTCATTGGCCACTTTATTAGAAACACCTACCTGTACAGCCACTCACTGGACACTTTATTAGAAACACCCACCTTCAACCTCCACTCACAGGACACTTTATTAGAAACACCCACCTGTACAGCCACTCACTGGACACTTTATCAGAAACACTCACCTTATACTTCCACTAACTGGCCACTTTATTAGAAACACTCACCTTATACTTCCACTAACTGGCCACTTTATTAGAAACACCCACCTTCTACTCCACTAACCTTCAGTTCGTCCTCTTGTTAGTTTATATCTGTTTATTTACTTTTCTCTTCCAGAAACAGACCTCTTCATCATCATCACCATCCTGATCATCATCACCATCCTCATCATCATCACCATCCTCATCATCATCACCATCTTCATCATCATCACCATCCTCATCATCATCACCATCCTCATCATCATCACAATCCTCATCATCATCACCATCCTCATCATCATCACTATCCTCATCATCATCACCATCATCATCTACATCGTCATCATCACCATCTTCATCATCATCACCATCCTCATCATCATCATCATCACCATCCTCATTATCATCACCATCATCATCTACATCGTCATCATCACCATCATTTATATACATCAATATATATATACACACATTACAGTCCAGACAGAGGAGCGGCCATTCAACCAACTTCCAGAGTTACCTTCAGCATCTTCATCATCATCTTCTTCTTCTTTATCATCATCACCATCTTCATCATCATCACCATCCTCATCATCATCACCATCTTCATCACTATCCTCATCATCATCACCATCTTCATCATCATCACCATCCTCATCATCTTCATCATCATCACGATCTTTATCATCATCACCATCTTAATCATCACCATCTTAATCATGACCATCTTCATCATCACCTATCATTATCTTCATCATCATCTTCTTCTTCTTTATCATCATCCTCACCTTCATCAGAAGAACGGAGCTCTTGTTTTGCTCTATGAGCTGATATTTAGCACCACATTAGCACATTAGCCTGTTTTAATGGAGTGTATTTAATAAATACATTAATATTATTTCTAATAACGAGCTAATGAGCTAACGAGCTAATGAGCTAATGTGGTGCTAAATAAGAACAAAGTGACCAAATTACTCCACAGAACAATCCGGTAGCGGTTATGACACATAAACAAGAGGAATGTTTACTATCAGCTCCGACACGCGGCGCGGAGGACACGTAGAGCAGCAGACTGTCTTCATTCATCTCACTCAGAGACAGCAGACCTGCTGCTGGAACCCGGTTCTCACCACACACAGCACCGGCTTCTACACAGCAGCTCCACTCATTACTGCTCCGGTTCTCACTGAAGACTCTACACAGAGCTGCACCACTGAACTTCAGCACTACGACCTCGGAGCTCCACCGTTCATCATACATCATCTTATCATTCCAGACTTTCATCAACAGATACACTCACAGCTAGCTTCACTGACGCACCATAGTGTTGTAGACATGCTGACCCCTGGTTACCATCACAACCACTGTAAACACCATCACCACCACTGTACACACCATCACCACCACTGTACACATCATCACCACCACTGTAAACACCATCACCACCACTGTTAACACCATCACCACCACTGTAAACACCATCACAACCACTGTAAACACCATCACCACCACTGTACACACCATCACCACCACTGTACACACCATCACCCCCACTGTAAACACCATCACCAGCACTGTTAACACCATCACAACCACTGTAAACACCATCACCACCACTGTACACACCATCACCACCACTGTACACACCATCACCACCACTGTAAACACCATCACCACCACTGTTAACACCATCACCACCACTGTAAACATCATCACCACCACTGTAAACATCATCACCACCACTGTACACACCATCCCCACCACTGTTAACACCATCACCACCACTGTAAACAGCATCACCACCACTGTACACACCATCACCACCACTGTTAACACCATCATCACCACTGTAAACAACAACACCACCACTGTAAACACCATCATCACCACTGTAAACATCACCACCACTGTAAACACCATCACCACCACTGTACACACCATTACCACCACTGTAAAAACCATCACCACCACTGTACACACCATCACCACCACTGTGAATATCATCACCACCACCACTGTAAACAACATCACCACCACTGTGAATATCATCACCACCACCACTGTAAACAACACCACCACCACTGTAAACATCACCACCAACACTGTAAACACCACCACTATAAACACCATCACCACCACTGTAAACACCATCACCACCACTGTAAACACCATCACCACCACTGTAAATATCACCACCACCACTGTACACACCATAACCACCACTGTAAACACCATCACCACCACTGTAAACACCATCACCACCACTGTAAACACCATCACCACCACCACTGTACACACCATAACCACCACTGTAAACACCATCACCACCACTGTAACCACCATCACCACCACTGTAACCACCATCACCACCACTGTGAATATCATCACCACCACTGTAAACACCATCACCACCACTGTAAACACCATTAGCACCACTGTGAATATCATCACCACCACTGTACACACCATTAGCACCACTGTGAATATCATCACCACCACTGTACACACCATCACCACCACTGTAAACACCATCACCACCACTGTAACCACCATCACCACCACTGTACACACCATCACCACCACTGTGAATATCATCACCACCACTGTAAACACCATCACCACCACTGTAAACACCATCACCACCACTGTACACACCATCACCACCACTGTTAACACCATCACCACCACTGTAAACAGCATCACCACCACTGTACACACCATCACCACCACTGTACACACCATCACCACCACTGTTAACACCATGACCACCACTGTAAACATCATCACCACCACTGTAAACACCATCACCACCACTGTTAACACTATCACCACCACTGTTAACACCATCACCACCACTGTAAACACCATCACCACCACTGTAAACATCATCACCACCACTGTAAACATCATCACCACCACTGTTAACACCATCACCACCACTGTTAACACCATCACCACCACTGTAAACATCATCACCACCACTGTAAACATCATCACCACCACTGTAAACATCATCACCACCACTGTTAACACCATCACCACCACTGTAAACATCATCACCACCACTACAGTCTACAATTTGGAATAACAATAGCAAACCCCTAACGGCACTCTAGCAACCTAATGGGATATCATAGCAGCCCATCATTCCTGACTAGATCATCCTCATTATTATCTTCATCATTGTCATCATCACCACCTTTGTCATCACCTCCATTTTCATCATCTGAGTTCCATCATCATCATCATCATCATCATCATCATCATCATCATCATCATCATCTTTCTAAAAATCAGCAGCAGCTTAATCTTCCTCCACCTCCTCCTCCTCATCATCAGCAGCATTTCATCTCCATCTTCCTCTTATTGTTCTTCAAACAGTGAAAAGAGAGATGGAGGAAACAGAGACGGAGAAACAAAGAGTGAATAGATAGAGAGAAAGAAAGTGAATGAAGAGAAAGAAGAAAGATGGTGTAATTATGTAAATGAGGTTGTTTGTGATTGGCAGTCTGATCAGTACTGATATTAAACTAATATCATATACCGTCATTACAGCAACACTTCATACTCCATCTCTAACACTACCTCACCATCCACACCCCGACCAGCACCCTAATAACATCAGATAAACTCTAAATAATCAGATATCTACTCTAATTACCTCTTAATATTTCACTACATTCCCAAAATATCTGATCTTCAATGTGTTAGAAATTCCTTCTGGACATTGATTTTAGTAACACTTCATTTTGGATATTAATTATAGTAGAACTTCATTCTGGATATTAATTCTAGTAGAACTTCATTCTGGATATTAATTCTAGTAGAACTTCATTTTGGATATTAATTTTAATATAACTTTTTTTGGGTATTATTTATAGTAGAACTTCATTCTGGATATTAATTTTAGTAGAACTTCATTTTGGATATTAATTTTAATATAACTTTTTTTTGGGTATTAATTATAGTAGAACTTCATTCTGTATATAAATTTTATTAGAAATTCCTCCCAGATATAAATTTTTTTAGAACTTCAATCTGGATATTAATTTTAGTAAAACTTTATTTTGGATATTAATTTTAATATAACTTCATTCTGGATATAAATTTTATTAGAAATTCCTCCCCGATATTAATTTTAGTAGAACTTCATTTTGGATATTAATTTTTATATAACTTTTTTTGGGTATTAATTTTAGTAGGACTTCTTTCTGGATGTAAATTTTCTTAGAACTTCATTCTGGATATTATTTTTTTTTAGAACTTCAATCTAGATATTAATTTTAGTAGAACTTCATTTTGGATATTAATTTTAATAGAATTTTATTTTGGATATTAATTTTAATAGAACCTCATTCTGGATATTATATTTAGTAGAATTCATTCTGAATATAAATTTTATTAGAAATTCCTCTCGGATATTAATTTTAGTAGTTCTATCTGGATATTTTTTTAGAACTGTATTCTGGATATATTATTAGAACTTCATTCTGTTTATTATTATATGAGTACTTTACTCTGGATATGAATAATATTAGAACAGTAATAGTAATAGTTAGTATGATGCTGATCTCTCCTCACTGTGTTGGCAGTGGTTTTAAAAGCTCAGCTGTTGTTGATCTTCAGTTCTAAGTTGATGTCCAGGTGTTTCAGTGAGATACGAGTCAGAACTGCTTTCTGTAAACTAGAGGCGGCTCAGTTTCAGAACCAGAGTCAGTACTCCAGGTTCTGTTTTGTTGTGAACAGGTTCTCGGAGGACGAAGGCTGTGAGTATTATTGAGCGCGAGGCCTTTGAGCCCTTTGTTAAGCGGTGAATGTAATAAGAAACTCATAATGACATAATGACAGCATTAGCGGCGGCGGCGGCGCGCGCCGACAGCCAGGAGCTGTTTGGAGTTCAGTTAACCGGGTGTTTATCTTCACCTCCTGTTTCCACTCAGTTACTCGGAACTTTGATTGCTTTTCTGCAGAGATGCAGCCAACGGCGTGCCGAGACACGAAACACACCAGACCAGCCCAGACATGTTCCATACCTGCTTTAGCTTTAGCACTGTAGCTACACTGTTAACCTGTAATCAGTTTGTGTGTAAAGAGTTTGTGTACTGATTTCTTAAAAACTAAAGTTTTATTACTTAAAATGTTTTAGTATGTTCTACTATTTAGAAAGAACAACTGAGTACAATAATATTTTTAACTTGAACTTAAAACATCAGCTTTTAGCTTGGACCACGCCCCTGTAGCACCAGGCCAGATTCTCATTGGTCAGTTCAGTAAAGACTAGTTTGTTTAGTGGAGCTTGTAAAGGTTTGAAGTCTTTTTCTATTTTCACTGTGAGATTTGGAGTTTTCTGAGTTTAACTTCTTTTCCTCGGACAGAAACTCTGTAGTGCTGGGATTTCTCTACAGTGGACATTTTCTCCATTGTTTTCTTTTCTTGAAGAACTACAGAGGACTACAATTAACCAAGGCGCCCTCTCTTTTTCACATTCTGGAACTTGGTAAGTTGTTTTCCGTGTTCAAGTGGTGTAAAACTGTTGTTCTGCAGTTGATGCTGATCTAAAGTTAGAAAATGTAATTTACTGTGTTTTTATCATTTCAATGTGTTTAAACTGTATTTAAGAATTATTGTAAGATAAACAGTATTTCTAACTAGACCAGTCAAAACCAGTCATCATCACTACTGAACCCTTCAAGAGTCAGGATCATCCTAGATGATCCCAGTGATGTAATCTTAAATCAAATCAAACTAAATGTAACTGCTGTCTGTGTTCTTTAGACGTAGAACATCAGCTTTTTATGGAGACTGTTTTTAATTCTGAATACAGGAAACCCAATGTTGAGTTGAATTAAATGGTCAGTAGGGTTGATTTTACTAAATAGTTTAAGTACAAACAATTTAGATTTCATTGTATTCAACTCAAATGATCACTTCCAGTCTATTTGATCTTTAAGTTGATTTTACTCAAACTATTTGATTTTCTCTAGTTTCATTACTTCAATATTTTAAGGTAATCACTCAAACTCTTTAAGTACAATCAACTTATCCGGGTTTACATTGTACGAGGACATTGTAGCTGACAGTGGATGCTTACGCACAGTGCTAACTGCTTTACCTCTAATAGACTTTATAGTCGGATTTCTGGCAGAAAACTAAAATTCGCCAAAAATTAATCATAATTCGTTTTAATTGGGCAGCGAGAATATTAGCTCTAAGATCATGGCTCACCAGCACAGATTTCATAATCTCCAAAGAAAAGTATTACCTTTATTATTTATTAATATTAAGAGAAAATCCAATAAAACTGTTTTCAATGTGGAAGGCCATTAATGTATGACTAACATAATACTAAAAACTCTATAGCGGCTGTATTGGAAGTTAATATTAAAGTAGTACTGGTCAGTTATATATATCATCACTATCCAAAACAAAAACATAATAGTAACTTTACAGGAGAAGCCATAGAGAATAGTGAGCAGTAGTGCTTACATACACATTCTAAAGAACAACTGTTGAATTCAGATTATACAACGAAGATTGTTCACAGTATATATTACATAATACTAGAAACCCCATAGTATCTCTAGCGGAAGTTGGTCAGAGTAATATTGGCCAGTTATATACAGTTGCTGTCCAAATCTCTAAATATGAAGTTATGAAATAGTTATAATAGTTACGTTCCTTCACAAACCAAATATCTCAGGCTGAAACGAGAAACTTGCGTCTATCTCAGCTGGAGCTTTTGGGGTCTGGCTTCAAAACCTAGCAGCAGAAACCACCCAGAACTCCAGCCCCAAGTTTCTCAGTGTTCCAAAATTGGTACTAAACTACTATAATTGGTTTTCATTAGACTGCAACAATATATATAGGCCAATAATTGATTTACAGATTGTTGTTTTTGTACTGCAGCCCTTTGCAGGAGCCTCTGTGGTGCTACAGTATTTTTGTCCATGTTTATAGAAAACAGTGTATCATCCAGCATCAGAAACCACCTAACCTAGTCTAGTAGAGATCCTGAGGTGGGAAAACCGCGTCAATGTGGGTTTATAGTATAATAGTTGGTGTAGTGTAGTGGGTGTATAGTGTAGTGGATGGTGTAGTGTAATGGTTGTTATAGTATAATAGTTGGTGTAGTTTAGTAAATGGTGTAGTGTAGTGGTTGGTATAGAATAATAGTTGGTGTAGTGTAGTAAATGGTGTAGTGTAGTGGTTGTTATAGTATAATAGTTGGTGTAGTGTAGTGGTTGGTATAGTGTAGTGCTTGGTAGAGTGCAGCGGTTGGTATAGTGTATTGGCTGTATAGTGTAGTGGATGGTGTAGTGTAGTGGATGGTGTAGTGTAGTGGTTGGTATAGAATAGCATTATCAGAGTAGTGTATCATCCAGCGTCAGAAACCACCTAATCTAGTCTAGTAGAGATCCTGAACTTCTCCACACTCAGGTTGAGGAAAAGGTGAGGACATTGCAAACATTGCTAATTGGTCCACATAGACTTTCATCACTGACTGACCACGTGGTTCCAAGCACCTACAGAACAACTTCATACATCAAACACATCTGGAACTGACTGACCAGGTTTGGTCTAAGTGGGGGAAACCGTGTCAGTGTGATTCTCCTCGCGCTACCGCTTTCAATAGACTGCAGTCATGTACTATAAGAGATAGCTCGTGTATGAAGCGACTTTCGGTTCAGGTCTCGTATTGATTCCCGCGTATCCGCCATCGGTCATGTGCCGCTGCGCTCATGAAATGTGAGGCGCGCCGTATTCACGAGTGTGAAATTAATTTCACAGTCAGACAGGCTGTTGTAGTTCATTTTCAGCATGTGCTTAGAATCTGTCGGGATGTAAAGCAGGGCGGGGAACGCCAATGTCACTTCCATCCCCAAAGTTCTGCTGGCAGTAATAGCCTTCTCTACACGCTTCGCTCAGAGTCTAGGAGCGTTCTCACTCACTGAACACACCGTGGATCTGCTTCACGTTTATATCCACGTGATACTGAAGGCCATGGATGATCGTTTACGAGTCTATACTGGACCAGATGTTCTTCTAAAGAGAGATGGTGAAGGTCCAGACAGCTCCTCTGAGTAGTTCTTCAGTTCCTGTACGGTGAAGTGACGAATTTGATCTCTACATTTACACCATCCCTACAGTGAAACACCCACAGACACACACACTAGTGTGTATAGTGTAGTCGTAAGTATAGTGTAGTGGTTGCTATAGTATAGTTATTGGTATAGTGTAGTGGTTGGTATACTGTAGTGGATGGTATAGAGAAGTGGTTGGTATAGTGTAGTGCTTGGTATAGTGTAGTGGGTGTATAGTGTAGTGCTTGGTATAGTGTAGTGGTTGGTATAGTGTAGTGGGTGTATAATGTAGTGGATGTATAGTGTGGTGGTTGGTATAGTGTAGTGGTGTGTATAGTGTAGTGGTTGGTATAGTGTAGTGGGTGTATAGTGTGGTGGTTGGTATAGTGTAGTGGTGTGTATAGTGTAGTGGTTGGTATAGTGTAGTGGTTGGTATAGTCTAGTGGGTGTATAATGTAATGGTTGGTATAGTGTAGTCGGTGTATAGTGTTGTGGGTGTATAGTGTAGTGGTTGGTATAGTGTAGTGGGTGTATAGTGTAGTGGGTGGTATAGTGTAGTGGTTGGTATAGTCTAGTGGGTGTATAGTGTAATGGTTGGTATAGTGTAATGGTTGGTATAGTGTAGTCGGTGTATAGTGTTGTGGGTGTATAGTGTAGTGGTTGGTATAGTGTAGTGGGTGTATAGTGTAGTGGGTGGTATAGTGTAGTGGTTGGTATAGTCTAGTGGGTGTATAGTGTAATGGTTGGTATAGTGTAATGGTTGGTATAGTGTAGTCGGTGTATAGTGTTGTGGGTGTATAGTGTAGTGGTTGGTATAGTGTTGTGGGTGTATAGTGTAGTGGTTGGTATAGTGTAGTGGGTGTATAGTGTAGTGGTTGGTATAGTGTAATGGGTGTATAGTGTGGTGGTTGGTATAGTGTAGTGGTGTGTATAGTGTAGTGGTTGGTATAGTGTATTGGGTGTATAGTGTAGTGAATGGTATATTGTAGAGGGTGTATATAGTTTATATACAGTAGTTTATAATAAACAGTATCTATATTGAGATATGAATGAAGGTGTAGGGTTCTTATTGATCTGTTACAGTTATTATGGTGTGAGGTCTGCTAGATTGACTCTGAAGTCCTGGACCTGCTCTCAAGTTGTTCTTCAGTGAGTCTCCACTCCTGTCCAATCAGAACACCTCTTCTGGGCTGTTTAATTAGAGTCCTTCATCAGAGCAGAGACATTTGCGGAAGTGAATTTCCAGACAAGCTAAACACAGCTCTCTCTCTCTCTCTCTCTCTCTCTCTCTCTCTCTCTCTCTCTTCTTCCCTCTCCTCTCTCTCTCTCTCTCTCTCTTTGGTAGTAGTGTAGTGGGTGTATAGTGTAGTGGGTGTATAGTGTAGTGGTTGACATAGTGTAGTGGTTGGTATAGTGTAGTGGTTGGTATAGTGTTGTGGGTGTATAGTGTTTTGGGTGTATAGTGTAGTGGTTGGTACAGTGTAATGGTTGGTATAGTGTTGTGGATGTATAGTGTTGTGGGTGTATAGTGTAATGGGTGTATAGTGTAGTGGGTGTATAGTGTAGTGGTTGGTATAGTGTAGTGTGTGTATAGTGTAGTGTGTGTATAGTATAGTGTGTGTATAGTGTAGTGGATGGTATAGTGTAGTGGGTGTATAGTGTAGTGGGTGTATAGTGTAGTGGGTGTATGGTGTAGTGGGTATATAGTGTAGTGGGTGTTGAGTGTAGTGGATGGTATAGTGTAGTGGGTGTATAATGTAGTTGGTGTATAGTGTAGTGGGTGTATAGTGTTGTGGGTGTATAGTGTAGTGGGTGTATAGTGTCGTAGGTGTATAGTGTAGTGGGTGTATAGTGTAGTGGTTGGTACAGTGTAGTGGTTGGTATAGTGTAGTGGGTGTATAGTGTAGTGGGTGTATAGTGTAGTGGATGTATAATGTTTTGGGTGTATAATGTAGTGGTTGGTACAGTGTAGTGGTTGGTATAGTGTAGTGGGTGTATAGTGTAGTGGGTGTATAGTGTTGTGGGTGTATAGTGTAGTGGGTGTATAGTGTTGTGGGTGTATAGTGTAGTGGGTGTATAGTGTAGTGGGTGTATAGTGTTTTGGGTGTATAGTGTAGTGGGTGTATAGTGTAGTGGATGTATAGTGTAGTGGGTGTATAGTGTAGTGGATGTATAGTGTTATGGGTGTATAGTGTAGTGGTTGGTACAGTGTAGTGGTTGGTATAGTGTAGTGGTTGGTATAGTGTAGTGGGTGTATAGTGTAGTGGTTGGTACAGTGTAGTGGTTGGTATAGTGTAGTGGATGGTATAGTGTAGTGGGTGTATAGTGTTGTGGGTGTATAGTGTAGTGGGTGTATAGTGTAGTGGGTGTATAGTGTAGTGGGTGTATAGTGTTGTGGGTGTATAGTGTAGTGGGTGTATAGTGTAGTGGTTGGTACAGTGTAGTGGTTGGTACAGTGTAGTGGTTGGTATAGTGTAGTGGGTGTATAGTGTAGTGGGTGTATAGTGTAGTTGGTGTATAGTGTAGTGGGTGTATAGTGTAGTGGGTGTATAGTGTTGTGGGTGTATAGTGTAGTGGGTGTATAGTGTAGTGGGTGTATAGTGTTGTGGGTCTATAGTGTAGTGGGTGTATAGTGTAGTGGGTGTATAGTGTAGTGGGTGTATAGTGTTGTGGGTGTATAGTGTAGTGGGTGTATAGTGTAGTGGGTGTATAGTGTAGTGGGTGTTCAGTGTAGTGGGTGTATAGTGTAGTGGGTGTATAGTGTAGTGGGTGTTCAGTGTAGTGGATGGTATAGTGTAGTGGGTGTATAGTGTAGTGGGTGTATAGTGTAGTGTGTGTATAGTGTAGTGGGTGTATAGTGTAGTGGGTGTATAGTGTAGTGGGTGTTCAGTGTAGTGGGTGTATAGCGTAGTGGGTGTATAGTGTAGTGGGTGTTCAGTGTAGTGGATGGTATAGTGTAGTGGGTGTATAGTGTAGTGGGTGTATAGTGTAGTGGTTGGTATAGTGTAATGGGTGTATAGTGTAGTGGGTGTATAGTGTAGTGGGTGTATAGTGTAGTGGGTGTTCAGTGTAGTGGATGGTATAGTGTAGTGGTTGGTATAGTGTAATGGGTGTATAGTGTAGTGGGTGTATAGTGTAGTGGGTGTATAGTGTAGTGTGTGTATACCACTTTTACCTTTAAACCTGAACGTGATGTAACCTGAAAGTCAGAAGTGCTTCTTGCTGAAGTGCAGCTGTAACCGGGCGACTAGGAGTTAAGAGCAGAGCACTAAGCTTTCATTAACCGGGACATGC